>JARFIW010000012.1:2175000-2755000 GCA_036346225.1 Platerodrilus igneus
ATTTATGGTACGAGTGCATGAATCGATAAATAATAATCGAAGGGTTACCATTGCTGTATTTCTAGATATTTCGTAGACATTTGATTATGTTGATTAATCAGTACTTCTTGATGTATTGGAATGCATAGGAGTTAAAGGTAATTGTTTAAACTGGTTTAATTCGTTTGTTATCAACTGAAAGCAAATAGTGGAACTTAATGTTGACAGTAGTAACATGGTATCTAGGTTGTAACAGATAAAGTACGATTTACCTCAGGGTGCGGTACTAGGACCCATATTATTTTTATCATATATTAATGACTTGGACAATCTTGCATTTGAAGGTGAAATTTTCTTATTTGCAGATGATGCGGCATTAATTTTTTGGGTAAAAAAATGTGCATGAATTAAACACTATAATCAATGATTTAAAGCAAATTGACATGTGGCTTTGAAACCATTACCTAAAATTGAACTTAAAAAAATGTTTTTATATTAAATTTAATTATAATGGGCATTTCAATCGTTCTCCTAATATTAAAATGAACAACGATTATTTATTAAGCACGGACTTTTTCAAATTTTTAGGCATATTTAGATATTTAGATAGCTGCTGGTAACCGACTGTAAATATGCTAAGTTAACAATTTAAAATAAGGACAGGGTCACTGCGAGGAAGCAAAAGAAACAAAATAGTGGCAGTTCCACGCCAGATTTCAACGAGCGAGGCCACTATGTGAAAAGTAATGATTTGACCGATGGATAATTTAGTATTAGTGAAAGTTTCAGTGACTGAGTTTTTTATTAAGGGTAAGTTTTATCATTTTATACCTGATGTAATCTGTACCAGTACTAACCATAAGTAATAGAGATTGTGCCCACTGGATAACCGTTTTTGCAAGTTGTGTATCTAATGCTTAAATTTTCAAATATGTAAATATAAAAAATAAATTTTATATATTTAGTAGTCAAATATATCCAATAATATGATCGGAGTTTAATTAAGTAACAACCTAAAACTCCCAGTGCGTATAAGGAAAATGATAGCACCTCCCCCTTTCCAGCCAGAGATACGGACAGCTACGTCTCACCTAGATAAAAATTATTCCAAAGACAAACAAAAGAAAACCGTTTGACAAACCCTCAAATAAGATAACGATCCCTCCAACAATAAAACCAAAAGAAAACCGCTCAACACACAACACACTTTCATTCCACTATCGCTACAATAACATTCCCCAATCGCTATATTGAAACAGAAACTAAACCCCTGATCGCTACAGCTATAAGCAATTCAGGACTCAATTGAAATTTTTCTTCATAGACAAAACCTACTATACCTCTAATGAGTTTGTATGTGACCTTAACTTAGGTTTATAATTTGTAAAATCTAAATTTTGTCCATGTTTCTTACATGTACCTTTTCTTTTAATTTTATAATTTGAATTAAATATATTAAAAGTGCTGTGGATCGTGGGGACAGTCTCTGGAACTCCATAAAACCTATTCAAATTCTAACGTTCGACTGTCAAAAATATCTTCAGCAGCTTCGCTGGCTAACTCAGCTGTGCCTCTTCTCGGATACCTAAATTTACAATCATTCTTCCTTCCCACTCACACATCATTCAATAAAAGCACAAAATAATACAACAATCATACAATCTTTATTTACCGCTATTTACAAACAACTATTCACAGCTATATACAGTTGGGTACACTAATTACAACTCAATAAGTAATATTTTTGTAAAGTCCGTGTTTTAAATTTTTAATTGCAAACACATTTAATACAACAGGAGTAAATGGGCCCCAAATAATACCTTATATTTATTGCACACTGGAGTATGGTGAGCTCATAATAACCCAGTTTATTAATGTATGTCTTTTACCTTGCATAAAATTACTACAAATTAATAAACCCATGTACCCTTAACAATCCAATTTAAATTCATAATGCAGTTTAGTAAGCTTTACATACACCCTTTTTCAATATTTAAAATATCCTAATAGTTGTCAAGTACACGTATCTTTTCCGATACGTTAAATAACCATCAAAGTTCACTCACACATCACAAATAATTTAAACAGTTTATCAAATAACAGCAAATTCAAATGAGTTACCTAGAAAATGCTTTAAGTCTCCATCTCCTTTGATGATGGCTTATCCTCCAGAACCCTTTGGCTGCGTGACTATGCGCTCTGATCCTCCAGAACCCCTTGGCTTCGTGACTATGCGCTCTGATCCTCCAGATAGATGATAATCTCAGTATACGCCGAGCTCCGTGCTACCATTTACCATTCCATCCCAGCATCCAAATTCACGTAAATTATACTTGTGTTTATTGCTTTATTAGCTTGTCATGGTATTAGTTGGACCTCAGTTAATTTAATTCACTCGACACTACACACGTTAATAACTACAAGACCTCAACTTACCATGTTATAAGTGCTAATACTATTTTTACTGAATTATACAATTTTTCAATACTCACAAGCCTCTACTATAACCTCGGTTGATTATTATACGCAGTCTAAAGCAATGAAAATACAAAGAGAATCAAAGAGAATCAAAAGAGAGCGAGCCCCATTCTCTCCAAGTATTTATATCTTTAAAATGCCACTACTTAGGCTACTCTTCACGCGAAATACTTAATTTAAAATAATACTTTCCGCAAATTTTAATCTAACTGAGTTAAAGCTTCCAGAAATTTACCTCAGACACACAATTTAATCCAAAAAATCGCTTTCACAAGTCGCGTGTTCGTCCGTTGTAAAACTATCTATTTCAACCAATGATACAGTCCTGTGTCGTCATAAAACTCCGCCTGTAATATTTTTATCTCTGTCTTATGCATATTAGATGTCGCGTTCCAAACCCTACTTGAGTTATATAAAATCGATATTGCTGACCGCGTCTCAGGACTCCACGTGGATACGAACGTGCGTTTGAAACCAATGCTTTTATATCCGTCTCTATCCGTAGCATATTATTGATCGTGCATATCCTCCTCTCTTTAAGAAACTTTGTTAGCTTGTTTATTCAAAGCAACTGACGGTTGGAAATATTTTTTTTGAATCCCGCGTTATTATGTTTATAAATTCGACGAAGGTAACCTTTTCAAAGATGCAGGTGTTCTTAATTATTAACTGTTTAAAATAACAATTCTAGGAACTTATATTTTACGGTATTCGATACAATTGACGTCCTTGTCTGCTACCACGAACCCTTTTGCCTTCGGATTATTGATTTTCTATACCCTGGTGTGTTTCTTAATGCTATTACACGTTGAATTAAACAAATTAAATTAATTATGCGTTTTTATTTGTTTTTAAAACTGGTTCTCTTTATGAACCTATTACTTTTCACTCATTAATTATAAAATTTACGTCAATACATGTCCGTTTAAATTAAATAAATGAAATAAATTTTGTGCGTAAATAATTAGTTCTTTTCTCTCTCTCTCTCTCTCTCTCTCTCTCTATATATATATATATATCTATATATATATATATATATATTCCTGTGATTATTCTCGCTAACTTAGTCAATTACTTCGTGCCCTACCGTTGGAAGCCATTATTCCTGTGCTTTTACTAACTAATTCGTGCCCCACTATTTGGGCGTCATTATTTCTCTGATTAAATCTGGATGAATTCGTGCCCTACAAATTCTACTAACCTGTCTGGACTCCTAACCAACTCCACCAAATTGCTTCTTACTGCTTTCCCAAGCTGATCTTCCTCGGCTAGCTCTGTGCTTTACCTCCTGTGATATATTTACCCCAACTACACATTCTTTCAATACCTTTATATTACACACAATAAAATACAAAAATAAAATAAAATTCTTGGACAAACATACACCATTTTATTCGTATGACATAAATGATAATTCAGGCAATTTCAATATTTACACTTTTATATTTACAATAAAACATTTTACCCTTTTCTTTAATCTAAATTGTTTGTGAGTTATTACACTTCAACATTTTTATTTCAAAGTAGATGGACCTATCGTGAAATCCTAAATTTACCTTTTCTTGGTTTATGGTGAGCTCAGTATAAACCTTTTTCTTTGATATGCATAATATATTGCATGGCCGAATTACTCTAAAGACCCCTTTACTCTTTACATCAAAAATTATTATTTCTGTTTTTACCCATTCAAATAATAATAGAAAATTGTCTTTCATATACGGTAATCAAATTAATTTTTAGTTCATAAAATGTTCACCACATAATTTTAATCACACATAGTTTTATAATACAATAACAGCACCACAGTTCAAGAATAAAACAAAATTCGTTACCTGGTGTGTTCTTCGGACGCACCACCTCCTTAGATGACTTCCACCAAACTCACGTTCTTGGATTTCCCCCAATTTCCCACTCCTACATGAACAGCAACTCCACTTCAATTCGTTCATCCAGTTCCCCCAGTTATTAGTGGATGCTTTCCATACTACCATCCGTCCAAATCCAAATGTTACCTCAGTCACAATGTAACGTACCACCAGCACTCTCGTTCGGGAAATACTTAATTCGCTTACCTCAGTAGCATCCTGTTTTTACTCGTACAGTTATTTATAGTAATTTATTTTCAGCCCCTTTAACTTGTTAGCACCAACTCGTGTTTTTATAACACTAGTAAAAGTATACGTCGGACTGCACTATGTCGCGGCTTTTAATTTTAAATTAAGATGTCTTCTCGATGCTACTTAGTGTACTCGAAACAAATCAGAAAATTAAGAGATCTCTTCCATCCCTGGCAAGAGCTTTTATAATCATCAAACATATTCTTTAGTCACGTATTTCTAATGTCTTCGCTGAACTATCGCACCCGCCACAAAAAATTCTCCAAATTCCTGCACTCAAAACACAACGAACTTTTAAAACTCAGAATTTCTCCCGTTCCATCACGGCTTTACCACGAAAAACTATCTACCAGTTGCAACCGTCGACGAGTACCCAAAAAATCATTCCTCTCCATTTACTCTAACCACATCCAAAAACGCCCATAGTGCCCGCGTCTCTATTCTCCTTGCAGTCATGCGTTCATAACCACTATTTCCTGTCTCACTTTTGTTTTCCTACTTTTATAGAGCTCCACTATTGCCCTGCTGTCTACGGTTACTGCTCCCTCGCTAAATGTGCGCCTTGAAAATCAATACCGTCGACAAACATCTTGCATCTTTGTTTCACCCTTTTGTTTTTAAAAATATACTCGTCTGTCACGCGCTTGAAAACTGCTTGTCCATTTACCAGCTGATGTATTTTCTATCTCCCTTAGTTGCCGTCTAACGATTCTCTGTCCCTTAAAATTATTGATTTTTGCTTTAAAATAACATACTGTTCGTTAACCTGGCCTTTTCGTTGTACAATACCTTGAAATGTTATCGTAACGTCTTCTAGTTGTCAAAGAAATATTTATTTACTTGAAGCTTTTATTTCCTGAACTCCTCAACCGTTTTGTTATGTTATTTTGTAGTCGCCTACAAATTAAATAAAAGTACTTTTTAGTTTACGATACTAAACAAATATCCGTTGCATCAATTATTGATTTTTATATACCACGAAGCTTTAATATTACAAATGTTTGGCTGCAATAGTCAACCTTGTCTTACGTTAATGTATACAAATTATTGATTTTTACCTACCGCCAAGCTTTAGTATTATACATAGTTGTATGCAATAGTCAACCTTGTCCGCGATCCTACTTACCTTTGCATTAAATTAATGTATACAAATTATCACTTTGAAGCTACATAAAAATACGTCATTTAACACTAAAAATTTCTGTATCTAATCATCTGCCTTGTCTTATACTAAAGTATGCAAATTATTGATTTGAAGCGTAATAAATAAATTATTTTTCTATCTACAAGGTCGTTATAGAAATAACTTCTTGGCCTATTTACACACGTTGACCTTTAACCTACACAGTAATATATATATATATATATATATATATATATATATATATATATATATATATATGACTTTCATGTATTTGGTTTTAAGATATATTAAATTGTTGACATTTAGCTAATTGATAGCTTTACGGAAATTTGTATTTGTATCAAATTTAACATCCAAACTCACAGTTACTGTATTTTTTTTGGAAATAAATAAATGAAAATGAAAATGAAGCCAAATAACGAAAAAAAAAGGTACTTAAACCTGATAATTATTTTAAGCAACTACAGGTATTGGTTTTGCAATATTCTCAACTAATGTTAATTGTGTGAAAGCATTTAGTGGAAAACTATTAATTTGGCAAATGTCTAAATGTTGGGGGATCTTGGCAGCCACAGACTGCTTAACCCCCTTCACATATTATTTAATCTCCGTAAAATAGGACTTATAATTAGGAAACAACAGAAGGGGAACAGAGCTGTACCTATGCTGTAGAAATTTCAGGGAACCGTGTAGGCCAGCTCAGAATAGAAATAAGTGGAGGTACTCGTCCAACCAGTTTTAGGACTATAAACCTTGCTCGAAAGGATATATTGGAAAACTATTAATTCAGCAAATGTCTAATTGTTGGGGGATCTTGGTAGACGCAGGCTGCTTAACTCTCTTCACATACCACTAAATATCAGGGAAATACAGTATATATTTGTAAAACAATAGAAGCAGAACCAAACTGCATCTAACATGAAAGAGCAGCGGCTATGTTCGAAGACAACAAACATAGAAACAAAGAGAAAATTGCTGAAAGCTTAAGTGGAAAATAAAAAAAAAAACAGGAGAAATAGAAGGGCAGGATATGTTATAAATCATTTTTGGGGAATAGTGCAGGATATATTATAAGCAGAGATAGGAAAAAAGAAGTAAATGTAGGCCTAGATCAAACTAATGCACGCAGATAGTGAAAGATGCAGACTGTGGAAATTTCAGGGAAACGTGTAGGTTAGCTCAGAATAGAAAACAATGAGAATGCGTATGTAACCAGTTCCTGGACTAAAGACCTAATGATGATGATGATGTTATGTATCATATTAAGCTAAAAATCCTACATTCCATTTCTGATTGAATTTTTTCCCTGAACTAAATTTGTACTACAGGATAACTCGTTATTCTCTGAAATCGAAAAAAACATTCACCGAGAATTTTCGATCCATGATAGATAAAGGTTTTGCAACAGTAGGGGAACAAAGATATCTGTGAAAAACAAAAAAAAAAATAGAAGAAATTAAAGAATTGAACACGTTCTAAGGCATTTGAGGAATAGTGCGGGATATATTATAAGCAGAGATAGGAAAAAAGAGAGGTAGTGATAAACCTAGATTAGACTATTGCACCCATATAGTGAAAGATGTAGGCTGTGGAAATTTTTGGGAAATGTATACGTTAGCTCAGAATAGGAAACAATGGAGGTACGTGTTTAACCACTTCCAGGACTGAAGACCTAGTGATGATGAGACATTGTAGTAAATACGCAATGTATCAAATAAGTAAAAATGGAAGTTATAAGAACACCGATAAAGCGTGCAGTGGTTTATAAAATTCAGTAGCGTTTTGCAGGTTTAAAATGCTAAGCAAATACCAGCTTACAAGAAAGTATTGAACGATTTTTAAAAAAACGCATATAAGTAGCGGGGTAAGGCCGGTCTGAATTCAAAACGTGCCCACACGTATTTTACATATGTAAAATACACGTGCACCGTCTTGAATTCAGATCGGCCTTATATACTTTCAATGTAAAATAGTTGTGAAAACATGAATTCAGACTGGCCTTATATACTTTCAAATGTAAAATACTTGTGGGCACGTTTTGAAGTCAGACCGGTTTTATATTACTTTTAATGAAAGATATTTCAAAACACACGTATGTTGAAAAATGTAAGTACAGAGAAAAATGTGTAGCTGTTTTGAATTCGGTTTTCTAGCGAGAAGTTACACGTGCACCGTTTTGAATTAGGATCGGCGTTATATACTTTTAATGTAAAATGTGAAAACATGAATTCTTATATACTTTCAAATGTAAAATACCTGTGGGCACGATTTGAATTAGGTTCGGCTTTATATTACTTTTAATGGAACATATTTCAAAACACACGTATGTTGAAAAATGTAAGTGCAGAGAAAATGTGTGTAGATGTTTTGAATTTGATTTTCTAGTGAGAAGTTATAAAGTATGCCAGATGCAAAATACCGCATTCGAGTCAATTGTGTTTAATTAAAGTGGATTCTGATTTATGTTTTTTATTTATGTTTAGAGGCTGCAAATACACATGGCCCGGTTTCAATTCAATATGTGTTCACTCTTATGATAGGTTGAAAAGTGGGTTGGCAAAGTACGCAGATGGTGGTAATCTGCTATATAAGGAGATTGCTCCTAATATTAAATTAATTAGCCGAAGAAAAGCAATATGGATTTTAATACTCTTAATAAAACCACATATCGCAAACCTTATGTAAATTCAAAAGATCTTGTAGTGAATAAGAGGTTTGAAGTTTTAAAAGTGAAAACAATCAAGACAAAATATAGAGAAAGAGTATTAGTGGAAACAGAAGAGTTCAAGAGTATATTGCCATTGAGATATTTTGAATACCTTCAAGCACATGGAGTGAAACAATTAAATGAAAGTATTGGCTCGAACAAACACGTATACATAACTAGTAAGGGATCGATCGGTCTAACTGACAACATAGAATTTTTAGAATAATATGTCACTCATCTAAGAAATTAGTTTATTATTATAATAATATACATCTTGTTCTTTACTGTTTATTTTATTATAACACATTTAAGTTGATTGTATAAAGAATGATGTATTTAATTAAAGTAGGTTCTGATTTATGTGTGTTTTACTTTGAGGTTACTACCTTGTTTAGAGAAAGTCTTGTTTCAAAAGAGAAACTTTTATAAAATACTTTTTTATTTTACAAATTGTCGAATATTCTGATCTAACTATTTATAGTTAAAATCTAACTATAAATGAAAAAGTATTTATTAACTCCCGTTCTTGAAGTATCTGCTGCTCCCTCGCAGCCAGTTTCTCTCTTTTTTGCTTTATTATTTCTAGCTCCAAATCTAGACGACGCAGTAGCTTCTCTCCACGCTTTTTAAATGCGTTAAGCAACTCTACTGTGTCATCTTCGTAGGATTTGTCAACTTCGTAGGATTTGTCATCTTCACAGCAAACAGCCATATTAGATCCTGCACATAACTTTTTCATAGCCAACATGTTTTGACGGATCTGTGAGCATAACATAAAAGATTATTGTAGGTTCACCTTTTCTTTTGTATACTACCTGATGTTTCTGAGAGGATCAGAATGTGCCAACGATCCAACGATAGCCTCAGAATTTCCAGAGTGGTTTTTTGATCCTAATCTAATGTAACTTATAAATTAGTAGTGTTTTAAAGCACATGTATAAATGTGAAAAAGCACTTACCGTGAAATATCTATTACGTCACTATCAAAAATAGCAGCAGTGTCAAGTTGAGGTGAAGAACCAAAAACTTCTTTAATCAAGTCTTCGTCACAATGTAATATAAATTGTTTTAGAACTTTTACGTTGGTACTACTACTACTACCATTTTTGATCGATGATAAGTTACTCATTTTTTAAAGTTGCTAGTAGTAGTAACTAATAATTATACAAGAGATCTGATTGAATACTGTTGGTAAAATCTACGTGAAGTATTTATATTAAATAATAAACTGACCTGTTAGAAAAAATTAAAAATTTGCATCGTTTTCTGAAAACATTGCAAATGTTATATATATATTCGGCTTTGTAATCTATTCTAATGAATAAAAAACAGTATGTAAGCAAATATAATTATGCTCAGCAGAAATATCCAATTTGATTCGTTGTCTGAAAAAAATTGCAACGAAGGCACATAGTAAAAACCTAAATTAGTTTAATTTCGTTTAAAATAATGCAATGCAAATGCCCCTTAACTAATACAGTAATATAGAATAAGTAACAATTGCAAAAACCGCATTTTCTTTGCACACAAACTCGTTTTTTTCTTGTATTTAAATCCCTGAATATATATAATTATGCCTCAGCAGAAATAACGAATTGGATTCATTGTCTGAAAAAAATTGCAATGAAGGCACATAGCAAAAAATAAAAAACCTAAATTAGATTAATTTCGTTTAAAATAATGCAATGCAAATGGCCCTTAACTAGTAATATATAGAATAAGTTTTAGATTACTGATGACATAATTTATTTTTCAGTAAAACTTAACAAAATTGACTTTATATGCATATATAGGTATGTAGTAATTGCGTTTACATGATTCATGCTGCATAATGAAATTCTTTAATTGTCAAGGTACTGCTATATATAGCTTCCAATAAATTAAATTGCATGATGTTAATTGTTTTATGATAAAACTGCAGAATGTTTTTTTTAATACTGGTTTTTAAAAAAACCATGAGTGTGTGTAAATTATTAAACAACATTGACAGTTTAATCTGAGACATTTTTCAAATTTGCTTTATTTTTCTGAATTTTTTTTATATGTAACCATAAAAATAGCGCTGTAATGCTAGCGTATTTTCTGTACACACAGCATAAATCAAGCAAATTTTTTCCGTAAACGCAGCTGAATGAAAATGATGCAAAGTTGTTGTTATCGGAAATTAAAATTCAGTATTAATTTTTTTGCTGAATATTCTTTTAAGAATTAAACCATTCACGCTTGAAAATCGTCTTGAATAAAAACGTAAATAAAGGTGATTTTTTTAACAATTGCATTCAAAGCAATTCGCTATGCAATTGTTTTGATTGTATGCTAATTTTTTTACAGTTGTTTTGCTTACGCGAGCAAGCATATATTTTCCGTAAATACAACTGAATAAAAATGATGCGAGGTTGTTGTGTGTCAATGCAAGTGTTAATAAAAAAATCAGACACTTCGCTTATTAAACTGAACTTGTTGTTGTTGGAAATTAAAATTCAGCATTAATTTTTCTGCTGAATATTCTTTTAAGAATTAAACCATTCAAGCTTGAAAAAATTATCTTGAATAAAACGTAAATAAAGGTGATTTTTTTAACAATTGCATTCAAAGCAATTCGCTATGCAATTATTTTGATTGTATGCTAATTTTTTTACAGTTGTTTTGCTTACGTCAGATGATATTTTTGTATAAATAGTAAATAAAGCTCTACATATATTAAGTAGTGTAGTGATTTGTATAGAATCATGAATTCTGAAACGGTAGCCGAGATTAGTAGCGCTATTTTAAAGTTAACTGTGAAATGCGTGAATCTAATCAGATCAGCCCATGGAATAACGAAACACATGATAATTATAAAAGCAAATATAAGTTTATTAAAACTTGCTATTAGAAATAAAGTATACGAAGAATCGTCAGGAAAATCCTGGTAGGCTGGAATCTAATTTAGCACATCTTAAAAGTTACCTTGTACGATTGTGGCACTTGAAACGCTCTTTGGAATATCAAGGTAAAGGTATTGATGCAACGCTTTCTAGAAGTCATATTCGAAAAAATTTGATTTGGCATGATGTACAATCATGTTTTGGAAGTCGAATAATTACGGGACTTATTGTAACATACTGTTTTAGTACAGTCGGTTATGTAAAAATAACTCTCTATTATTTCTCAAATTGGTTTATTTTCTAGTTTAATTTTAGCATCCCAATTATTAGAATAACGGTTTTGTAGCATAAATATGTCTGTGATTTTAAGCGGCTTCAAAAGTTCCGTTCCCAAGTAGCCAGAGCAGGGTTCTTGGAAAATATAATTCAAAGATTTAATTAACATTCCCAAAGTACGAAGCTTTACTTGGAAGGCACTTAACGTGTCAGATTAGTAGTATCTACTAATAGATGTCAATCAAGTAGCTAAGACCCTAGTTATGTATAAAGCAGCCCGAGTTGTCTGAATAATTTTCAATTAGTTTGGGTACTTAACTAAAATTATAGTTTCGGAGTTCTCTTGTGAGGGAGATTTTGGCTATCCTAAAGCAATTGTTAGTTTTAATTAACTTTTAAGATTTATGACAGGCTTAACCTTTTCGATTATGAGAGTTAAACTGGACTGGGTATTTTTCAATTAACTTAAAGGTATATAAGGAGTTCAGCGTGGGATGAAAGGGGCTTTTTTATTTCGATACTTCCGACAGACAGGTTGTTGATTTCTGTACTTCTGAAAGTAAAGTGATGTGTGTTTTTATTTTATTCTGAGTAAGTACTTTTCCAGTTACTAAAACAGAGGTTATGGTATTTTTTAAATAATGAACTCAAGGGTTATGTTATGAATTATGTATCCGTAATTGTTTAACTAAATTGTGCCGACGTTCTGTAAAAATACCAACGTTCAGATTAAAGCTCTGAGCTTGGGCTTAAGTTGAATGCGTTGAAATTTTAATCCCTGAGTACTTATTTCGGCAGACAGCGAGGTTTCAGCAGGGTACACCGCTTCATTGTTATGTCGACGGTAGTCTGGGGGCTCACGCATTAGCTTAGCAACAAAACCTACCTGATTACGCAATTATCAGTTCGGGTATAGTAGTAAAGGACTCCCGTAGTGATAATCTTTGTGTGTACTTTTCAAATAGTACGCCTTTGGTAACGGATTGTGTTTAATATTACCTCCGACTCATTGCATGGTTCTAATATACATTCGAGATCTGCATAAACTACAAATGATACTTTTTCTTGGTAGCGGAAATGTTTAAATGTTAGATACTTTTCGGATTCTTCGGGTAATCTTATTGAGCAAGTATTCTGTTTTTCGCAATAATTCGAATGATGCTTAAGTAATGCTGCTGTACTAAAATTATTTAAACATCTATAACAAAAAATGTTCTATGGTGATGTGAAGACAACTGTTTTGCAAATAATTTTGACATATCCTTAATCCAAGTAAAATGAAAGTGATTCTCATTAGCATTTGTCGGACGAGAATATTGTAAGGAATCATTATTTAAAACTAACAGATTAATAGGTTCAATTTTTTTAAAATTTTCACTTAAACAAAATGGCAGTATTTTAGTATTTTCTATACAACATAGGTTAATTGCGAGATTGTTAAGCTTCTCAATTTTTTTTATGTCTTTTAATGCGATTGGAAACTGAATTGAATTGTAGCGTAATACTGTATTAAAATGTGGATAGCTAGATATTCTCTGACTATTTTGTTTAGCAGGATATAAAGCGAAAACCAAGGTCCAAAGAATGTAATGTTGGTCGTTATTTATAACATTTACCACAGCTCGTTTTTTGCTATAAAGTCCGAATCCGGAACAAACGTTGAACACCCTCCTTTAAGCGGATCATGATTGTTTATATTTACCTTCAAATGTAAAACTTCTTGGATTGCCCAACCTGAATCCTTTTCACTAAATTCCTCCAATCGCTTTGAAATCTTGTCCAATACGTTCTCCTTATACCACTACTTGAGATTGGTGTTTATATCGATGTGACGATTTGCAGTAGGAAACGTCTTCAAATCTATTTCACCAGTTGTAGGCTTAACAAAGTTAACGGACAATATTACATTAACTTTCAACATTAACTTTTTTAAGCAAGCAACAATCTTGCGTTTAAAACTAGCGAACGCTTTATCTAAGAACACTAGAGGATCTCTATAACTTAAATTGGTAATAAGTCCCGTAATTATTCGACTTCCAAAACATGATTGTACATCATGCCAAATCAAATTTTTTGCATCAATACCTTTACCTTGATATTCCAAAAAGCGTTTCAAGGGCCTCAATCGTACAAGGTAACTTTTAAGATGTGTCAAATTAGATTCCAGCCTACTAGGATATTCCTGACGATTGTTTTCATATACCTTATTTCTAATAGCAAGCTTTAACAAACTTATATTTGCTTTTATAATTATCATGTGTTTCGTTATTCCATGGGCTGATCTGATTAGATTCACGCATTTTACAGTTAACTTTAAAATAGCGCTACCAATCTCGGCTACAGTTTCAGAATTCATGATTCTATACAAATCACTACACTACTTAATATATGTAGAGCTTTATTTACTATTTATACAAAAATATCATTTGATGTAAGCAAAACAACTGTTAAATAATTAGCATACAATCAAAATAATTGCATAGCGAATTGCTTTGAATGCAATTGTTAAAAAAATCACTTTTATTTACGTTTTTATTCAAGACGATTTTCAAGCTTGAATGGTTTAATTCTTAAAAAAATATTCAGCAGAAAAATTAATACTGAATTTTAATTTCCAATAACAACAACCTCGCATCATTTTTATTTAGCTGCGTTTATGGAAAAAATTTGCTTGCTCGGACTATAGTAATACAATGTTCTTATACGACCTTTCATTTATGCTGTGTGTACAGAAAATACGCTAGCATTACAGCGCTATTTTTATGGTTACATATAAAAAAAATTCAGAAAAATAAAGCAAATTTGAAAAATGTCTCAGATTAAACTGTCAATGTTGTTTAATAATTTACACACACTCATGGTTTTTTTAAAAAACCAGTATTAAAAAAAACATTCTGCAGTTTTATCATAATACAATTAACATCATGCAATTTAATTTATTGAAGCTATATATATATATATATATATATATATATATATATATATATATATATATAGCAGTACCTTGAGAATTAAAGAATTTCATTATGCAGCATGAATCATGTAAACGCAATTACTACATACCTATACATGCATATAAAGTCAATTTTGTTAAGTTTTACTAAAAAATAAATTATGCCAGCAGTAATCTAAAACTTATTCTATATATTACTAGTTAAGGGCCATTTGCATTGCATTATTTTAAACGAAATTAATCTAATTTAGGTTTTTTATTTTTTACTATGTGCCTTCGTTGCAGTTTTTTTCAGACAATGAATCTAATTCGATATTTCTGCTGAGGCATAATTATATTTGCTTACATACTGTTTTTTATTCATTAGAATAGATTACAGAGCTGAATATATATAACATTTGCAATGTTTTCAGAAAACGATGCAAATTTTTAATTTTTTCTAACAGGTCAGTTTATTATTTAATATAAATACTTCACGTAGATTTTACCAACAGTATTCAATCAGATCTCTCGTACAATTATTAGTTACTACTACTAGCAACTTTAAAAAATGAGTTACTTATCATCGATCAAAAATGGTAGTAGTAGTAGTACCAACGTAAAAGTTCTAGAACAATTTATATTACATTCTGACGAAGACTTGATTAAAGAAGTTTTTGGTTGTTTACCTCAACTTGACACTGCTGCTATTTTTGATAGTGACGTAATAGATATTTCACGGTAAGTGCTTTTTCACATTTATACATGTGTTTTAAAACACTACTAATTTATAAGTTACATTAGATTAGGATCAAAAAACCATTCTGGAAATTCTGAGGCTATCGTTGGATCGTTGGCACATTCTGATCCTCTCAGAAACATCAGGTAGTATACAAAAGAAAAGGTGAACCTACAATAATCTTTTATGTTATGCTCACAGATCCGGCAAAAACATGTTGGCTATGAAAAAGTTATGTGCAGGATCTAATATGGCTGTTTGCTGTGAAGATGACAAATCCTACGAAGTTGACAAATCCTACGAAGATGACACAGTAGAGTTGCTTAACGCATTTAAAAAGCGTGGAGAGAAGCTACTGCGTCGTCTAGATTTGGAGCTAGAAATAATAAAGCAAAAAAGAGAGAAACTGGCTGCGAGGGAGCAGCAGATACTTCAAGAACGGGAGTTAATAAATACTTTTTCATTTATAAATAGTTAGATTTTAACTGTAAATAGTTAGATCAGAATATTCGACAATTAGTAAAATAAAAAAGTATTTTATAAAAGTTTCTCTTTTGAAACAAGACTTTCTCTAAACAAGGTAGTAACCTCAAAGTAAAACACACATAAATCAGAACCTACTTTAATTAAATACATCATTCTTTATACAATCAACTTAAATGTGTTATAATAAAATAAACAGTAAAGAACAAGATGTATATTATTATAATAATAAACTAATTTCTTAGATTAGTGACATATTATTCTGAAAATTCTATATTGACAGTTAGACCGATCGATCCCTTACTAGTTATGTATACGTGTTTGTTCGAGCCAATACTTTCATTTAATTGTTTCACTCCATGTGCTTGAAGGTATTCAAAATATCTCAATGGCAATATACTCTTGAACTCTTCTGTTTCCACTAATACTCTTTCCCCATATTTTGTCTTGATTGTTTCCACTTTTAAAACTTCAAACCTCTTATTCACTACAAGATCTTTTGAATTTACATAAGGTTTGCGATATGTGGTTTTACTAAGAGTATTAAAATCCATATTGCTTTTCTTTGACTAATTAAATTAATATTAGGAGCAATCTCCTTATATAGCAGATTACCACCATCTGCGTACTTTGCCAACCCACTTTTCAACCTATCACAAGAGTGAACACATTTTGAATTGAAACCGGCCCATGTGTATTTGCAGCCTCTAAACATAAATCAGAATCTACTTTAATTAAACACAATTGACTTGAATGCGATATTTTGCATCTGGCATACTTTATAACTTCTCGCTAGAAAACCGAATTCAAAACAGGTACACATTTTCTCTGCACTCACATTTTTCAACATACGTGTGTTTTGAAGTATGTTTCATTGAAAGTAATATAAAGCCGGTCTGACTTCAAAACGTGCCCACAAGTATTTTACATTTGAAAGTATATAAGGCCGTCTGAATTCACGTTTTCACAACTATTTTACATTGAAAGTATATAAGGCCGGTCTGAATTAACATGGTGCACGTGTATTTTACATATGTAAAATACGTGTGGGCACGTTTTGAATTCAGACCGGCCTTTCCCCCCTACTCATATACCTTTCCTGGAGTGATGGTGTGTTTATTTTATACAAAGTATTTGTATTGTATAAGGGTGTAAACGTCGTCCTTGTGTAGAATGAAACAGCAAAGCAGGTAGGTACAAGAAAAAGTAGAAGGCGACCATCAATTCAAAACAGGTAGCATAACCCTTGTAAAGTTGTGGTGGATGTATAACAATAATTTATCACTAGTTTTTAATTAAAATATGCAAGCTATGTAGGACTAAGTTTTATGTTATGATTAAAGTGCAATTTTTGAGAATTTCACGTCGAGTACACAAATTTATTTGTATAATATGTAACTGTAATGAAAGTAGATACATATTAAGCAAAGTAAACTAGAAATGCAGAGCATCTTGACGGTTCAAGAGCACCGGATGTAGTGGTGTTTCTTTTCGGAAGCATCTGTCGTTGTAGTTGAGACGTATAAAGATACAAGGTCGGATTCTTCCTAACAATTATTATTTATATAATAAGGAATTAATCAAGTTGAAGCTAATTATTTGGTTGGACTAACTAGCGACGGTATTGTGTATATTGAATTTAGAATAAAAGTTTTATTGATGAAGTTTGGTATTAGTTAGAGCATGAACTTTTTATTGTGAACGGGCAATGAAAGGAGAAAAGGAAAGTTAGTATTAGTTAGTTAGTTAGTGGGCGCCAGTGAAGCTATATTTTTTTTTATCTCTAGCTAGCCTCACGCATGGGCGCCAGTGAAGCTAATTTTTTCTATAAGGCTGGCCCCACGTTGTGAGCCAGTGTAACGAAGTCTTCCGACATAACTAGGGGTCTATTCCTTGGGCAGAGCTATGATAAATAAGGGGGTAAGTCGAAATCTGTTTGTAGATCAAACTTAATCTAAACCAAATAGGCGCCACCAAGTCCTGACTTAATTATGATAATTGCATGGCATATTTCTAAGGGCGGACGTGGAGACCCAAAGAAAAAAAAGATCGCCCTCGCCGACAAAAACCTGTCTTAATAAAATAAGACGCAGCTCCTGTAAGAAATTGTAATAGTTAAATACATAAAAGAGTGGAACACTATTTGTGTCCAGCAAAAATACATAAAGAAGTAGTAAAAAGGTATTTCCAATATAAAGTTGGCATCAAAGACCTACTCATAAGGATGTTAGCTTTATGTGAATAGATTTGATCATACTTGATCAAAATAAAAAACTTTAATCCTGAACCAATTGTTTACCAAAAAGAATCTCTTTTAAAATAATATGATTTGTAACAAAAATTTAATCAATAACTGTATCAATCTATATCATTCAACTTAATGTTTATCTTAATTATTTTTAATCAAATACTTTACAGTATAATATGAACTTGTTATACAAATAGGGTTCCGACCTGTGCAGATCTGTTCAGGCGATGACAAATTAATAACTTCTAAAAATGTTAGCATTCAAGTTTTCTAAATTACATATGCAAGTTTTAATTTATATAAAGCTGATCACAAAAATAGACGTGTTTACGTCTCTTGTACTAAATCTGTTCGAGGCACTTGCCTTCAAAAATACATCTGTCAGCAGTACACAGCAGAAAAATATATGACTTCAGTAACACCTGTTGACGTTACCGACGATTCATAATGAACCACGCGTGTTGTTTTCTTAAAACATCAAATCAGTAAACTTTAGTTTTAATACTGGAAAATCCAGCTCAGCAATTAGTTGAAACTTTTACAATATTCATGCTTTTACGCATTAAAACAAATTAACGTGTTCCTAGTTTGAAACACATAAAAAGAACTTATCGCTATCTACGAACCAAAACTGCATTTGTCGCATTGTTGCAAGGGAAGATGAGATCCTCGTTATTTCAAGCAACGATAACAGCGTTGTAGTGTGAACCAAATTCATCCAAAACAACTTCTACTATGAATTCGTCCCACGTGTCGAATCAAATCCTGTTACAATACATTCTGCAGCCGTTGTGATCCTGAAGTTGAATTACGCCGCCTTACTAAGGTAGCATCTATACATTGTCCTTGTGTGTCTTAAAAGTTTGCATTGCAAGTGTCGTCTTCTAAAAATTGCCTTCTAAATTTTGTATTCTAAATTTCGTGTTCTAAGAGTTGCATTGTAAGTTGTCGCATTATAAGTTGTCGCGCTAAATAAATTATCTCAAATTAAACAAGTTAACAAACTATATACGTTACCGACCGTTATTCGAAGATGTGTTCACTCATTGAAGTGGATTCGCAAATTGCCGGCCTGCAATCTAGGGTACATGTTATTGCTTCTTCTACATATGGCCGACTGACTACAAAACTAGCTCGGGCGGCCGAGGCGTCCGGACGGAGACCGTCAAACAGAGATGTGTTTGTAAATAGCTGTAGATGACACAGATATTTAACCACAAGTAGAATACCAAAGGACGATGCGGGGTTAACATATTACTATTGTTGTTGAATGTAATTTACTATTGTTGTTAATAAAATTGTTATATTATTCTCGCAATTTTATGGAGGGATTTATTATCAAAAATAAAATTGTTACATGCTATTAGCGAAATTTCCAAATACTGTTTTTAAATGTCATGTAATTGAATATTGGAAAGAGGAAAAATGTGAAGCGATAGCATTGTTAACGAATTAGATTTAGGGCTTTTTTTAGGATTCTGTAGTCAATACCTGGCTAGAGTAAGGTTAAGAAATGTAGGTTCCTTTAAGGAAAGTATTATACGCAGTTTTTTGAAATTGTTTTATGCTAATAGAGCTCAAGTTTAAATTGACTTTTTATTTAAATTTACTTAAAAACGGGTACATAAACGCATTTGCAAAGGATATCAAGCTACCCCAGTGATGGAATCATATTTGGTAGAAGCCTTGACTACGAGAATTTATGTCATTTAATAAAAGTTTAATGAGTTTTTAATATGTTTTAGAGGAAGGTAACGTATAACACGATTAAGTTTAGGGTACCGAAGCAAAAAAGATTTATGCTGAATAATCTTCCGGCGTGTAGAAATAATATCATAGGGATTGCTGTGACAGACGGTTTGACGCAATTCAATTTTAACGGAGAAAAAGCCTTTCAGGGTAAATGATTGGCGTAATCTAGTTTTTTTCGTATTTCAGCCTAAAATGAATATTTTAATTTCTTTATTAACTTTATTTCAAAAATTTTCTATGACCTGTCCACTCATAGAAAGTTTATGCTTTTTTTTTTTAAACCAAACGAAAAATAATTTTTGTTTTAACTAGAATAGGGTTGCTTGATATGTAGAGAACCTCGCGAAAAATTTATTATCTATAGCTACAACAATCATTTTCAGAAAAGAATTTGAAAGAGGTTTGAGGCATCGATATTTGGTTAATTAATTGAAATGTTGCTCCAAGTAAATTATTGGTTGTTTTCTTGTACAAGAAAGTTGTCACGAAAATATAAAAGAAAGAGATTTCATAAAATGAAGACTTGGTATTAGTACAAACAACACCAAAATCATTTGTTTGTTGAAAAAAAGAAAATTTATAGGATGTGGGTCTTTTCTATAGTTTTGGCTATAAATTGTCAACTTTAAGATGATAAACGTAAAAAGGTTTTAACTCTGCTAGAGAAAATCGGGATAGTTTCGATAGACTTATAGATTGTTTTTTTTATAAGTTTAATTTTTTGGTAATTTATATAACTTTCTAACTAGGCACGAGTTTAACCCCATGACATTTTTTTTCGTAAAAGCCGTTTTGTCTCCACCAAACCGTAGTGATTTGGTTCTTTAAAATATTACTCAACAGAGGGGCTAATAGGGGTTTTTATGACTTTATTTCAAAACTACTAGCGTTAGACAAAAACGCTTTACGCCACTCGATCGGCCATCGAAAACTATATCGAAAACTATATACGGGTTAACTAGTTGGTTCAGGTAAATTTTTTGAGTTGGGGAAAATTTAGGGTGTTTTCAAAATTTGCAAAAATGGAAAAAGTTTCAGACAAATATTATGGCGCTTAAATTCTAAGTAAAAAAGCATTACAAGATTTTTTGATAATCGTTCGAATAAATTCGGAAATTGAAAAAATAATTACTTTAGCTTTGTGTACGACGGGGCTTGTGTTATGACCGGTTTTTCGTGATCTTATGTGGTTTTTTCGAGATTATTCCTGAACTATTAGTTCTAGTAAATAATCTATGGCGCCATTCAAACGGACATAATAAACTGCATCGAAACTCATATACGGGTTAAGCAATCGGAAAATTTTTTTTTTCAAAAGTTTTTGGGACGAAGATTTTCAAAAATTTTTTTTCCTCAAGTATGTCTGTTTCAATGCAGTTTTACGAGAAACGCACTAATTTTCAAGTCCGACACGATTACGAAAACTATATACGGTTTAACGATTTGGTTCAAGTAAATTTTTCGAGTTGGGGAAAATTTAGGGTGTTTTTAAAATTTGCAAAAATGGAAAAAAATTTAGACAAATATTATGGCGCTTAAATTCTGAGTAAAAAAATATTACAAGATTTTTTGATAATCTTTCGAATAAATTCGGAAATTGAAAAATAATTACTTTAGCCTTGTGTACGACGGTGCTTGTGTTATGACCGGTTTTTCGCGATTTTATGCGGTTTTTTCGAGATAATTCCTGAACTATTAGTGCTAGTAAATAATCTATGGCGCCATACAAACGGACATAAAAAAACTGCATCGAAACTTATATACGGGTTAACCAATCGGAAACAAATTTTTTTCAAAAGTTTTTGAAACGAAGTTGTTTCAAAAAAAAATTTTCCTCAAGTATGCCTCTTTAGATGCAGTTTTATGAGAAACGCACTAATTTTCAAGTCCGACACGATTACGAATAATATCAACTGAACTATCGCATTCTAAAGTTGCATGCCTGTAAAATGTATGGGAACTTTTAAAAGCGAACTAGTTAAGAAAAATAAATGTGACCAATCGATCGTGCATAAAAACCGCTAACATATTTTTCAAAATATTTGGGACGAAAAATTAAAAAAATTTTTTTTTTTCAAGTATGTGTCTTTCGATGCAGTTTTACGTCTTTCGCGCTCATTTTCAAGTCCGGCGCAATTTCGAAGGATTTTAGCTTAGAAATAGCATTTTGAAAATTTTCAAGATGAAAATTTTGGGTTTTTCAAAATTTGCAAAAATGAAAAAAGTTTCAGACAAATGTTATGGCGCATTAAATTCTGAGTAAAAAAGTCTTACGAGATTTTTTTATAATTTTAGAAGTAGACTCGGAAATTGGAAAAATACTTACTTTGGTTAGGTCATGTTAGTTTTGCATAAAGTAGGTTAGGGGGTCGAAATACTCCGAATGGGCTTGTTTTCTATTGTAAAGTAGACACCATTGTGGTCCACTTTCGTATGTCGGCATCGACTCGCGCGGGTCTTCCTTTCGGAGTTATTAATGATTTTCGATTTTTCGTTTTTCGCGTTTTTTACGATATTTGTAAAAACAAAATTTTTTTTGCGAAATCCAAAAGCTGTGAAATGTTATTTCCAACAATTATAACGGTTTCCTGCGTTTTTTACTATTGCGCAATTGTTTAATATAACGTATAATTACGCGGCAAATTACGCGCCATTTGTATCAAATACCAAACACCTTTAAAAGTGATACAATGGTCAAAGTTTAAGCACAATATAATTAAAACAGGTACTCACGTGTATTTCTTAACATCTCAGGATCCTTGTTGTTTTTGTGTGGGTAGGTTACGCCATATTGACACCAAATTTTATCCGTCCATCCTTTTTGCTTGTAGTTTTGCTCGTAGGTGGGACGAAAAGAACAACCAGGTATAAAAAACACGAAGATAAGGTAGAAGGGAACCTACATCCCAAAAAGAGAAAAGACAGACAGGCAACACCGGTAGATGTTCTGGGCTTTAGGTTTCATAGCTTAATGACGTCTCATCACACCGCGCGCACTTGCGCCATTCACTCCGCGCAGGCGCGACTCGGGAACTTCGGAAATTTGCCAGTTTATTTAAAAATATTCGCGGGAATTTATTTACATATTTAACAATGTACATTGCCAAATTTTGGCATGTAACACAATTTTTCCTATTACACATTTTTCGAAATTTACGATCGTAATCGAATAATTTTCAAAAAACCGATACGCGTTATTTTTCAATAAAAACTTAAAAAATTATGTTATTGCAGATTTCTTTGCGCATACGAAGCGTTCACGTTAAATGCTAATTTGGCGTGTGTTTTAGAATTTTGGTATCGCTTACCGTTTTCAAAATAAATCGAAGGTTAGGTTTTTTAATATGCGGTTTTTTCGCGTTTATTTCTTCTTACGTTTCAAACCGCGATAATTACGGATAAAACGTCGATACGTTTTAAAACGTCGATAAATACATCGCGCAAGTGCGATATAAGCAAGCGACGCTTCTGGCGGATGGTAACGCTAACCTTATTACAGATTTTGCGCGCCCAACTGCCAATGACGTCACCAATGCACAATTTATATAGCGCAATAATCGGAAAATTTATATAAATTTAAGACAATAGGTTATATCAACGAACAAATTAAACAGGAGTACTTACATCAGAAATCCGGCGTCCCGCGGAGTTGAGTTAAAGTTGGCTTCTATTGAAGACCATCAGGGCTACGGAGGGCCCGTTTTAGGTAGTTAAAGATGGTACGCCCAACGCTCTTCCAAAGCGCTTGGACCAGCTCCGGCAGTCATGGGCTCGTTCATCCAGGGTCGTGCAGTACGGTTCGCCATAGGCGGCTGCAAATTTACTCTACCTATGCAGGGAATGGACAAGGAAACCAGGTATAGGGCGACAAACAAGATAATTAGGCAAGGGAATCTACATAGATAAAGCTAAAGGCACGATACGATACCTCAAACGTCACTCCACTCGAAGGTTCAGGCAAAAAGCAACGTTACAGAGAGCACAGGAAACTTGTCCCCACTTTTTCCCTACTCCACTCGCGTCGCGCGATCTGGCGCAAACGCACTGTGACGTAACGGAAATACGCGCCCCGAGTTTTTTGAAATTAAGGCGCGAAACTTCCGCACATCAAAATTAACCTAAAAACAATGTTTAAGGGCCAATTTATTGGCACGTAACATCCTAAACTATTAGAGCTAGCAAAAAATTTATTTGATCAATCGATCGGGAATGGAAAACTGCATCGGGTTAAGTAATTGCATAAGAAATTTTGTTCGAAATTTTTTTGGACGGATAATTTAAAAAAAATTTTTTTTTCAAGTATGTGTCTCTCGATGCAGTTTTACGATGTTCGCACTCATTTTTAAGTCCGGCGCAATTTCGAGTAATATTAGCTTCAAGAAAATTTTCGGGACGCGAAAATTTTGGGTTTTTTGAAAATTTGCAAAAATTGAAAAAGGTTTCGGACAAATGTTTTGGCGCATCGAATACTGAGTAAAAAAGTCTTACGAGTTTTTCTTATAATTTTAGAAATGAACTCGAAAATTGGAAAAATACTTACCCTGGTTGGGTAATGTTTGTTTTACATAAACGAGGTTGTGGCACCGGAACTCCGCGAAGTGGATGTCTTTTGGCAATTACATACTGTTACAGTCCCGCGCCCGCGTGTTCAGAGCCACTTCCACAGTTGGCAACACGGATACTATCCACGTTCACATTATTGCACAACAAAGATATTACGACATAATTTCGTGTCAAATTGTATCACATGCCAAATATGTTTACAGTGATACAAGATGCACCCTAAAAAAGATAAAAAGCACTCACCCAAAAATGTGGAACTCTTTACGATTTCGCGGTCATCCTTGCGCAGGGGTCATGTTTATTTCCATGTATCTCGTTTGGGCGTTGTTTGGGCGTGGGTTACGTTATGCCATCGTTGAATCCAGATTTAATGTCTTCCCTCTTCTTCTGTTTGTAAGCAGGACGAAGGAATAAAGTGAAGGCAACGATAGAAGGTGGAGATAAAGGGAAACCTACATTCTGAAAGAGAAAAGACAAAGGAACGACACAGGTAAACATCAATCTTTGACGTCTCGTTGGCTAATCCTGTCGTGTCACTCACCGCGCACTTGCGCCATCACTCCGCGTCTGCGCATTTCTTTTGCGCAAACGCAACTGTCCGAAATGACGGAAATGCACAAGTCTATTTTAAAAATAATGGCGGGAATTCACTCACAATTTTAAAAGTGTACATGTCCAAATTTGGAATGTAACAATACCTAATGTTGTGCTTCATCATCGTATCAAGCGATCGACTCCAACTCGTCCCCGTTACTGAAATATTTGAGTTTTTAGTTTTTTCGTTTTTCTCGCTTTTTGTTTTGAATATCATAAAAAGCTGCAGCAACTTTTCTCCTATACAATAAACAGAAACAGGAACAATTGCAACACAAGCCTTTGTATTCAATACAAACTAAGTTGGCAAGTCTGTTTTTCGAATGTATAAATTCTATTGTTCTTGCTCATATAACTAAACATCGATTTATATTAAATGAAAATTAAATAATTTGTTTTACATATAAAACAACCATACACCCTAAATGCAAATTAGACAGGTCCGTTTTTTAGCCGACAAAACCAATAGGGAAAGTAAACTGAAACTCTGATAAACCGAAAAGTTCATACTGTAATCGCAAAAGCTTTTGTAAGCATATATTATCACTAGGGAGCAGTATTAGCAATAATTCAAAACAATGTGCTTGCGTTCTGTTTTCTCAGTTAGCATTTTGAGCGGGTGTCACATGCTTCATGTTTGCCAACGTACTTGCTGTTTCGTACTTGTTATTTGTCTTCTGTTGTGACAATTCCGCATTTAGAAAATATCCAGATGCGAAGTGCAAGACTTGCAGTCGAGACACCATAAATAAACCCTAAAAACTTAAACGTAAATTAAAAGAAAGTTTTTTTTATTGAAAAAACAGTTATCGCTGTTAGAACTCGTCGTGTCACTAAAACATGAATATTTAAATATCTAAACATTTTAGTTCAAACAATATTAAGCTAACCTAGTACCGGTTCTTATTTTTAATATTTCCGATTCGGGCCTAGGGAGGAGATAGGACAATAATTTGGGATCTAAAGGGACTTGAACTGTTTACGCGTGTTGGTTGGAACTGTAAAAACTTGCTGCTCCGACGGCTAGCTTGGCTATTATCCTATGGGAGATCATGAGAAAGGGTAAGGTTGAAATATTCTTCGTGACATGGAAAATTAAATAAAATGAAGTTGGATGCAACAATATCTAGGTGTTGTTAGGATTAATACAGAAACCCTCTTGGAATGGATCTTTTAAAACTTTTAATATACCTCTCTTATAAAATTAAACCTGTTAGAATCAGAAAGTATCTGTTGTATAACAAATAACTTTTATCCAAGAAAAAATTAAATCAATTCACAAAGTTTAGTGATATTAAAGAAAATTATTATTTAAAGAACATTTTGACTCTTAAGACTTGAATAAGCATCATATGTGATAATCACGGATATGTTTTAATTCAAATCTTTTACAATAGTTAAGCTTTACATTTTAAGATATAAAAATTTAATCAACTAGCACCTTCCAGGAATGATATACTTTATAGAAGAAATTTAACCGATTAGCACATGAATCTCGGTGAAATAGGGCATAAAATTAGAAAACAATA
Source organism: Platerodrilus igneus (assembly GCA_036346225.1). Lineage (NCBI taxonomy): Eukaryota > Metazoa > Arthropoda > Insecta > Coleoptera > Lycidae > Platerodrilus > Platerodrilus igneus. The sequence continues at coordinate 2,201,409 of JARFIW010000012.1, forward strand.
GAAGGGGAACGAGCTGTATACACATGTTGTGTGAGAATTTCAGGGAACTATGTAGGCTAGCTTAGAATATAAATAAGTGCAGGTACGTGTCCAACCAGTTTTGAGACAGAAAACCTAATGACGAAAAAATTAGCGCAGATAAATCTGATGATTAGTATAAACAACTAGTTGTTGGTTGCGAAATATCTGCAACTAATGTTGACTGTGCGAAAAGATATATTGAAAAATATATTAAATCGGTAAATGGTTAAGTGTTGGGGGAACTTGGCAGCCACAGGCTGCTTACCTCCCTTCACAACCACTGAAGGTAGGAAAAATAGGGTATATAACTGCAAAACAATAGAAGGTGACCGAACTGTATCTAACAAGAACGAACAGCACCTATGAGGATAGAACAAACATAGAACAAGAAGAAAAATGTTGAAAGCATATGTGTGGAGCACAGCACAGTATGCCTATGAAATACGGGCAGTCTGAAACGCAGACAGAAAAACGGTAGCAACTTTTTGAAATACTGTGCTTCAGATGTATGAGGACGATAGCATGGACAAACAAAAATAATAACAAATAGGTTATAGAAATAGTAGGGAAATAAGGATATCTGGGGAAAAAGAGAAATAGAAGGGCGGAATACGTTCTAAAGCATTTTGGGGAATAGTATGGGATATATTACAAGCAGAGATAGGAAAAAGAGGTAGATGTAGACCTAGATCAGATAGTGATAGATGCAGACTGTGCAAATTTCAGGGAAATCTGTTGGTTTAGTTTAGAATAGGAAAAAATGATGGTACGCGTCTAACCAGTTCCAGGACTGAAGACCTAATGACGATGAGCACATTATGCTTAACAATGGGGTGCCAAGTCTTAAAGACTACAACATAGCGGCTCGGGACTTAGCCATAGTGGAAACGGGGGTTGCTAAAACAATAAATAGACTCTTTTGAGTCCAACACAAGTCATTCACTCTTAACTACTAGTAGTTAGCGGCGGCCTTAGTTTGGTCTGGCACAGTTACTTGCTGAATGGTTCAAAGGCGTCGGCCCTAGACTAATATAGTACGGGATGGGTCTGCTTCAACATTATGAAATTGTGATCCGGTTGTCTCATTATCGGAGTTGTTAACCTACAGGAAGTTGGTACTGCAATAAAAACCGATTGAAGAATTAAAGTTTTTGGACAGAAGTCTCACCATCAACGACTTTCCAGCCCGCTTGTTTCGAAGATATCGTGAAAGTAAGCGGATTTAAAAAATTACTTTCTAGGACAGTTCAAGCGGGAAAGGTGGCTCCGTGGCGTAGTTGGTATACGTATAACTACTATGCCCAAGTTCCCGGGTTCGAATCCCGACACGGTCCGCTTGAAAAATGTTAGGCGGGCATTTTTCACAAAATACGCCCTAGTTCAGATGAGAGAGTGGGTGAATGTTGTCACGCACATTAAAGATTCCTACCTTGCGTGGAACAGAAAAGGTTGGGCAAAATTCAAAATTTGCAGGTAAAAACTTTCCTGGACAATGTAGTCGCTTCGGGTGGAGCGTTGAGGAAAATGTAGTGTCTCACTATCAGGGTTGTTAACCCTACAGGGAGTTAGCGCTGCAATAAAAACTGATTAAGGAACTTAAAATTTTTGGACAGCAGTCTCGCCATCAACGACTTTCCAGCCTGTTTGTTTGAAAGATGTTGTGGAAATGAGCGGATTTAGAAAATTACTTTCTAGGACAGTTCAAGCGGGAGAAGGTGGCTCCGTGGCGTGGTTGGTATGTGTATGACTACTATGCCCAAAGTCCCGGGTTCAAATCTCGACACGGTCCGCTTGAAAAATGTTAGGCGGGCATTTTTCACAAAAATACGATCTAGTTTAGATGAGAGGGTGAGTGAATGTTGTCACGCACATTAAAGATCCCTACCTTGCTGGGAACAGCAAGGGTTCGGCAAAAGTCCAAATTTTCCTGGACAATGTAGTCGCTTCGGGTGCAGCGTTGGAAAATGCAGTATCTCACTGTAGGGGTTGTTAACCCTCCAAAGAGTTAGCGCTGCAATAAAAATCAATAAGGAACTTAAAGTTTTTGGACAGCAGTCTCACCATCAACGACTTTCCAGCCCGCTTGCCTCCAAGATGTTGTGCATGTGAGCGTATTTAAAAAATTATTTCCCAAATCTTCCCACATGGTCCTGAATCTTCCCAAATTCTCTCAAATATTCTCAAATGCTCCCAAACGTTCCTAAATGCTCCCAAATGCTCCCATATGCTTCCACATAATTCCATATGCTCCCAAATGCCCCCCAATGGTACCCTAAAGGTGTCCGGTGGTACTCGATGGTCCGATAGTGCCCGATGGTCCAGTGGTGCCCGATGGTCTGGTGGTGTTTGATGGTCCGGTAGTGTCCGATGGTCCTCAATGGTCCCGATGGTCTCCAACGGTCCCCTATGGTCCACAATGGTTTCAAGTGGGCCCAAATGGTCTCAAGTGGTCTCAAGTGGTATCAAGTGGTTTCAAGTGGCTTCAAGTGGTTTCAAGTGGTCTCAAGTGGCCTAAAGTGGGCACAAATGGTTTCAAATGGGCCAAAATGGTCCGAAATAGTCCCAGATGGTCGCAGATGGTTCCAGAAAGTTTCAAATAATCCTAGAAAATTACAGATGATCCTAATGGTACCAGAGGTTCCCAGATAGTTCCAAATGGTCCAAGTTGGTCCAGTTGGCTACAGTTGGTTCCAGTTGGTCCCAAATGGTCGCAGTTAGTCCCCGTTGGTCTCAGATGGTTCCAGATGGTCGCAGATGATCCCAGTTGGTCCCAGACGGTCTCAAATGGGTACCAAACAGTTTCTAATGGTTTCTAATGGTTCTAAATGGTTTCTAATGGGTCAAAAATTGTTTCTAATAGGTCCCAAATGGTTTCTGTTGAAAGCAAATTGAACCTCTCGTAAAACTCTATCAGTTTTACAATAAATCTTTTAGAATTTTTAAAACAGGAAAATTGAGAAAGTTGCGCATGACAAAATTTTCAAAAATTTTAACGGTTAATAACACGTGATCCCGAAGTGCGACAATCTTGCGGTTAAAAGCAAATTAAAGCTATCGCGAAACTCTATCAGTTTTCACAAGAAAATCTTTTAGAATTTTTAAAACAGAAAAGTTGCACATGACAAAATTTTCAAAAACTTTAACGGGTAATATGCCCCACCAATGGTACCCAAAAGGTGTCCGGTGGTGCCCGATGGTTCGATAGTGCCCAATGGTCCAGAGGTGCCCGATGGTCTGGTGGTGCCCGATGGTTTCCTATGGTTCACGATGGTCTCAAGTGGGCTCAAATGGTCTCAAGTGGTTTCAAGTGGTACCAAGTGGTTTCAAGTGGTCTCAAGTGACCTCAAGCGGGCACAAATGGTTTTAAATAAGGAAAAATATGTTCGAAATAGTCCCAGATGGTCCCAAATGGTCCCACATGGCCCCAGATAGTCCCAAATGGTCCCAGCTGTTCCTAGTTGGTCCAATTGTTCCAGTTGGTCCCAGATGGTCCCAGATGGTTTCAATTAGTCCTAGTTGGTCTCAGATGGTCTCAGATGGTTTCAGATAGTTCCAGATGCTCCCAGTTGGTCCCAAATGGGTACCAAATAGTTTCTAATATGTTCCAAATAGTTTCGGCTTCTGAATGGTTTATAATGGGTCCAAAATTGTTTCTAATAGGTCCCAAATGATTTATGTTGAGTTCCAACTGGTTTCTGATGGGTCCCAATGTGCACCGGTGGTTCACAATGGGCCCAATAGCTCCTGATGGGTTCTGATGCTTTCCCATGATAACTAATGGTTTCCAATGATTTCCAATGGTTTTCATGGTTTTCATTGGTTTTCATTGGTTTTCATTGATTTTCATTGGTTTTCATTGGGATCCATTGATTTTCATTGGTTTTCATTGGTTTTCATCGGTTTTTATTTTTATTGGTTTTCATTAATTTTTCTGAATTTTATTCAACCGAGTGTCGCTAAGCGTCCCTAAAGGTCCCTAAGGAGTTCTCGAGTTTCCCTATTCGGCTTTCCAGGTTCCCTAGCTGACCCTAAGTGTCTCAAAGGAGCGCGGGATGCCCCCATCTAACTCTGAGTGTGAGTGGGTGGCTTTCTCATGCTTTTTCGGAGCTTTTCTCAACATTTTCTGAGCTTTTCTCGGCATCGTAGGAACTTTTCTCGACTTTTTCGAAACATTTCGCGCCTTGTTAGAAGCTCTCCTCGGCTTTTCGAAGCTTTTCTTAGCTTTTCTCGACTTTTCTTGATTTTTCTCGACTTTTCTCGACTTTTCTCGACTTTTTTTGACTTTTTTCGATTTTTTTCGATTTTTTCGACTTTTCGCTTTTGTAGACTTGTCTCGACTTTCTCGCTTTTTTTCGACTTCTATCGACTATCATCAACTTGTATCGACTATTATCGACTTTTCTCGACTTTTATAGATTTTTATCGACCTTTAGCAATTATTCTCGATTTTTCTAGAATTTTGTTGACTTTTCTCGGCTTTTTCGAAGCTTTTATCGACTGAGCGCCCCTTGTCGCCGCCAACTGCCTCTAAGCGTTCCTAAGTGTCTCTAATTGTTCCTAATTGTCCATAAGTGTTCATAAGCGTCTATAAGCGTCCATAAGTGTTCATAGCGACCATAAGCGCCCATAAGCGAACCTGATGGTCCCTAAGTGTCTTAGAGTGTCTAGAACAGAGCCGTCTTTATTTAATCAGCTCATCGAAGTGGTTTCGTCAATGTCTACTAGGGCGAAGTGATCTTGATCCGATCAACTCACCCTGTCGTTCTGGCAAAGCCTACTAGGGCAAAGTGGTCTTGATCCGATCTAGGCTGTTCGTAAAGAGGGCGGGTGTAACGAGCACGGGGTACAACAAGAATGAGGCTCAAAGAGGGGCGGGCGCAAAGAAGACGGGGCGTAAAGAGGGCGGGGCGTAAAGAGGCCTAGGTTTGCATTCTTACCTTAGCCCATAATTGTGTCATTTCTGTATTCTATATGCTATTGTTTTGACGTGGTTTTGGTTGTAGCAGCGGAATGTTTCGGTTCATAGAGTTTGTGATGTCTTTAGTGAGGCGGTTTACATATTTGGAAATGAACAACACAGTACAACCTACGCAGTTTGTAGTTTTGTATTCCCCTATTTAACAGTTTAGTTTTTAGGATTCAGCTACTTAATTTTAACTTATTAATATTAATCACTAATTATGTAGGTCAAGTAAATGTAGTCAGAAATGTTAGACTTAAGTGTTTTTATTTTTTTTCCGTGATGACGATAAACATATTACCGGAATTTAAATTTTTTCAATTATTTTAAGGCATGCGGAAAAATTGGGAGAAATCGCAATAACCGCCCGCGTGCACTTCATGCTTTGTACACATGTTTACGGGGGTTCTGCGAGCTCAAATGATTAAATAAGATATATCTTTAATTTAGAATTTAAAAAATTATACAAATTTACATGCGTTCCGAATGGACCTGCACCTTGCCGAAGTTCTAGATTACTTGAACGTATGGTACGACTTGTGTCTTCCAATGAGCTAAAGAGCCGAATCAAAGGTTTTACTAAATTAGTGGGGTCTTTGGTGAGGAACCAGACTAAGACAGGTCCCCGAAAGAAGGCAGCAGCTCTTTCGGTACTTAGATTGGCAGAGACCATAGGTATCGGTTTGCAATGTAACACGCAGTACTGCGATGTGGAAGGCAACGGGAAACCACCACATTATTTCCTAAAAACACAGCGTACCTAAATAAACATGATGACATTCTCTGGGGTAAAAAATTTCGGATCTCTAGTAGGAGACTATTCCGGAGGATGCGATCGGAAAGTTCAGAATGAAAATCGGGAACATTTTACGAACCGGAGCGTGGAATGTTAGAAGTCTGAAGCAAGTAGGTAAGCTAGGGAACCTGAACATTGAAATGAATAGGTTAGCACTAGACATGTAAGGATCAGCAAAGTTAGGTGGCCAGAGACGGGGGATTACTGAAGTGGACACTTCAGGGTTATAGATACAGGAGAAGAGGAAGGAGATTCGGGTGTGGGGATAGTTATGAGAAAAAGATAGTATACTGTTGTTACGTGCCAAAGTGGCCCTGTAACATATGATTTAGGTTAGTTTTGATGTACGGAAGTTTCGCGTCATAATTTCAAAAGACGCGGCGCGTGGAATTTAAATAGACTAGGCGCGTACTTCCGATACGTCACAGTGCGTTTGCGCAGATCGCGCGACCCTAGAGGGTTGGACGAATAAGTTCGCGCCGATGTGAAAAAGACAAAGAGTGGGGAAAAGTGGTGAGAGGTTTTTCCGTGACGCTCTAAAACGAGGCTTTTTGCCATTGATCTTCGAGTGAAGTGGTCGTTTTTGGTAACGTATCGTTAGCTTTACCTATGTAGATATCCTGCTTGCTTATCTTTTGTTTGTCGACCTTTACCTGGTATTCCCGTCATTCCCTGCATAGGTAGGTGTCAATATGAGAACTGTTAGGCGAACTGGACTCCACGACCCGAGATGACGAGCCACCATCTATAATTACTCCGGGATGGAGCCCTGAGGAACCTTGATAGAGGCCAACTTTGGTTCAACCCCGCAGAACGTTCGGATTTCCGGGGTAAGTAATACCGTGTTTAATTTGTTTACGGATATGAACTTTTGTTTAAATTTTTGTATTTCCGATTATTACGCAATTTATGCATTGGTGACGTCATGGTAGTTGGCAACGCGGAATCTGTAATAAGGTTCGCGCTTCCGGCCGCCAGGGCGTTGCATTGCTTTCGTATTCATTGCGCTTGCGTGATGTATTTATGAACTCTTAAACTGTTTTATCGACCTTTAAATGGTAAGAACTATCACCAATTGAATTGTAATACGTAATACGTAATACTATTACGTGGTACGTAATACGTACAAGGAAATTGTAATACTGTGTAGAAAATTACTTACAAAAGAGCGAAAGAGTCATTATGGTTAGATTAGAATCCAAACCGGTAAATACAGTAATAATACAGGTATATATGCCCACCTCTAGCTACAGTGAGGAAGAGGTAGAAGCAATCTACAAAGATATCGAAAACATACTAAGATATGTAAAAAGACATGAAAATTTAATAATTACGGGGGATTTTAATGCAGTGGTAAGTGAGGGTAGGCAAGGAGCAGTAGTAGGTTTATTTGGTTTAGGCACGAGATATGAAAGGGGAAATAGACTGGTAGAATTTTACGACAAGAACAATTTAATCATCACAAACACTTTATTTCAACATTATGCTAGAAGACGATATACGTGGAAGATGCCAGGAGATATAGGACGATATCAAATAGATTACATTCTTGTTAGAGAACGGTTTAGGAATCAAGTAAAAGACTGCAGAAGCTACCCAGAAGCAGATATAGACACTGACCATAACTTAGTAATTATGAAGGCCTCTCTTAAACTTAAAAATTTGAAAAAAAGAAATTGAAAAAGGCATTTTAATTTTGAGAAACTAAAAGATAAAGATATCCACGAAAAATTTGAAAAAAGGTCAAATGAATTGCTGAAAGATATCGGGAAAATTTCTGATACTTAGGAAGTAGAAACAGAATGGAATAACATTAAATTCAGCTTAGACATCGCGGTCAGAGATATTCTGGGGCATACACAAAAAGAAAACAAGAAACCATGGATAACAAAGGATATCATAAATTAAATAGAAGAAAGACGAAAATACAAAAATAGATCAGACGAAACAGGAAAGCAGAGATACAAAGCCCTAAAATGGGAAATTAGTCGCAAATGCAAAAAAAGTGCAAAGAGGTACACGCTAAGATGGAAATAGGAAAGACAGCAAAGCATACAAACTAATTGGAATGAATTTTAGGGATATAAAACCATATAGCAAAAATATAAGAGACGCGAGAGAAAACGTCATTATAGAAAATGTGGAGAAAGTGGTTGGATGGCAAGAATATATAGGGAATTTGCATGCAGGAGAGGAACTAACAGCATTAGAACAAGACTAAGACATTGAAAATGATGACCTGGGATATCTTATACTTCGAGATGAGTTTGAGTTAGCATTAGAGAGTCTGAAAAATAGTAAGGCGTCGGGTACAGATAATGTGCAAGCAGAAACTTTAAAAGCCGTTGGACAAGCAGTAGCAGAACGTCTCTTCCAACTTGTAAGCTATATGTATGTTACAGACGAGATACCCAAAAGATTTCAAATGTAACATCATAGTAACTATACCAAAAATGAGAGACGCGGATAGATGTGAAAACTTTCGAACAATAAGTTTGACAGCACACTTGTCAAAAGTATTAACAAGAATTGTACAAAGACGAATGGAAAATCAGGCTGAAGATATACTAGGAGATGATCAATTTGGATTTAGGCGAAACGGGGGAACACGGGAGGCTATTTTAGCTCTGAGGGTGATAATGGAGAAAACACTAGAATAGGGGGAAACCCTGTAGATAGGGTTGTAGATCTGGAAAAAGCTTTCGACAATGGAAAAAAATGTTCGAAATACTCAAAAAGATTGGAATGAGTTTTAGGGATAGACGGATAGTACATAGCTTATACAAAGAGCAAACAGTGGTAATAGAAATAAAGCAGGAATGTAGAGAAGTAACTGTTAGGTAAGGGGTGAGGCAGCGATGTGCCTTATTCCTATTAATTTTTAACTTGTACATTGAAGAGGCAATGAATACTGTCAAATGCAGGAAGACATTTGAAATTATTGTGCCGGGACAAAAGATTGCTATGCTTAAATTTGCAGATAATATAGCGATATTAGCATCTAGCAGAGAAGAGTTAGAAGCTACTCTTAATGAAATGGAAACAGTTCCAACAGATATATACGGTATGAAAATTAACAAAAATAAAACTAAAATTCTAGTATGCAAAGGTGGGGAAGATAAATAAAAAACAAGAACACAAATAGGTTACGAGAATTTACGTGAGGTTTAGGATTTCTGTTATCGAAGATGCCAAATAACGCAAGATGGAAAAAGCACAAAAGATATAAAGGAAAGATTAGCACAAGGTCGTGCTACATTTAACAAGAAAAAGCAACTGCAGTGTTTTAAGACAACAAACATAGAAACAAGGAAAAGATTGCTTAAAACATATGTGTGAAGCACAGCACTGTACGCTTGTGATGCCTGGACAGTAGGAGAAGCGGCAAGAAAACGGCAGAAGCCTTTAAAATGTGGTGCTACAGACGTATGATGAAGATATCACGGACAAAGTTAAGAACAGAGAGGTACTAGAAATGTTGGGGGAAGAAAGAAATATGTGGAAAACAGTAAAAAATAAAAGAGATAGGATGATATGCCACATACTAAGACATGAGGGAATAGTGCGGAATATATTAGAAGCAGAGATAGGAAAAAGAGAAGTAGAGGTAGACCTAGGTCAGACTATTGCACACAGATAGTCAAAGAATAGTGGTTATGTTCCAAGAAACAAGAAGAAAATTGTTCAAAGCATATGTGTGGAGCACAGCACAGTACGTCTATAAGATAGTGGCAGTAGGAAAAGCAGATAAAAAGAGGTAGAAGCCCTACGGAATGTCGTGCTTCAGATGTATGAGGAGGATAGTATGGATAGACAAAGTTAATAACTAATAGGTTATAGAAATAGTAAGGGAATAAAGATATCCGTGGAAAACAAAAAAAAATTAGGAGAAATAAGAGGGCAGGATATGTTCTAAGGCATTTTTGGGGAATAGTACGGGATATATTACAAGCAGAGATAGGAAAAAAGAAGTAGAGGTAGACCTAGATCAGACTATCGCACGCAGATAGTGATATATGCAGACTGTGCAAATTTCAGAGAATGAGAGAGTACAGGTCTAACCAGTTTCAGGACTGAAGAGCTAATAATGATGATGACAAATTTATAGTAAAAATTTCAGGATCGTATTTTAAAAAGTGGTGACAGAAGCCTCCTAAAGCGCGAAACTTCTATGGAAATTGACCCTGTCATGTTACAGCTCAATGAAAATTGCTTGAAGGAATTATTCTAGCTATAATATTAATAGGAAAAAATATAATGAAATTCGAAAATTTAGTTTTCCAAAATAGGTGAAAATCAAAAATTAGGTCACAGTTTTTAACAGCATTTTATTAGTCATTCGAATACGCGACTTTTCTCTCATTTAACCAGCACTGTAATCATTACAGTTTTCTAAATCGTTCTTATTTAGAACACAATGTATATGGCCAAAACCCCCTAAACGCGTTCTGGTAATTAGGGACTCGATTTCCATTCATTTTTAATGTTCGCCCTAGTGACTACTAAATACACGCCAGAGTAATATACAATAGCTAGGGAAATTCTGTACGATGTTTACCAACAACCACCCACGTCTAAAAGTTAGATGAAAACTACTTTTAGGTTTCTAAACCCTCTTACACCCTTAGCAATGAATCCAAATGATACCTGAGCGCTGACGATATTTAATATGTATAAACCGCCGCCAGTACAATTTTTGAATATCAATTTTCGTTTAATCTGTACCTCACTTTCTCTAAATCCAACCCTCGCAAGAAAACACATAGTGGGGAGTACAAGCGCAGCCGCTTATCGTACGCGCGACCTTCTCTCGCTTCCTCCTACGCAACTGCAGCGCGATGCTGAGCGTCGCGACGTCTGCATTCAACTCCTGAATGTTCGCAGTAGCTGTCGTACTTTACCCAATATATTAAACTCGCGATCTCGCGAAAACTTTTCAAAGTTCCTAGAAAATGTTAAGTAATTTTTAAATGGCAGAAATTGTTGATGGACAGCAGATGTTAGAAACGTCAAAAACAGATTACGACGTTGCATCTTTACGCGCACAACAAGGAGACGATTATTTTTATGATAATAATAACGAAAGTCCTAATATAATTCCGCAAAGTACGCCAGGTGTTTTGATAGACAACGCCAATAGAATGTTGTCGTACGATTTTCTAAGCAATTCGATTTGGGAAATCGTTCCCCAAACTGAAAGTAGCGACATCCATAAAAATGGTTTTTACGAATTTGGTATTAGAGCCAGTAGTGCCACTTTGGTAATGAACGGCTCTTTAACAACAGCACCAGATACGGTGGCTCAAGCTGAGCTTTTTTACAGGCACTCAGTGCTTATGACAGCCATTTACTGCGTTGCTTATCTTCTGGTTTTTGCTATTGGAGTTGTCGGGAATTTTTTTGTAATCGCCGTGGTTTTTCGATCACCGCGTATGAGAACTGTTACCAACTTTTTCATTGTTAATCTTGCAGTTGCCGACATCCTGGTTATTATATTCTGCTTGCCTGCGACGCTGATGTCCAACATATTTGTCCGTAAGTATTTTCTTGCTGCTTTCCTTTATATATAATTTATATGTATAGAATTAGAGGTACAAGAGAAAACATAATAACAGTGAAAATGTATAAATCAATACAAGCGTGCGTGCCTATTTAACAATTCTACTTTCGTGTTGGGCCATAAAAATGTAGATGATCGCCTCATTTAAATCAAATTATGTTTGTTTTGGTGGTACGAAATCGGAAACGAGGTGAAAATCAAATCAGCGCGCTTTGAAAATTACAAATATTAGGAATTCCTTAGGAAAATGCGATCGTAACGGAAACCTTGTACCAGGTTTTTCACCTTGCGTGACCTACTTTCAGCCGGAGAGTTTCCGGTAGCTTCGTAGATACGAAAATCCATCAAAAGTTAATTTTAAGAATGTTGCGGCATTTATGCCTATTTTCTAAATTATTCTAAATTTTGACCACGGCTTTTTTTATAATTGGAAAAAATGTCATTGACTTTTAAAATTATAATAATTATTTAAACAGATGTGACCTATATTTATGTTCGAGGACTAGAAGAACAGAACGGGAACGCCAATCAAATATGTATAAGGGTGGCTTTGTAATTAAGGAATTTACTAATCAATTTTGAAAAGCATATATACCGGAGGCGTGATTACTCTAAACCCTCATATATAAGATGTCTAACAGGTGTGACCCAATTACCCCTAATTTCAATAGTTTGAGACCTAATAAAATAATGATTTATATACAGCAACGAGCTTATACACATTGATGAGACGTACTTTATAATTCCTTATGTTTAAATGTAGAATCGAGACTACTGCGACATAATTTAAAGTTATACAATGAAGTTTAGGAAAAAAAGTGGATTCTGACTGGAATTGAACTAGAACCCTTGCGTTAAACTTCTATACCGTGATGCCAATACTACAACTTTGTAATCGAAACAATTTTTTACAATACACATTCCGACAGCTATGCAATTTGAAACTTTTTTACAATTGGATAAGTTTAGCAATAAGTTATATATTAGTGCCACTCAAACGTGTAATTTATGCCTAAAACGTAGGTTTGACGTTTTCTTTTTTGGACAAAACAAACGGAACTAACTAGTCTGTAATATTATTTGAAACGTTCATTATCACATTTTATTTTAATAGTTTCTATATTAGTAAATCGCATCTATAGGATTAAATACAATATTTACTCGGTGTAAGGATTATTTTTGTAATTTTATACTCAAAGGCTGTCAAATTTACTATAGTATTGTATTCTAAATTAGTGCAGTTTTAAGATTCACTTTTGTTGATTAAAAATGTATAACGTTGACGCCTATGACATCATCGTCGTAAAATGAAGAAAGTTCACACGCTAAACTAGACTGATTTTAAGAAATTGAATATTCTTTCGTTAATTCAAGTTAATGTTTCAGTAGAATAACTTTACATGTTTACATAATTCTGCAACAAACGCAATTTCAACTAGCAGACAATTCATTTTCCGAATTCTACCAAAAGTGACTTGGTTTTTTTATAAAAGGAAGGCATTTTTCGTAATAATGAGGTACCTAACCGATTAATGCGCTTTGTCAATAGAGTTTGGAATTATATCCATACTAGGCTAACGAATTATACCTTTCATCATCATTAGGTCTTCACTCTTGGAACTGGTTAGACGCGTTTCATCACTATTTTTTATTCTGAACTAATTTACACATTTCCCTGAAATTTGCACAGTCTGTATCTATTACTATCTGATCTAGGTCTACATTTACCTCCTTTTTTCTATCCCTGCTTGTAATATATCCCATACTATTCCCCAAAAATGCTTTAGATCGTAATCTGCCCTTCTATTTCTCCTATTTTTTCCAGAGATATCCTTGTTCCCTTACATTTCTATAACCTATTTGTTATTAACTTTGTCTGTCCATGCTATCATACTCATACATCTGAAGCACAACATTCCAAAATGCTGCTACCGTTTTTATGTATGCTTTTCCAACTGCCCGTATTTCATAGGCATACTGTGCTGTGCTCCAGACATTTGCATTCAACAATTTTCTTCTTGTTTCTATGCTTGTTGTCTTTCATCATAGGCGCTGTTCTTTCTTATTAGATGCAGTTCAGTCCTCTTCTATTATTTTACAATTATATACCCTTTTTCTCCGACATTCAGAGGTTGTGAAGGGGGGTAAGCAGCCTGTGACTACCAAGTTTTCCCAACACTTGAACATTTACCGATTTAATATATTTTTCAATATATCTTTTCGCACAGTCAACGTTAGTTGCAGATATTTCACAACCAACACCTGTAATTGTTTATAATAATCATCAGATTTATCTGCCCTTATTTTATCGTCATTAGGTTTTCTGTCTCAAAACTGGTTGGACACGTACCTGCACTTATTTATATTCTGAGCTAGCCTACACAGTTCCCTGAAATTCTCACACAGCCTGTATACAGCTTGGTTCCCTTTTCTATTGTTTTCTAATTTTATACCCTATTTCACCGAGATTCAGTGAAAGGGGTTAAGCAGCCTGTGGCTGCCAAGTTCCCCCAACTCTTAGACATTTGCCGAATTAATAGTTTTCCACTAAATTTTTTTACACAATTAACATTATTCGATAATATTGCCCAATCAATACTTGTAGTTGCTTATAATAATCATCATTTTTAAGTACAGTTACTTTTTTCGTCATTGGTTTATCCATCTTGGGACTGGTTGGATGCTTACCTCTATTGATTTCTATTCTGAGCTAGCCTACACCTTTTTCTGAAATTTCTACAGTCTACATCTTTCACTATCTGTGTGCATTAGTCTAACCTAGGTCTACCTCTACTTCTCTTTTTTCCTATCTCTGCTTCTAATATATTCCGTACTATTTTCTCATGCCGTAGTATGTGGCCTATCATCTTATCTCTTTCATTTTGTACAGTTTTCCACATATTTTTTTCTTCCCCTACCATTTTAGTACCTTTTCGTTCTTAACTTTGTCTGTCCATGATGTCTTCATCATACGTGTGTAGCACCACATTTCAAAGCTTTCTACCTTTTTCCTGTTCGCTTCTCCTACTGTCCATGCTTCACAGCCGTACGGTGCTGTGCTCCACACATTTGTTTTAAGCAATCTTTTCCTTTTTTCTATGTTTGTTGTTTTTGAACCAGTAGCTGCTTTTACTTGTTAAATGTAGCACGACCTTGTGATAATCTTTGTTTTATATTTTTGCGCTTTTCTTATCTTACTTTATTTGGCTTTCTAGGTAGCAGAAATTCTTAACCTTTTGTAAGTTCGTGTTACATATTTGTACTCTTGTTTTTGATTAATTTTCCCCTCCTTTGCATACTAGTACTTTAGTACTTTAGGAGGAATTTATTTTCTTCAGTAGAGAACTTTATGTAGGACAGGCATACAACAACTACTTTTTTCGAAGTCCCAGAAGTCACGTAGAAGCTGGTTAAAACGAATCCAGGAAATAATTGATATTAGTTTTTTCGAAAAGGTATTTACAGTCTTTCCAGGTATTTATGGTAAATCTTCTGAAACTATTAGCTACAATAATCGTAAATTAATTAACATTTCTTAAACTATAAATTTGTAAACGAATCTATAAAACGTTCTCCTTATTAGTTTTAAAAAATTAAAAAGTAGTTGTGTTCGCCAAAATGTTTTCCACTAAGATAAATAATTTTTTAAGTATGATTGGCTTTTGTTTAAAAAAGTTTATATGTACTTGTGCTTAAAACCTAATTGTGCAATAGGGCAGAGTTCATACATTTGGGTTTTTACAACTAATTAAAGGTAATAACTTCCAGTTTTAATATAGTAAAAGATGTTGCAATTACCCAGAGGAGTGCTTAATATACAAGTAATTTAGAATCTGACTTACTTTAAAAAATCATCGAGTATACATTAATGAAATAAATTAATACACAGTAAATACTAAAATCGCTAACAGAGAAAACCATATTGGAAACATGGATATACGTTTCAAGCCAATTGCAAAAGTACGCGACTATAATGTAGGTATCGTAACAATAACATTTTTCCCACGACTATCCAGTAATGCATTTCTTACGCATTTAAGAATGGGTTAATAATAGTACTCATTATTTTGTAGGTGTATATGAATTCATAATCCAACACCTTTAACGGATCAGGAACATCCAATTCGTGGATTATGATCATAATCCAACATATCTGGCGAATCACGTCCAACCTTTATTTTTCATAATCCGCGAGGTCTAGTTTATAATCACATTTTATTTTAATAGTTTCTATATTAGTAAATAGTTTCAATAGGGTTAAGGTTATTTCTGTTAAAAAATACAATATGTACTTGGTCTACGGATTATTTTTGTAATTTTAAATTGTTCATACTCAAAGGCTGTCAAATTCATTATGGCGATTTTAAAGATATAAATGATTTCATCTTTACTTTGTATTCTAAATTAGTGCAGTTTCATGATTCATTTTTGTTGATTAATAATGTATAACGTTGACGCTGCGACATCGTCGTCGTGAAATGAAGAAAGTTCACACGCTAAACTAGGTCGATTCCGAGAAATTAAATATTCTTTTGTTAGTTCAAGTTGATGTTTTAGTAGAATAATTTTACATGTTTACATAATTCTGCAACAAACGTAATTTCAAATAGCAGTCAATTTATTTTCTCGAATTTTACCAAAAGTGATTTTGTTTTTTTATGAAGGATAAGTATTTTTTGTGGAGCACTTTGTAATAGTGAGGTATCTACCTGATTAATGCGATTAGTCAATAGAGTTTGGAATTATATCCATACTAGGTTAGCAAATTCTACCTTTAGGGGAACTTGTTTCCCTTAGTATAGAACTTACTGGACAGACATAATAATTAAAAACAACTATTTTTTTCGAAATCCCAGAAGTCACGTATAAGCTGGTTAAAACGAATCGAATGCAGAAAATAATTGCTCCGTTATGTTTGTTGTGGGGTGTTAACTATTCTTTTTAATCTTTTTTGGGAATAAAACCACTAATATTTGTTAAAATGATTTTTATTTACATTTCGATCGATGACCTAGGATCGTAATCAAACTTAATTTTTTTTATTATTTTGACAACAAACCTAGGTCATGGATCGAAACGTAAATAAAGATCATTTTAACAAATATAAGTGGTTTTATTCCCAAGAAAGATTAAAAACAAAAGATAATTGATATTAGTTTATTCCAAAGTTATCTACAGCCAAGTGTCTTTCTAGGTATTTATAATAAATCTTCTGAAACTATTACCTACAATAACCGTAAATTAATTAACATTTTTTTAACTATATAAATTTATAAACAAATCTATAGAACGTTTTCCTTATTAGTTTTAAAAAATTAAAAAGTAATTGTGTTGGCCAAAATGTTTTCATTAAGATAAATAATTTTTGATGTATGTTTGGCTGTTTGGCTTTTGTTTAAAAAAGTTTATATGTACTTGTGGTTAAACCCTAATTGTACAATAGGATAGAGTTTATACACTAGTGTTTTCACAACTAATGTAAAGGTAATAGTTTCCAGCTTTAATATAATAAAAGATGTTTCAATTGCCTAGAGGAGTGCTTAATATACAGGTAATCTAGAATTTGATTTTGGGAACCATTTTCTTTTAGCTAGCAGTTTTATATAGTTATACTAGTGTCCTTACCATCTATATATAAATAGCGTAAGCGGTTAGTTTGTTCCAATTTTAGCTTCAATATTATAAGGGCAATATACACATATTATACATAAAAAAATTCAGCTTGAAGCGTAGATTTGCCAAAAACTATTAAAATTGAAAAATATTGTACCACTACGGAGTTATGATATGTCAAACATGCAAAAAAACGCCATTGAGATAACATTATACGTTTATTTTAGATTTATTTCAAATTAGTGTACTCGATCATTTTCGTGCGAATTTTAGGTCAGAGTCACTTTCCTGATCCTCGCTTTGACCTCGTCTTGCTATTCCTTCAGGGGTTTGTTACGGGTGAAATGGGCGTTAAATGAACTAAAGTTTGGTTGGTTTTGAGGTGGCGGGGATCCCCAAAGTAAGGGTGCGTCGGCTAACTGCACTGGTGTGGAAATGGGTCTCTATCGATGAATGAAAAAAAAAATTAATAAAACAAAAATAATAAATAAAATTGTTTAAATGCAAACATTCTACATTACGTTAACACTACCCTGTAAAGATTTTTTAACCGTCAAAATCGAGGGGCACCAAACAGTAAGTCACAGTAATTCTTTTGATGTCATTTTTATACAGTAGAATGTTATTCCACATAAAATTCTCTTGCTTTGGTACCCTGAATTTGGTCATAATTAAAGAAATTTCTTAAATATTCCAAATAAAACTATCCCTATCGTAGCAGGATATCTCTTACAAATCACCGACTTCACCTGTTTACTATATCAATTACAATAGAAATAAACCTAAATTTACCCTTTATTAATATAAAAATATTTTCAGTACACATACAAAATTCTTAAAACAAATTTCTACTCTCAAGTCTGGCCAGGTGTTGTTAACATACATCCTAAAGAAAAAATTTAAATAAAACTTAAAAATTTAAACCATTGACAAAACTATTCGCCACTCCAAATCTTTCCTGCTTTCATATTTAATTACGATATTCATAAATTTCAAATTATTGTAAATATTTACAAAAACCAAAAACAGTTGATTACCAATTTTGTGCTACATCATTGTTCTTTTTAAAATAGGTTAATTTGATACCTTTATTATCCCACATTTTATTAGTAAATATGGCGTCTCAAACCATTAATTAGTCCAACCAAATAATTATTTTCACTTAATTAACTAAAATACATACAAAGGCAATTCAAAAATCCATATCATTGTTTTTAAAACGCAACATTAAGTAATAACATTTCAATTCCAGGATTTCCAACAACCGTCAGTATTTTTTCTCTTATTATTTAGTAAAGATCCAAACACAGCAGCTCCCTAACTCCTGCACGCCGCAAACGTCCAATTGAATGGGGGGATCACTCACCAAGTCCTACCCTTTTGTTTCTTTCCAAACGGCTCTGCGACAATATATCGGCACTTGCGTGTACATGAACATACCCTGCCACTTGCAGCTGTATTTCATTTTACATGTCGATCGCAGTCTTTTCCCTTCGAAAATACGACTAAATGTTTATTCGAGCCTTGTACATTCAACCTCTATTCTTCTTTCTATTCTATTAAATTTGGAGGGGTAGCCTGCGCCACCCGCGCTTACGCCACAAAGTGGGCCCGTTTTGTTGTCTTCCTTACAGCCTGGTCTTCCCTCGCTCAGCTGCCCTTCTATTTCTCCTGTTTTTTCCAGAGATATCTTGTTCCCTTACATTTCTATAACCTATTTGTTATTAACTTTGTCTGTCCATGATATCATACTCATACATCTGAAGCACAACATTCCAAAAGGCTGCTACCATTTTTATGTATGCTTTTCCTACTGCCCGTATTTCATAGGCATACTGTGCTGTGCTCCACACATATTTTTTCAACAATTTTCTTCTTGTTTCTATGCTTGTTGTCTTTCTTGATAGGCGCTGTTCTTTCTTATTAGATGCAGTTCAGTCCCCTTCTATTGTTTTACAATTATATACCCTTTTTTCAAACATTCAGTGGTTGTAAAGGGGGGTAAGCAGCCTGTAACTGCCAAGTTCTCTCAGCACTTGAACATTTACCGATTTAATATTTTTTTCAATATATCTTTTCGCACAGTCAACATTAGTTGCAGCTATTTCACAACCAACACCTGTAGTTGTTTATAATAATCTTCAGATTTATCTGCGCTTATTTTTTCGTTATTAGGTTTTCTGTCTCAAAACTGGTTGGACAAATACCTACACCTATTTATATTCTTAGCTAGCCTACACAGTTTCCTAAAATTCTCACACAGCCTGTATACAGCTCGGTTCTCCTTCTATTGATTTCTAATTTTATACCTTATTTTACCGAGATTCAGTGAAAGGGGATAAGCAGCCTGTGGCTGCCAAGTTCCCCCAACACTTAGACATTTGCCGAATTAATAGTTTTCCAGTAAATCCTTCACACAATTAACGTTATTCGAAAATATGGCCCAACCAATACTTGTAGTTGCTTATAATAATCATAATTTTTAAGTACAGTTACTTTGTTTGTCATTAATTTATCCATCTTGGGACTGGTTGGATGCTTACCTCCATTGATTTCTATTCTGAGCTAGCCTACACATTTCCCTGAAATTCTCAGAGCCTACATCTTTTACTATCTGTGTGCAGTAGTTTAACCTAGATCTACATCTACTTCTCTTTTCTCGTATCTCTGCTTCTAATATATTCCGTACTATTCTCTTATGCCGTAGTATGTGGCCTATCATCCTATCTCTCTTATTTTTTTACCGTTTTCCACATATTTCTTTCTTCCCCTACCATTTTTAGTATCTCTTCGTTCTTAACTTTCTGTCCATGATATCTTCATCATACGTCTGTAGCACCACATTTCAAGGGCTTCTACCTTTTTCTTGTCCGCTTCTTCTACTGTCCAGGCTTCACAGCCTTACAGTGCTGTGCTCCACACATATGTTTTAAGCAATCTTTTCCTTGTTTCTAAGTTTGTTGTCTTTGAACACAGTAGGTGCTTTTTCTTGTTAAATGTAGCACGACCTTGTGCTAGTCTTTGTTTTATATTTTTTGCGTTTTTCCCATCTTACGTTATTTGGCTTCCTAGGTAGTAGAAATCATTAACCTCCTTTAAGTTCGTGTTACATATTTGTATTCTTGTTTTTGATTTATTTTTCCCTCCTTTGCATACTAGTACTTTAGTACGTTAGGAGGAATTTATTTTCTTCAGTTGAGATCTTCATGTTAGACAGGCATACAACAACTATTTTCTTCGAAGTCCCAGAAGTCACGTAGAAGCTGGGTAAAACGAATCCAGGAAATAATTGATATTAGTTTTTTGAAAAGGTATGTAGTCACATGTCTTTCCAGGTACTTACAGTAAATCTTTTGAAACTATTACCTACAATAACCGTAAATTAATTAACATTTCTTTACTGTATAAATTTATAAACGAATCTATAGAACGTTCTCCTTATTAGTTTTAAAAAATTATAAAGTAATTGTGTTCGTCAAAATGTTTTCCATTAAGATAAATAATTTTTGATTTATGTTTGGCTTTTGTTTAAAAAAGTTTATATGTACTTGTACTTAAAACCTAATTGTGCAATAGGGTAGAGTTCATACACTGGTGTATTCACAACTAATATAAAGATAATAGTTTCCAACTTTAATATAATAAAAGATGTTCCAAATACCTAGAGGAGTGCTTAATATATAGGTAATCTAGGATTTCATTTTGGGAACAATTTTCTTTTAGCTAGCAGTTTTATATAGTTATACTAGTGTCCTTACCATTTTGTTTATTTTAGATTTATTTCAAATTAGTGTACTCGATCATTTTCGTGTGAATTTTAGGCCAGAGTCACTTTCCTGATCCTGGCTTTGACTTCGTCGTGCTATTCCCTCAGGGGTGAAATGAGCGTTAAATGAATTAAAGTTTAATTTGTCCTGAAGAGGCGGGGGCCCCCAATGTAAGGGTGCGTCGGCTAACTGCAGTGGTGTGGAAATGGGTCTGTATCGATGAATGAGGAAAGAAAATAAATAATACAAAAATAATAAATAAAAATTTAAATGCAAAAATTCTACATTACGTTAACACTTACCCTGAAAAGGATTTTTTAACCGTCAAAATCGAGGGGCACCAAACAGTATGTCACAGCAATTCTTTTGATGTCATTTTTATACGAAAGACTGTTATTCCACATAATATTCCCTTGCTTTGGTACTCTGAATTTGCTCATAATTAAAGAAATTTCTTAAATATTCCAAATTAAACTATCACTATCGTAGCTGGATATCTCTTACAAATCACTGACTTCACCTGTTTACTAAATCAATTACAATAGAAATAAACCTAAATTTATCCTTTATTAATATAAAAATATTTTTAGTACACATACAAAATTCCTAAAAACAAATCCCTACCCTCATATCTGACCAGGTGTTGCTAACATACATCCTAAAGAAAAAATGTAAAGAAAACAAATCTAAACCATTGACAAAACTATTCGCCACTCCAAATCTTTCCTGCTTTCATATTTAATTATGACATTTATAAATTTCAAATTATTGGAAATATTCACAAAAACCAAAAACAATTGATTACCAATTTTGTGCTACATCACTGTCTTTTCTAAAATACGTTAATTTGATACTTTTATTATCTCACATTTCATCAGTAAATATGGCATCTCAAGCCACTATTTAGCCCAACCCAATAATTATTTTCACTTAATTAAAGTCTATTACTAAAACACATACAAAGGTAACTCAAAAATCCATACCGTTGTTTTTAAAACGCAACATATAGTAATCACTTTTTAATTCCAGGATTTCCAACAACCATCAGTATTTTTTCTCTTATTATTTAATAAAGATCCAAACATAGCAGATCCCTTACTCCTGCGCGCCACAAACCTCCAATTGAATGGAGGGATAACTCATCAAGTCTTACCCTTTTGTTTCCAAACGCTCTCCGATAATATATCGGCGCTCACATGTACATGAACATACCCTGCCACTTACAGATGTATTTCATTTTACATGTCGATCGCAGTCTTCTCCCTTCGAGAATACGACTAAATTTTTATTGGAGCCCTGTACATTCAACCTTTATCTTTCTTTCTATTCTATTTAATTTGGAACGATAGTCTGCGTCATACGCACTTAGACCACAAAGTGGGCCAGCTGCCTTCCTTACTGCCTGGTCTTCCCTCACTCAGCTACCCGACTTTACAGGTAAACTTGAGGATATCGGACAAGGGAGTGTTTCTAATTCGGACTTTGTAGGCCCAGAGGTCTCCTAGCATGAAACCTCGAAGCCTGGCGAGTGCCGGACAGGAACGCAGAATGTGTGCCACCGTTTCGTCGTCTTGTTGACAGCCGCGGCAGGTAGGATCACCAGACAGACCCATTCTGTGTAGGTGTTTTTTGAAATTACCATGCCGTCAGGATTCCCACGAGTAACCGTAGTTATAGTCTCGACAGGTTAATGCAATAATTTTCTGTGTTTGGTCGCAAAGGACATGATACACAATTTTGCCTATCGACAGTTTGTTAAGCTTTAATGCCGGAGGGTTGCCAGTTTTAGCATGGAAACCACAGCGGAAGGCAAAATAAGAAACGACGGCTCAGGACCGATAAAGCATCGAGTTAAGCCCCTCTTCGCCAGATCGTCTGCTTGCACAATACTATGCGCCACCGAAGGTCCTTTGATCCAGACTAGCTGCAGGACATTAGTGCAAAAAGCAAGCTCTAATATGTGGTGGCACTGTAATATTATCCCCGTGAAGAGTTTGTGTTTGTTTTCAATTTTTCAATTCATATATTATCAAATTCCGATATAAACATCCACTTCTACCAGTGCTCCCCACCCCCTTGCGTTATTTGCACGTATTTCTAAATTTTTTTGATTTCAAGTAACGGAGTTCTATATTTCTTCGTCTATTGGTTTCAACAAATCTAATTTACGCCCACTGTAAATCATATTTTATGATGGTCAGCGGCTGATTAATATAATGTATTGAGTTTTCTCTGTGCTTACTTCACCAGTTGTCACACTTACAGTCAATTACAATGTATTTATGTGTGGAAAATGTATACGCAAGTGATTGTCACATTTCGAGGTCTGTTTGTTTTTATAGCACAAAATTGAAATATCCTGATAAATTAAAAATGAATATTTACGAAATTTTTTATACAAAGCACATCTACAAATTTTCTTCCTTGTAAATTAAATATTATTTCTTTCAAATCGTTTATTGCTAGCGTAACTCGGCGCGTTACAGGTTTCCCATAGGAACTTTCATATTTCGAACTTAAATTGCATCCAAGATAATTCCTGGTTAAGACTGGTATTATCCACACAATAGTATTCCGGGGCTTTTTACGAACACTTACATCGACTTCCCACTGCGCTAGTCAGCAACCAATCTTGTGTGTACAGTCAAGGTTTTTGGTCATTCATCGAAATACAGAATTTAAGAGAAGCGCTATACCAAGTTTTTCTGTGTTAACAGCTAAATTTTCTAGGACCAAAACTATACGGATCAAGCCGTTTATTGTTTTATCGCAAGAAGAACCAATATAACTGATAATATCAAACCAAAATTTTATCTGCAATTTATATTGCATGGCTATTTTGCGGACCAGTACAGAAATTACCGATACTAGCGTAAATAGATCCACTCAAATCCTCTTAACTTCTCTCGGCTTAAACGATTGTGTTTCGCGCTTTCCTTCTGGAAATTAGCTGAATTTTTGGAACACTCTAAAATCTGATATGGCTATTCTTGCTGTTTCTGACTAAAAGTCGCACCATTTCTTAAAACTGAAGACCTTTCTTTAACTTCTAGCCAAATTTAAAACCTTGGGAGCAGTTGAAAAGCTGCTGTTTTAGTATTCACACTATATTTTCGAAGTAAGCCAGAACTCTGCCGCCGGATCGGGTTTTGATTTGGGATTAGATTTTTGGCAAAACTGTTTATGCTACGAGCCGTTGTAACGCGTTGCGTTACTCTAGTTATACATTAGCTGGGAAAAAAATTAATTTTGATGAGAAAATAAATGTGAACGCGTCCTGTATAATTGGTTTCACGAATATTAATATTAATTAAGTATGATATTTCAAATTTGTTTCTATAAAGATAATTGAGATAATAAGGTACAGCATTTATTTCTTTTAAATACATTGTAAACGTAAAAGTCCAGGACGATAACTTACTTTAAAAAACTCATCGAGTATGCCTTATTGAAATAAATTAATAGATAGTAAATACAAAAATTGCTAACTGGGAAGACCAAATTGGAAACATGAGTATACGTTCCAAACCAATTTCAAAAGTACGTAACAATAACATTTTTCCCACGACTATCCAGTAATGCATTTCATACGCATTTAAGAATGGGTTAATAATAATACTCTTATTTTATAGGTGTATATGAATTCATAATCCAACACCTTTAACCAATCAGGAACATCCAGTTCGTGGATTATGATCATAATCCAACACCTCTGACCAATCAGGTCCAACCTTCATTTTTTATAATCCGCGAGGTCTAATTTTCGTATCATGCAAAATAAGCTGATACACTCTAACAAATAAATTTTTGCTTGTCAGTGTTTGCGATATTATTTAAAACTTTTAGAAAATATCTGATACTGCAGATTTGTTTATTCGTGGAAGAACTATAGTATTCTACTTGCGAGTTAAGGCCATTACTCGTCTGGATTACGCCGCGAGCCCGGTAGGACGAGCGGAGTAAACTTTCCGAATGGGTAATAACTATCATAACTCGCTCGTTGAATAATATACTATTATTAATTATAGATTACGATGGCTACATTGTATTAGCGGATGCTGACCACAATTAATAAGATTTTTTAGAGAAAGAGAAATGTGATAGAATAACAACACTGGGTGTCAATATTTGGTATATGGTGCACCAATTATTTTTTTGCGGTATAACAAAATTTCTCTTTGAAACAATATAGAGGCATAAAGGCAATAGGTAAAAAAAAATCCGCAAAGAATATATATATATATATATATATATATATATGCTGTGATAAGGGGTTGCTTAAGGGTGCACGTTATAGTAGAGGTCGTTCGGGAAGGAGTAATTAGAATAGGCAACAGAAAACCACACTTATTTAAGGAAATAATTAAGAAATAGACATAGTTTGTAGATAGTAAGTAGTCAACACTCTGTATATAGAGTAGAGATAGTTTTTGGGCGACGCAGGTAAACATGGAAATTTAAAGTCGGGTTGCATCAGTTGTTTATAGAAAAGCAAGTAATCTATCAAAATACAGCATGTTGATAATAAAAGACAGCTGCGGGCAGGTTGTGATTATGGGAAAACGTGGAGCATTACATCAGAAACTGCTGTAAATAAAATTATTTGATTGGTCAGAGACAAGCGACGAGTTCTAGACCAAACCCACGGATGGAGTGGGAATTCGAGATTATATTAGCAAGCACCTTGATAAGAAAGTCAGTTTTGAACTCAATGAAGGCCGAAGTGCATAGCCATTAAACAAAGTATTACGTAATAAGTATAAAAGTGAAAAATAAAATGAGTGCAAATATGAAGATTACAATTACCGTTTAAACGTAAGTACGTTTTTAAAGAATTTATTGTAAACTAAGACATAAAAATAATAGGGTTTTGAGGTCTGAGGGAAATAGACTAGGATTCTGATGTTAAGAAAAAAATACAGTAATGCAATTTAAATGTCAAAGGGAAAAGAAGATTAATACAATCTTGAAGTACAGGGGTGAAACAAACTACAATTTTAAGTCTGGGGCAAGAATGATAAGAGTCTAAGTTTGAGGAATTGAAATAAATTGTGGTATATAATTTAATGGTGATGGTCCAGAGTGTAATAATTTGAATGGAATCCAGAATTGGGGAAGATCAATTTTATTGGAAGCGTCGATGTGAAAAAGATAAAACCAGGTCAGATTTTTAGTTATAAGACATTTGTTTTTCTATATGAATTTTTATTTTATTTGATTTTTAATATTGAATTTGCTAAATATGATATGCTTGTGAAGGAGTCAACAAAAGAGGTTGCATACGTATTGAATGAGTAATAAGAAAACAGGTTTAGAATATTCTACACTTTGTTGGTAAAGACAATAAATTTTCTTTGGTGACTTTGGGTTTTTGAGTACATACTAAATGGTTGTTAATAAATGAAATTTATAAGAAATGTATTACAAATAATTTCAAAAGCTGTACATAACATATTGGTTTCATTATATAAAATCTAAATTTACTGAATTTTATAATTGCAAATAAATGCTAGCCGAGGTCATAAGATTTAAATAGTACAAAAGCGGAGCCACAAGTTGAATAGGAAAGTGATAACCCGCAAGGCGGTAACGTATCGAATTTTGCCATTGGTAGATAGAGTTGTTTAAAGATAAAGTCCAGTTGATAGCAACATTAAGAAAACAGCTGGAGGAGGAGATAATTACACTTAATCGTGAATATTAAAATGGTGGTCCAATAATTTAGAATTCATAGCAAAATAAATAATGCAGCTCAACGTAGGGGCATGATAATTCTTCGAATACCATAGCAAATAAATATGATGCAGCCCAACGTCGGGGCTCGATAATCCGCCAGTAGCATAGCTATATATATATATATATATATATATATATATATATTCTTATGCTGCCCCCCTACTCTTTTTCTCGCGCCTTTTCTTATATATTTCAATGCTTTTTATATGGTGTGCACGCCACGTACTTTTGCAACGTTTGGTTGGTGATTTAATCAAAATTGTTTTTAAGATGCCTCGACTATATGAACTCTTTCTTCTCAGGGTATCCACCTACTTACCGTGGGTTCAGTGGTAAGTAGATGTGCAATGCCCAACCAAACTGCACTCTCTTTTGTTTTAGTACTTATTTTAGAATTTAGTTTTGTATATGCCAAATTTTATGATCAACGTTGCCTTGTGCCAAATTATTTAATACCACAAAGTTTTATGACTTTTGACGTTATAAGATATTTCACAGCACTCACCTGTATTATATTTTGTTACTGGCCTCTCTTACTGCTGGCTCAAAATCCTCGTCGCCGTATGCGCCTTTACACGGTTGCACTATCCCTTTGAATTGCCGTCTCGCCTCCAGGTGTCTTTCTTTAATTTTATTGCTCCTAAATCTGAAATAAATAACCCGAATTTTAGAATTTAGAATACCCGTTTATTTTACTTCCCCTGCGCTAATTCTTCCGTCGTAGTTTCTTCGTTGATTCTTACACTTCCAATCGCTGCTCTTACGTGGTCTCCTAATTTTGCTCCTCTTGTTCCAAATTAATACGTCCGCCTTTAATCCGCACTCAATCCAAATCTATCTTCGTCCTGTTCAAAACCACTCAATGCCCCGCTACATATACATCCATATCCAAATCGATCTTCGTTCCTGTTTAAAACCACTCAATGCCCCGCTACATGTAAATCTATATCCAAATCAATCCTAATATTCGTCCTTCTTACAATTCCAATTCGATGCCTTCTGCCTTTACCAATATCGTTCCAAATCTATCTTACTATCCGTCGCTTCGCCGTCGCACTAATACAAAACTTTACCCTTTCTTGTCGTCGCTATTACTTATTTATGTACCGATGCTGCTCTTTACTCTTCTTTAATAATCAAACTATTTCAAATCAAACACGTTTATTAATCTTCCAAAATCTTTACACAATTTAGCGCAGTTCTATAAAATACGTTTTTACACCAAAAATATTCAAAATAGACTTCCCTTGTTTACTTTCCAAGGTGATAATTACAACATTTCTGCCCACTACATTACAAATTACATAAACTAAAACCATCCAATAACATTTTAACACTGAGTTTGTGTCACACATACCATAAATTATGTCCTTTTACACTTTCATAGTTTACACATAATATTCTATCATTGGTCCTAAATATTTTGCAATCCTTCAATCACATTTGACACTGCTATTACTTATAATTTTGAGATTACATATTTGTCCAAAAGTTGATTTTATTTAAATAAAAGCCAAAATAATTCACACATGAACCTGGATCTGCGTGGTTGATAGTGGACATCCATAGACGCATCCGGTTTTTGGATGGCAAATTTACGTTCAATGGCCTATTAAATTATAACTCAGTATAAACCCTTGAGCACTGTGTATTTTATCAGGTCATCAAGTCATTATAATTTACCTCTTGGCACTTACATTTCTACTGACATTTTAAATACTTTAGCATATGTAAAGTACGGCAAACATACATTTTTAAATTATGGGATCTGATATATGGATCATTTTATTTGGCATACACTACCTTCTACTAAACAACCCTTAGAACCATTGTAGCTCCCTCTGACACTACAATATATATCTGCAAATTTAGATAGATTTTTGAATTCTATTTCCTAGTCTGGTTAAATTGTAAGGCTAAGTTCAACATTTTGTACCCACAATCATATAGAAAACAATTCAGTGTTAGGTGTTTTGAAGCTTGGTTTGGAAAGTGGTATGTAGCAATATAATCTTTCAAAAGTCCGTGAAAACCGCTTATTGTTCACAATATATCTCAAGGTTTTCAACTTGTTTCATACACACGGCGCGTGAGCACCAAGCATTTGTTCTGATAAGATTTCTCACGGTTGAATCGTCTTTGTAAGTTGTATTTTCAATTCGCTGACTTCCACATCATCTTCGAGTCAAGTATGATGAGGGGTTGTAGATGGTGAGAATTAAGGGCTCCTTCGTTTGTATTTATTGCAGCACATTTTCTGTCGAGCCAGCAAATTTCTACGAGGTAATATATTTTCTCAATTTAACAAATACATTCGAGCCAATAAGTACTCTCAAGCCAGCATACACCCTTTAGTCAACATTTACCTATGAGCCAACTAGCATCGTTGATGACAAAGCATCCTTGGATCGACAATCGTCTTTGCGCTTACCTTTTACGTACTATGAGAATAGTTTGGGATCATTGCCTTCTTCACCGTAAGCTACCGAATCTAGGGCCAACTAATTTAAAGGTAGCAGTCAGCGGCCAGTGGTTAAGGGTGAGTTATTTTTGCCTAATCCCGGAACAAATTTGTTTCGTAAATCCCTTTCCCACAGACGGCTAAGTTTTGAGACCTTTTGTTGATTAATTAATATCTTTTCTACGAATGCATATTTTCTTGAAAATATTATCTTTGTTCACGCTTTGTAATATTTGATACTCTCACTCATAACTATATTTTAATAACTACTTGAATTATGTTGATCACAATTGTTCGTGATTATCAAATCTAATGCTTATTTAAATAATAAGTAACGAAATTTTGCTCAACTAATTTTTTTATAACTAAAATATGTGAAATTTTATATTTCGTTTGTTAAATATTGTTATTGGATACAAATTATTTATTATAAAATATAAGTATTCTGATTCTAGTGTGTTCAACTATACAAAGGGTTATATCTAAAAAATTTAAAATTATCTGCTCAGAAAGGGTTTCTGTATCTATCCTAAAATTATATTTTCTTTTTTAATACTTACTAGATACATCGGCGTCCAACATCAATTTATTTTGTTTGTAGTTTTGCAGAAATATTTCAACCCAGTCTATATCTAACGCTCTCTTGGTATAATAGCTAAGTTAGCCGTCGGTACAGCAGTTCTTTATCTCTCCATCTCATACCCGTAAAAGTTTAGGCCCCTTTGAAGTTCTGAAGTATCACGTTTCACGTGCATTAAATAATTAAAAATTTTGAACCGGTACAATAGTATCCAGAATGTGAGACCCGAATTGTTGCCTTGAGGCAAGGTCTCAAAATTGTCTTCGATAAAAATTATAATAAATAAACTGCTACAATATTACATTTTCTTTCATATTAAAAGAATTTGATGCCTTACATCTGTAAAAACACCATTCAGTCCTAATCGTTTAATTGATGCTTGCTGTATTTTTATAAATTCAAGTCGCATAGATAGGCAACCAATTAAATCAGTCCTTTATTAAATTCACGCGTATGATTGTGAATATTAGTCTCCCGTACATACACGAGTCTACCTATTTACCCTTTCTAGTTCCTTATTTTACACGAAAGCTCGAGGCAGGTGCGAGACCCAAAATAAGTTTTACTCGAATTCTTAAAGTGTAATTTAGTGTAATTTATGCCTAAAACGTAGCATCGATGTTTTCTTTTTTGGGCAAAACAAACAGCACTAACTAGTCTGCAACATTTATTTGAAACGTTTATAATCACATTTTATTTTAATAGTTTCTATATTAGTAAATTTCATCAATATGGTTAGGGTTATTTTTGTTACAAAAATACAATATTTACTTGGTCTAAGGAGAATTTTTGTAATTTAGCATTGTTCATACTCAAAGACTGTCAAATTTATTATGGCGATTTTAAAGATATAAATGATTTCATCTTTACTTTGTATTCTAAATTAGTGCAGTTTTATGATTTATATTTGTTGATTAATAATGTATAACGTTAACGCCTATAGCATCATTTTTGTTAAATAGAGAAGGTTCACACGCTAAAGTAGGCCGATTCCAAAAAATTTAATAAACTTTAGTTAGTTTAAGTTAATGTTTCAGTAGAATAATTTTACATGTTTACATAATTCTGCAACAAAAGTAAT
Organism: Platerodrilus igneus; assembly: GCA_036346225.1. Classification (NCBI taxonomy): domain Eukaryota; kingdom Metazoa; phylum Arthropoda; class Insecta; order Coleoptera; family Lycidae; genus Platerodrilus; species Platerodrilus igneus. The sequence goes on from JARFIW010000012.1 coordinate 2,231,984, forward strand.
TTCAACTAGCAGTCTTAATTCATTTTTCCGAATTCTACCAAAAGTGATTTTGTTTTTTTTATGAAGAAAAGGTATTCTTTGTAAAAATGAGATACTAACCAATTAATGCGATTAGTCAATAGAGCTTGGAATTATATCTATACTAGGTTAGCGAATTCTACCTTTAGGAGGAATTTGTTTTCTTCAGTAGAGGACTTCATGTTGGACAGGCATAGAACAACTATTTTTTTCGAAGTCCCAGAAGTCACGTAGAAGCTGGTTAAAACGAATCGAATCCAGGAGATAATTGTTATAAGTTTTTCTAAAAGGTATCTACAGCCAAATGTCTTTCCAGGTATTTATAATACATCTTCTGAAACTATTACCTACAATAATCGTATATTAATTAACATTTATTTAACTGTAAAAATTTATAAACGAATCTATAGAACGTTCTCCTTATTAGTTTTAAAAATTAAAAAGTAATTGTGTTCGCCAAAATCTTTTCCATTAGGATAAATAATGTTTGATGTATGTTTGGCTTTTGTTTAAAAAAGTTTATATGTACTTGTGCTTAAAAATTAATTGTGCAATAGGGCAGAGTTCATACACTGGTGTTTTCACAAGTAATGTAAAGGTAATTGTTTCCAGCTTTGATATAATAAAAGATGTTGCAGTTACCTACAGGAGAGCTTAAGACACAGGTAATGTAGAATTTGATTTTGAGAACCATTTTATTTTAGCTAGCAGTTTTACATAGTTATACTAGTGTCCTTACCATTACGTTTATTTTAGATTTATTTCAACTTAGTGTACTCGATTATTTTCGTGTAAATTTCAGGCCAGAGTCACTTTCCTGATCCTGGCTTTGACATCTTCTTGCTATTCCCTCAGGGGTTTGTTACGGGTGAAATGGGCGTTAAATGAAGTAAAGTTTAATTTGTCCTGAGATGGCGGGAACCCCCAATGTAAGAGCGCGTCGACTAACTGCAGTGGTGTGGAAATGGGTCTCTATCGATAAATGGGAAAAGAAAATAAATAATACAACAATAATAAATAAAATGGTTTAAATACAAAAATACTACATTACGTTAACACTTACCCTGAAAAACAATTTTTAACCTTCAAAATCGAGGGGCACCAAACAGTATGTCACAGCAATTCTCTTGATGTCATTTTTATTCCACATAAAATTCCCTTGCCTTGGTATCCGGAATTTGGTTATAATTAAAGAAATTTTTAAATATTACAAGCAAGACTATCACTGTGGTAGCTGGAGTCTCTTACAAATCACGGACTTTACCTCTTTACTAAATCAATTACAATTGAAATAAACCTAAACTTAACCTTTATTAACATAAAAATATTGTCATTACACATACAAAATTCATAAACACAAATTCCTAACCTCAAAACTGGCCAGGTGCGGCTAACATACATCCTAAAGAAAAGTTTAAAGAAAACAAATCTAAACCATTGAAAAAAATTTTCGTCACTCCAAATCTTTCCTGCTTTCATATTTAATTATGACATTCATAAATTTTAAATTATTGGAAATATTCACAAAAGCAAAAAACAGTTTTGTGCTACATCATGATCTTTTCCAAAAGACGTTAATTTGATACTTTTATTATCCCACATTTCATCAAAAAATATGGCATCTCAAACTACTAATTAGTCTAACCAAATAATTATTTTCACTTAATTAACGTCTTATTACTAAAATACATACAAAGGTATTTCAAAAATCCATGTCATTATTTTTAAAACGCAACATTAAGTAATAACTTTTCAATTCCAGCATTTCCAACAACCGTCAGTATTTTTTCTCTTATTATGTAGTAAAGATCCAAACACAGCAGCTCCCTAACCCCTGCACGCCACAAACGTCCAATTGAATGGGGGGGATCACTCACCAAGTCCTACCCTTTTGTTTCTTTCCAAACGGCTCTGCGACAATATATCGGCACTTGCGTGTACATAAACATATCCTGCCACTTGCAGATGTATTTTATTTTACATGTCGATCGCAGTCTTTTCCCTTCGAAAATACGACTAAATGTTTATTTGAGCCTTGTACATTTAACCTCTATTCTTCTTTCTATTCTATTAAATTTGGAAGGGTAGCCTGCGCCACCCGCGTTTACGCCACAAAATGGGCCCGTTGTGCTGTCTTACTTACAGCCTGGTCTTCCCTCGCTCAGCTACCTGACTTTACAGGTAAACTTGAGGATGTCGGACAAGGGTGCGTTTCTAATTCTGGCCTTGTCGTGCCAGAAGTCTCCTAGCATGGAACCTCGAAGTCTGGCGAGTGCCGGACAGGAACGAAGAATGTGTGCCACCGTCTCGTCGTCTTGCTGACAGCCGCGGCAGGTAGGATCACCAGACAGACCCATTCTGTGTAGGTGTTTTTTGAAATTACCATTCCGTCAGGATTCCCATGAGTAACCGTAGTTTTTGTCTCGACAGGTTAATGAAATAATTTTCTGTGTTTTGTCGCAAAGGATGTGATACACAATTTTGCCTATCGGCAGCTTGTTAAGCTTTGACGGCAGAGAGTTGCCAGTTTTAGCATGGAAACCACATCAGAAGGCGAAGTAAGAACCGACGGCTCAGGACCGATAAAGCATCGAGTTGAGTCCCGCTTCGCCAGATCGTCCGCTTGCACGATACCATGCGCCTCCGAGTGTCCTTTGAGACTAACTGGAGGACATTAGTGCAAGAAGCAAGCTCTAATGTGTGGTGGCACTGTAATACCACCCCCGTGAGGAGTTTCTGTTTGTTTTCAATTTTTCAATTCACATATTATCAAATTCCGATATAAAAATCCACTTCTACCAGAGCTTCCCCCCCCCTTGCGCGATTTGCACGTATCTCTAAATTTTTTTGTTTTTAAGTAATGAGGGAGTTCTATATTTCTTTGTCTATTGGTTTCAACAAATCTAGTTAACGCCCACTGTAAATCTTATTTTATTATGGTCAGCGGCTGATTAATATAATGTATTGAGTTTTCCTTGTGCTTACTTTACCAGTTGTCACACTTACAGTCAATTACAATGTATTTATGTGTGGAAAATGTAAACGCAAGTGCTTGTCACATTTCGATGTCTGTTTGTTTTTATAGCACAAAATTGAAATATCCTGATAAATTAAGAATGAATATTTACAAAATCTTTTATACAAAGAGCATCTACAAACTTTCTCTCTTGTAAATTAAATATTATTTCTTTCAAATTATTTATTGTTAGCGTAAGGCGGCGCGTTACAGGTTTTCTATAGAAACTTTCATATTTTGAAGTTAAATGGCATCCAAGATAATTCCCTGTAAAAACTGGTATTTTCGACACATTAGTAATCCAGGGCTTTTTACAAACACTTACATCAACCTTCCCACTGAGCTAGTCAGCAACTAATCTTGTGTGTACAGTCAAGGTTTTTAGTGCTTTATCGAAATACAGAGTTTAAGTGAAGCGCTTCACCAAGTTTCTCTGTATGTTACCAGCTAGATTTTCTAGGACCAATATCAAGTCACTTATTATTTTATCACAAGAAGAACCGATATAACTAATACAATCAAACCAAAATTTTATCTGCAATTTATATTGCATGGCTGTGGTGAGGAGCACCACAGAAATCATCGATACCAGCGTAAATAGATCCACACAAATCCTTCTAACTTCTATCGGCTTAAGCCGATTGTGTTTCGCGCTTTCTAAAGCTTTCCTTCTGGAAATTTCATTTTTAGCTTAATTTTTAGAACACTCAAAATCTGATATGGCTATCCTGGATGTTTATGACTCTAGGTCGCACCATTTCTTAAAACTGAAGACCTTTCTTTAACTTCTAGCCAAATTTAAAACCTTGGGAGCAGTTGAAAAGCTGCTGTTTTAGTATTTACACTATATTTTCGAAGTAAGCCCGAACTTTGCCGCCGGATCGGGTTTTGATTTGGGATTAGATTTTTGGCAAAACTGTTTATGCTGCGAGCCGTTGTAACGCGTTGCGTTACTCTAGTTATACATTAGCTGGGAAAAAAATTAATTTTGATGAGAAAATAAATGTGAACGCGTCCTGTATAATTGGTTTCACGAATATTAATATTAATTAAGTATGATATTTCAAATTTGTTTCTATAAAGATAATTGAGATAATAAGGTACAGCATTTATTTCTTTTAAATACATTGTAAACGTAAAAGTCCAGGACGATAACTTACTTTAAAAAACTCATCGAGTATACCTTATTGAAATAAATTAATAGATAGTAAATACAAAAATTGCTAACAGGGGAGACCAAATTGGAGACATGAGTATACGTTCCAAGCCAATTGCAAAAGTACGTAACAATAACATTTTTCCCACGACTATCCAGTAATGCATTTCGCAAGCATTTAAGAATGGGTTAATAATAATACTCTTATTTTGTAGGTGTATATGAATTCATAATCCAACACCTTTAACCAATCAGGAACATCCAGTTCGTGGATTATGATCATAATCCAACACCTCTGACCAATCAGGTCCAACCTTCATTTTTTATAATCCGCGAGGTCTAATTTTCGTATCATGCAAAATAAGCTGGTACACTTTAACAAATAAATTTTTGCTTGTCAGTGTTTGCGATATTATTTAAAACTTTTAGAAAATATCTGATACTGCAGATTTGTGTAGTCGTGGGAGAACTATAGTATTCTACTTGCGTGTTATAGCCATTACTCATTCGGATTACACCGCAAGCCCGTTAGGACGAGCGGCGCAAACCTTCCGAATGAGTAATGGCTATCATTACTCGCTCGTTGAATAATGTACTATTATTAAGCATAGATTATGATGGTTACATTGTATTAACGGATGCTGACCACAATAAGATTTTCAGAGAGAGAAAATGTGATGTATCAACTACACTGGGTGTCAATAAAGTTTTGAGTGAACCATAACTTAAAGCGATTAGATTTTGTTGTCCGGTTAATAAATATCATATGCTATTTTGTTGTATTAAATTACTGTGATTGATGGTAATTATTAAACAAGGGCCACTAACGTTGCTGTACGCTTATTCAAAGCGTATTGTACGTATAGAATTCTCATAAAGGCAAGTCCATGATTATTGAAGCAAATTAGCACGAAAAATAGAATTAGTTAATTTCTATGAAGTTGAATCATCAATAATATTAAGTTTTTTAAGCTGTACACGTATTTGGTCAATTAGAGGTAGGTCATAGTATTTTCTATGTGTTATTATTTGTTGTTAAAATTGTGTTTTACAATTTAGATTAGGTATATGTTGCACCAATTATTTTTTTGCGGTATAACAAAATTTCTCTTTGGAACAACATAGTGGCATAAAGGTAATAGGAAAAAAAAGAAAAAAATCCGCTAAGAATATATATATCTGCAAATTTAGATGGATTTTTGAATTTTATTTCGTAGTCCGGTTGAATTGTAAGGCTAAGTTCAACATTTTGTACCCACAATCATATAGAAAGCAATTCAGGAGTTTTGAAGCGTGTTCTGGAAAGTGGTAAATAGCAATATAATTTTTCAAAAGTCCGTAAAAACACCATATTGTTCACAATATATTTAAAGTTTTTCAACTTGTTACATACACGGCGCTTGAGCACGAAGCATTTGTTCTGATAAGATTTCCCACGGTTGAATAGTCTTTTGTAAGTCGTATTTTCAATTCGCTGACTTCCACATCATTTTCGAGTCAAGCATGATGAGGAATTGTAGATGATCAGAATTAAGGGCGCCTTCATTTGTATTTATTTCAGCGTAAATTTTGCCGAGCCAGCAAATTTCAACGAGGTCATAAATTCTTTCAAGTTAACAAATACATTCGCGTCAATAAATACTCTCAAGTCAGCATATACCCTTTGGTCAACATTTACCTTCGGGTCAACCAGCACGGTTGATGACAAAGTATCCATGAACCGACAATCGCTTTTGAGCTTACCTTTGACGTACTATGAAAACATTCTGGGTCATTGCCTTCTTCACCGTAAGCAACCGAACCTGGGTCCAACCAATTTAAGGGTAGCAGTCAGCGGCCAGTGGTAAAGGTGAGTTATTTTTGCCTAATCTTGGAACAAATTTGTTTCACAATTCTCTTTCTTACAAACGGCTAAGTTTCGAGTCGCGGAAAACTCTATCGATATAGTTTGTAAAACCCGGTACCCAACTGAATTGACTTTTTGTTGATTAATTAATTTCTATTTATTTCGTTTGTTAAATATTGTCATTGGATACAAATTATTTATTATAAAATATAAGTATTCTGATTTTAGGGTGGCCAACTTTTCAAAGGGTTATATCTAAAAATTTTAAAATTATCTACCCAGAAAAGGTTTCTGTATCTATTCTAAAATTATAATTTTTTTAATACTTGCTAGATACATCAGCGTCCAACATCAATTTATTTTGTTTTTAGTTTTGCAGAAATATTTCAACCCAGTCCATATCTAACGCTCTCTTAGCATAATAGCTAAGTTAACCGTGGGCACTGCAGGTCTTTTTCTCTCCATCTCATACACGTAAAAGTTTTAGGTCCCTGTGAAGTTCTGAAGTACCACGTTTCACATGCATTAATAATAATTAAAAATTTTGAACCGTTTCATTAGCATCCAGAACGTGAGACCCGAATTGTTGCTCCTTCTTTGACGCAAGGTCTCGAAATTGTCTTCGATAAAAGTCATAATAAAAAAAGCTGTTACAATGTTATGTACTATTTTATATTAACAGAATTTTATGCCTCACTACTGTCAAAACATCATTCAGTCCCAATCGTTTAATTGATGCTTGCTGTAGTTTTATAAATTCAAATTGCATAGATAGGCAACCAACTATATCAGTCTTTTATTAAATTTACGCGTATGATTGTGAATATTCGTCTCCCCTACATACACGAGTCCACCCGTTTACCCTTTCTAGTTGCTTATTTTACACGAAAACTAAAAAAAGGTGCGAAACCCGAAATAGGTTTTCCTGGCATAATAGTCTTGCACAAATAATAGGTCGTGATTTAAAATGTAATTCTGTTTTGAATTTAGATAAAATATCATTTAATAATTGTGCTAAGGCGGTCCAACACACACAAACGCACACTCCACACATTTTTGTTTGTTTTCTTTTCTTTCGTTTCGCTCCTCGTATTCACCCCTTGAGTAGGCCCGGAATAGAATAGCTCTACGGTACGGCCTGTCTGTCGTACGAGGCGACTACAGTGGTTTATCGGTTTAACACACACACACTTAACACGCTCCACACACACGCGCATACGTAGACCAAAACACGTACACACGCATGCTTAACTATAACTACACACGGTTTTGATTTTGTCTTCTTTGGCTTAAGTAGGAAGCCACGCATCGACTATTCTTACTGCACTCGCTCAACTTTATATTGATGGTACAAATTCATCAGTATATCGTTAGATAATTGTTAAGTGATTACCATTAAACGTCTTGTTGTTATAAAAGGATTTTAGGATGATTCTTAAGTTGTTATGATATTTAAGATACTGTTGCATATTTAACTTGCAGTAATCCGTGCCTCTATTCTGTACGCAACCGCACCTTGAAGAAGTTCTAAAATATTAAGACGGTGGAATGGCTTGAGAGTTTCAATGATCTAAAGAGCCGAACTACAGGCTTAACCAAATTGGTGGGTTCTTTAGTGGGAAATCAGATAAGACAGCTCCCCTAAAGTGGGCAGCAGCTCTTTCGGTAATTAGAGTGACAGATACCATTGGGGTCGGTACCGCACTCTAAGATACACTACTGCGATGTGGAAGACAATGAAAAACCACCACATTACCTCCCAAGTACACAGCGTATTCGGAACTCCGTAAGAGGACTACTTTGGAGGATGCAATCGACACGTTTAAAGGAAGAGCAAGGAACATTTTGCGAGTCGGAGCGTGGAATGTTTGAAGCATAAAGCAAGCGGTATGTTAGAGAATCTAAAAATTGAAATGAATAGGTTAGCATTAGACGTAGTAGGGATAAGTGAAGTTTGGTGCCCAGAAGCGGAGGATTTTTGCAGCGGAAACTAGGAAATTTAGGTGTGGAGTTAGTCATGCAGAAAAAGATAGCAAACTGTGTAGAAACCTACTTACATAAGAACGAAACAGTGCTCATGGTTAACTTAAAATCAAAACCTGTTAATACAGTAATAATACAAGTATATATGTCCACCTCTAGCTACAGTCACGAGGAGGTAGAAGAGATCTACAAAGATATGGAGGACATGCTAAGAATTGTAAAAAGACATGGAAATTTAATAATTACGGGAGATTTTAATGCAGTGGTAGGTGAGGGGTAGGGAAGGAGCAGTAGTAGGTTTAGTAGATTTAGGCACGAGAAATAACAGGGGAAATAGACTGGTAAAATTTTACGACAAAAACAATTTAACCATCACTAACACATCATGATAGAAGACGATACAAATGGAAGATGCCAGGAGACATAGATGGCAAGAATATGTAGGAAATTTCTATGCAGGACAGGAACTACAAGCACTAGAGCAGGAATCAGACATTGAAAAGGACGACATGAGATATCCTATACTTAGAAATGAGTTTGAATTAGCATTAAAGGGTCTGAAAAATAATAAGGCACAGGGTATAGATAAAGTGTAAGCAGTCAAATGCCGTTAGGAACAAGCAGTAACAGAAAGTCTCTTCCAACTTGTAAGTTACATGTATGAGACAAGCGATATGCCCCAAGTCATTATCCCAAAAAAGAAAGGCGCGAATAGATATGAACACTTTCGAACAATAAGTTTGACAGCACACGTGTCAAAAATATGAACTAGCTGAAATGCAAACTAACTACGTTGTATTAATCGCTTACTCGGAAAAGCTTTTCTTCTGTCATAATTGAGGAGGCTAAACCGTCTCGTCACAGTAATCCCTTTTGATATTATCCCTATATGGAAGACGGTTATTCTGCACGAGCCGCCCTTGCTTCGGTGTCCTAAATTTTTTGACGTTATATTTTACCTGTTTTAAAAACATCTTAAAAGACTTATTAAATTTATTTGGTCAAATAAGGTTTTATCACTGGGGTAGTTGAATATTCTATACAAGTATGCCTATTTACCTAGTTTTATATAAATTCAAATAAAATTCAACCCAAACTTAAGCTCTATTAACATTAAATAATTTTAATGTAAATGCGTAATATACTTTCTTTAAAAGAATTTACATTCCTTGACTTTGATTCTGGCCAGTTATTATTAAAAGAAATTCTAAAAAGGCTTTAAATCTAATCAATCAATATTTCTATCATCACATCAAATTTTTCCGTTTTCCATATTATATTACATAATATTTATAAATACCAATTTCTGGAAATGTTTTTAATAACCAACATCGTTATATCATTTTATTGTCCATTCCAAAATGCTTTAACGAACACTAAATTTCACCAATAAAATTTGCTGATAAAATCAATATACACTACCTTCATCACTAAGATAGACCAACAGAACCACTACTTTTATTTTGGTTAATTTTTATAAATGTTTTCAGTTCACAGGTATATAATAAATAATTCTAAACCTTCTAAAGCTTATTCTACTCACAGTCTAATCTATAAACCCTTCAGGTAGTGGAGTAACCTTCAATATTGCAATTCTCGACTTCCAGCTAGCACAGCACCCTTCACTAACTCAACTCACTTGTTTGAACTATCCTCGTAGGTAGCCCCTTTATCACTGCACCAACACGGGATTGCAAAATGCCAAGCATAATTATTCTTTCTGCCAAAGCAGCAAGCGAAGTCCTACAAAAGCTCACACACCGTTTAAATATTTCTATTTGGTGATAATCAAATTACGTCTTGAAACTGGGTTCGCTCTTTCCCCTACTATCTATGCGTATTTCTACATCTTGCTGTTTTCCAATTAACGGCTCGCGGATCATTAATTTTATTTTTCCATTTCGGATGACACTATTATAATTTATTTCACTTTAAAATTCTATCACGTGAAAGATGCATGATTTATATGGTTTAAACTACATGCTTAATTTTTCTTTATGTTTCTAGGCCAATATATTGTAGCATTTTATTTTATGATAATGTTTAGTTCGTAATCTTACATCTGTGGATATCACTAACTTATCAGTCTTTTCTTTGTATTTAACTGTATTGCAATATCCATATTTTTATTTCGGCTTGATACATTGTAAACTATATCTGTCATTATTTTGGTGTATTATTAAATGGAATATTTTTAACGAACTATGTACAGAAGCTTTTTTAATATTTTAAGAGAAATGCCTAACATTGAAATCAGTTTCCCTATTTGTGGTTTTAAAATAATTTATGGACTTTAATTCCGTCCTAGTATGTATACTATCATAAATATCTTTCTGATTTCGTGGTTTGAGTGTATTACATGACGTCCTGCATCTCTTATATATTTATTTTATTGTATTATTGTATGGCATCTGTTATTTTAGTGGTTTATATTACCGCGATATTTACTCTATTCAATGACTCATGTATTTCATTGTACAAATTTATTTTAAGAAAATTCATATTGTATATTGCTCTAATTGTTGCTAACTGCCCTAATTAAAGTTATATTTTTTAAAAACAAAAAATTAAGATTTCATACTTAATTAATCATAGCTATTCGTGAATTCTCCTATACAAGGCGCGTCGTATTTAAGTTGTCCATTCAACCCTAATAGATCTTTTACCCATTTCATTTTATAGCGTTACATGCCACATTTAACAATACTAGCATGTTAAATTACCATGATAGCTACTACTCTGCAAATAAAAATCCAAAATGGACTACAATGTTGATTGGCGAAACCAATCGTCCTTAAATGCATGGAGAGGTATTAACAGGTCCTTCTAGAAAATTTGGATATAGAAACTCGTAGACATATATATTTGCAACATAATGGTGCGCAATTGTATTTTATCGACCAGTGAGGGAGTATTTAGAGCAAATGTTTCCGCAACAATAGTACGGTAGAGGAGGTATATAGTATATATATATATATATATATATATATATATATAGCTGTGTTAATAAGGTCATTTAGGGGTAGTTAGTATCAATAGTATAGCGCACTTCATATAAAATACATGGGGGCTCAGAAAACGAGGCAATTTTTTGAAGAAATCAAGAAATACGATGATTAGGCTTCAAAATAAATGACAACGCCCTGTATATAAACTATAATCATAACTAATTCAGTTAATGAAAAATATTTTGAAGATTATTTGAATAAACAAATTCGCAAGTCGTAAAACAACATAATTGCAAGCTGAAACGCGACACGCATGAATAGTGCATCATTATTACGTCAAGGATTCTAATTAAAACAAGCAGGTTTAAAAATGCGTAGATAGCAAACGCATATAATTTAATGCATAAATTGTATTAAGTTTATGTGACTAGAAAGCTAAAATCGACACCTGATTTATTGGAAACTAGCAAGGCATGGTGGATAAAATCAAAGTTTACCAAATTTATTTAAACAAACAATGGTCTACTTATCTAGAAGTATAAAAATCCAAAGGAATTAATGCTATTAATTCGAAATGGTACGTGCCAAAAGCAACGCGTTGATGTTAACATACAATATAATACAATGGAATAACCAAAGACCTGGTATGAAAGTATCATGCATAACAACAAACTCTGCGCTTGTCAATAGATAGACGATGCATTTAAATACGACCAAATTTGTAAACAAAATCATTTCAATATGAAGTAAGGCTTAGTTGACATCCCTTAAAACGAAAATATTTACGCGAAGTGATTAATTGTGAAATATGAAATTATTGTAATTATTGAAAATTAAGAGGTTTGTCGTTTTATCCGTCAAAAGCGTAAGTAACTAAAAGTTGTTTTTAATTTAAATTCTAATAGTAACATTAATAAAAAGGATTCTAAACAATTTCTGTAGAATAATTCTAAATAGTTACTAGAGAACAATTATAAACAGTTACTGGAGAATAGTTCTAAATAATTACTGGAGGGCGATTATAAATAATTACTGGATCAAATGAGGAAATGCAACAAGCATTTACTTCAACTACGAAGTGTCAAGGAGTTCAACAAAGGACGCTAGAATAATTTAAGGCTATGCTAAAAGGGATGCAGACAATATCTAAAGTAGTTGGACTAGGGACTGATTCGAGCAGAAAACAACAGGTTAGTTAATTTGAATGTTTTATTATTTTATTTGTGACTATTTCGTTGTATATTTCTAAACTGAATGATTTAAAAATTAATATTCCATTAAATATTTCTAATTTAAATACTTTAAAAATTGCTTTCAGGGTCGGCAAAGATCGTTTTTTTTTGAGTACACATTGTAAATTACGTAAATATTTAAAGAAGTTGAATGAACGTTCATCGGGCTTCAGTTAATAATAATAATAATCGTGATTTTGCGGGCTTTTTGATCAACTTTGGGAGTGATAATTATTAATTTTTTTATTCAATTATTAAATGAAAGTTCTATTTAGAGAATTTTAAAACTTTTCATACGCTGTAAATATTTTTGAGAACATTATAATAATTTGTACTTAATTTTGTTTTGGTTTAAAGATTAGAACAGGAAGGAGAGGTAGAAGATGAAATTTAAACTCTTTGTTTGTCGTATTGTCGCAAGCTCCGTACGTAATTAAAAACTGAGCTACCCGACGCAATTAAAATTATATATTGAGAATTAAAAATTGACAGATTAAAAATTTTAACCATTTTAATCCACAAAAAAGGCGCACAGGGGTATTGCTATAATATCATAACAAGATATATATATATATATATATGTATATATATATATATTTATATATATATATATATATATATATATATATATATATATATATATATATATATATATATATATATATGTTGCTGTGACTTACCGTAGAATCGATCAAGCCCCAGCGTTGGGCCGACATAAAATTGCTGGGAATAATCGTAGAGAATCTGTAGAGAAACTCTTTATTCTCGCCCCACGAATTGGGCACCATAAAATCTTTCTGAAAATAAAAAAAAACCTTCCAATACCTTTGGAACGCCTGCTTATTTCTGCATACCATGGCTAGCTCTAAAATCTGCTCCTTCATAGATACTTACCATCCTAAGTTCGCTCTTTCTCACATATACTGCCCAATAAAATTACCACTCAAATAATGCAACGAAACATACAACCTTTTATTTATACAAATTAAAATTTTCCATTACCAAGTAAATATTTACACATTCGGATATCGAGATTCATAAAATATTACAATCTCAATCTTTAAATCTTTTTAAAATTTCATTACTTTAATTTATTTCGACAGTTTTTGTTTTATATGAGTAGATGGGCTCGTCTTGAAACCTTAAATTGACTTTTACTCTAGTCTATGGTGAGCTCAGTATAAACCCAGTTACTGTAAATGCCTAAATACATCGCATCTTTGTTTAAAATAACCTTAAAAACCCGTTTACTCCTTACATCAAAATTTTTAAGTCATTTATTTACACCTTTAAACAATACATACAAATTGTCCTTTACATATGCCCTTAAAATGAGCTTTTATGTTCATAAACTACACCCCCCAATGTATCAAATCACTCAAGCACGAAATAGCGGCACAAAATGGTCAAGCAATAGCAGTAGAAATTAATTTCGTTACCTGGAGTAAGCTTTTTCTATCGTCACCTCTGTAGATGTTGTCCAAAAAAAAACCTCGTCGTTGCTTTCAAACACCTCTCTGCTATACGTGAATCAAACCCATTTTCACTCGCTATTCAAATCTTTGCAGACGCCTTCCATGTTTCTACCCAGATAATTGTCCAGACCAAGCTAATCACCTTCCGTAACTACCAAACACCAAGCATCCTCGTTCCAAATGCTTCTCAGCACGCTTACCTTAGTAACATCCCTCGTTAGTTCGTTGAATGTAGTTACAGCACTGTCTACTAAACAGCACCCACTTGTGCAATTCACACTTTTATTTCACTTTCAACGGACTGAACTAACACCGTTTTATAAAATTTTAAACTTGGATGTTACATTAAAAGCTTATCGAAGTCAAACGGATAAGTGAAGTAAGAGAGACCTTTACTGCATCTCCTAGTGTATTTATATCCGTCGATGCACCCTTCTTGTACCCTACTTCAGTCAAAAAGCTCCCCTATCGTAATCGATTCTAAAAATTTTGTACGGAACGAACTTGTAAAACCGAGAATTCTTGTTCCATCGTTGTTTTATCCCGAAAACTGGTCAACAAAATACAACAATCGCAATCTTCTTGAAAATTTCTAGCATTCAACCAATCACGCACATTCCCTCAATTCTTATGTCCAGCCTTCACTATTTTACCCTCGTCTAATCATATTTGTTGTCTCTTTTACAGTCCCACTCAAGCAACATAAAATCGATATTCTGGTCGACCTCCAAACTTGTCGCATACTTTAAACGAGTGTCTTACCCAACGTCTATTATATGTGATCTCTGTCTGCCTTACGCAATCGATATTCCGTCTCACTTTGCTTTCAACTGACCTGTTGTTTTCGTATCGGCCGTTAACTACATTTCTACAGAATTATATTCTAACGTTCATTTTAGTTCCTTGAACTTGTTTATTTATTTTATATGAAGCAACTGTCCGTTTAAAATCGTATTTTCCAAGTTGTTTAACTTATAGAATTTCTTAGGATTTGTATTTAACGAACGCTTTGTTTAGTTAAATGGAAAATATGCGTTTACATTATTGATTTTATATACCCAAAAGCTCTCTTTATTATTTGACGTATTTGATTTACAACTTATAAAATATTAAAGCTAATTATGCGTATCCTTGAGTTTCACGTACTTTAAAGCTTTTACACGTTATGCACATTTAACATTCCAATTCAAAAATACAAAAGTATGCTATTAATCGTCCGTTTTCAATGTCAAAACTAATTAATTTGGCGCGTAAATAAATTATCCTTATCTCCTATATACACGGTTGTTACAAATTTATTATCTTGACCTATTTATGCCTCTTAACTTTCCACGACAATGTATGTATATATATGTATTATATATATATATATATATATATATATATATATATATATATTGCTATGAATAAACAGGAATTGGAATTATCGAGCCCCGACGTTGGGCCGCCTTATTATTATTGCTATGTTCCCTAAATTATTCGCGCCCCATCATTTGATCGACATATAAATATTGCTATGTACTAACTGGATTCATCAATCTCGGACGATGGGCTGTCATATAAATATTGCTATGAACTCCCTCAGGAACTTAACTGGATTTTATCTTGAACCGACCTTGTCGACCAATAACAAAACTTGATATGTTACCGCCTTACTCGTTATCAATTTCGTATTCAACTTATAGCTCCTCCTTTATTGTTTAAATTATCAAATCACTCCCATTAAATCTTATGACCTCGACTAGCATTTATTTAGAATTATAAAATGAAGTTAATTCAATTTTATATAATGAAACAAATATTATGTACAGTTTTTGTAAATTATTTAAAATACACTTTTCAATTAATTAATGTTGTAAAAATCATATACTTTTTAATCAAATCTAAAGTCACCAAAAAACCTTTTGTTTTTATAAAAAGAAGTGTGGAACGTTCAAAACCTCTTTATCATATAACGCCCTTTATACGTATGCAAGTTCTCTGTTTTGTTGACTTCTTCACATTCATTTATTTTAAGCAAATTTAATATTCAAATAAAAAAATAGAAAAATAATATCTTATAACTAAAAATCTAACCTGGTCTATTTTCTTTGCTATTTCCTTCTCGCAATTGACGCATCCATTATCAGCTAATATTTTCCATGCATTCTACCATCCATTTGGATAAAAATTATTTTCCCCCAATTCATAATTATTACATACCCATTCGAAATATTGTCTATCCACATGCTTGAACCAGTGCATTTAAATTATTGTTATCACCCTCTGGACTACCATTATTAAACTTAAACTTATGTACCCCAAATTATTGTCGTCTCATTTCGATTTATTACTTCTTCTCAGAATTTATTCTCATCAATTTCCCCAGACTTAGAAACTGTATTATTATTCTTCTCCCCGAACTTGGATACCATCTATTCTTCCCGAACTTAGATTCGTAGTTTATCCTCCCCCGGACTCAAAGCCCTATTATTATTATGTTTTAGTTTAAAATAAATTCCCCAAAATCTACTTACGTTTAATCGGCAATCATAATTTTCATCTTAGTCGCACTTATACAATTCTTTCACTTTAAATTATTATTACGTATCACACTTTGTTTCAGAGTGGCGCACCTCAACCTTTGTTGAGTTGAAAACTGAGTTCGTTATCACTGTCCCTGTTAATATATCATTGATCTCCTACTCCGTCAGTGGGTATGGCCTACAAGCTCATCGCTAAATTTAACCAATCAAATCTTTGCATTTAAAGTAGTTTCTGATGTAACATTATTTGCTTTTAAATAATTGTGGCCTGCTCGCAGGTGCCTCATTATCAAACATGCGGTGTTTTGACGAATCTAATCGCTTTTCAATGTTTTAATTTTCATATCTGCCTGTTATTTACGCAATTTTTAATCGCCTTTCTTTATCACACTTATTAACTACTTGTACGCATTTACACTATGCTTCTCGAAGCTCTATTTCTTATCTCCGTATTAACCTAATTGTTTGGAACTCTTTTGAATGCGTGTTTAATTACACTTTATTATGTTTACTTATAAATACGCGTGCTTCCACTGAAAAATATCATTATTTGCCTTACCTAAATTAACTAAAACTCTATCTACATGGTGTTAAATATTTACTATTTACTTAATGCATGTTTTCCTTGTTTCTACGCTAACTATGCGTCTTACTTTGTCTATTTGCGTCGCTTAAAACTACTTATACTTTATATACAGGGTGTTGACTGCTTACTATTTACAAACTATCTCCATTTCTCAATTTTTTTTACTAAATAAATGCAGTTTTCTGCTTCTTATTATAATTTCTAATTCTTAAACGACCTTTACTATAAAGTACACCCTTAAACAAACCCTTATCACAGCAATATATACATATATATATATATATATATATATATATATATAAATTGCCGTGTAACTTCTCTATTTCTATAAAGAAAATTACACTCGAGGATTTTATTAATTCTCCAAAACTCGAAAATTGCACACAATAGTTAAATTTATCAAAAAAAATAATTTCTTACCCAGATTCCTCTCTTCATCACCTTAATTCTTCAACCGCTCTCCTGGCTAGCTGAGTTGGGCCTCCTCTTAGATACCTACATTCACTATCATACTCTTTATCGTTCACGCACACACTCAATAAAACCACAAAATAATACAACAATCATACAATATTTATTTACCACTATTTACAAATAAAAATTCAAGATTATCTACATTTTAGTGCTCAAGTTACACCTCAATAAATTCTATCTTTGTAAAGTCCAGAATTTTAACTTGAAATATCAAACACATTGCATGTAACCGGAGTAAATGGGCCCTAAATGATACCTTATTTTTCTTTCTTTCTTTATAATTAATTTTAATTAGGGCACTCTGGAGTATGGTGAGCTCATGATAACCCAGTTTTTTTTATGATTAATGTATGCTTTTTACTTAGCATACGCTTACTGCAAACAAAAAAAACCCATGTACTCGTAACAATAAAAATTTAAATTCCTGATGGAACTTTAATAAGCTTTATATACACCTTTAGATTTATATTTAAATACCATAATAAAAGTTAGTTATGCGTATTATTTTTAATATGCAAAATAATGCAAAATACCTCCATTGTTCATTCTCACACATCACAAGTATTTTCATAGTTTATCAAAAACAACAAATTCTAAAGCGTTATCTGGAATTTCTTGAAGATCCCTAGTCCGTTGACGAAGCTGTTAAGTTGTTTTCGCTCTCAGTTCCGTGGTACTGCTCTGCTGGCCGCTTCTAGTTATTTGTAGATGAACACCATCTAAGTTGTGCTGCATGCTCTGCCTTCACAATGCATCCAAATCCAAATCCAAATTTATTACACTACTTTCATAATTGCGTACTTTAGTTTAATTTAATTTAATTTACGTTTCATTACTTCACTTCACGAGCTTGTTTAAAATAAATGTTGCACCTCAATAAAAGTTAGACTCGACACTATTCACGTATCAAATTATGAGGCCAACACTGTACTATTTAATTTAAAATAATTTTATATACTCGTGGTAAATTTCTGTTCATAGTCTGTAGCGATAAAAGTACCTAGAGAACGAAGTTAAAAGAGAGCGATGCTAATTCTTTTAGAGTATTTATATACTTCCAATGTAACCTCTCCATACCCCCCTAACGCGAAATCCTCCATTAAAAATAATACTTCTTAAAATTTTGGTTCAACCGTTTCCGAAATCTTCGAAATTTAACTCGTCGTTATTATATTTTCCGAAAAAATTAACATTCAATATTCTCGTGTTTGTCTGTTGTACAACTAACTATATAGACCAATAAAATATTCAATGACGTCTTGAAACCCCGCCTGTATTAACGCTATTCCTCTCTTATGCATATTCTATGTTTCCTTCTAACATTGTTTGAGTGGTAGAAATCGATATTACTGTCCGCGTTGCAAACTACCATGTGGACTGAATACGTGCTTTTTGAAGTGGACTGTTATTATGCCTGTCTCATTCCCACGTATCTCATTGATCGTCTATTCCTTCTGCACTTTAAGGAAACCTTTAGTTAATATTTACGCGAACTGTCCTACCGTTTATCCGATATACTTTGAATTCTGTCTTTTATCTACACAAATAAGGGGAACCTGACATTCCAAAACCCGCAGGTGTTCAAGCGTTTTAACACAACATTTCTAGGAGGTTGCGTTTCAAAGTATTTTATATTCAACGGCTGTTTATGTGTTAGCAAAGCGTTTCACCTTGGTATTATTGATTTTTCTTGCTTTTATGCGTATTAGACGTAATTACCCGTTCAATTAAACTCAATTAAATTAATTAATAATTTTGCAATGGCTTCTACAATTTATTTTCTTTACGAACCTATCTAAATTTTAATCACTAATTGTAAAATTATGGTAATATTTGTTACTTTAAAATGAACTAAATGAAATAAATTTCGCACGCAAATTCTGGTTGTTTCTCCAATACAGGGTGTTTGAAATTATCTTGTTTTTACTTAAATTTAGCCCTTTAAAACCACTACAATATATATATATATATATATATATATATAATATATATATATATATATATATATATATAATATATATATATATATATATATATATATATATATATATATATAAAACTTTATAGTAACGACCTTGCTATAATCATATGAATTGTTTTTATTGCGGGTTTTAGGTCTGCTGGTAAGTAGGTATATAACTCTTTATTTAACTGCCTAAATTTTCGGATTTATTTTTGAATCCTTGATCACAGGCTTTCTATAATTACATAAAAATGAATGGGCTAAACTACACATAGAATCTGTATAAACTTACAAAATTGAGATTAATACAATGATTGCATCTAAATTAAAATGTAGTCGTAAAAGTAGTTTGCATTTGGCTTAGGTGTAAAATTAAAAATTTGTATATTCTATTGAAGTATTTAAAATGTCTTTTTTGAAGTTTTTATAAAAACAGTATGACACAATTTGTTTATTTATCTGCATGAGCAAGTGTATGAATGCATGGAAGCGTATGTGTGTGAACGATTTGGCATGAATATGGAGGTAGTGTTTAAATTTTATTTGTATATATACCTATAAAACGCATATTTATACACAACAAAATTTTAGGTGTATACACATATATACATATATAAATACACATAAACATATACAAATACATACATACAATCGCACATAAATATACAAAAAAAAAAATATACGTATACACATTCACACATAAATATACATCTATATACCCATATATACACACATAAATACATATATACATACACATACACATACATACATACATATATACACACACACACACATATACACACATATATATATATATATATATATATATATATATATATATATATATATATATATAACACACACACACACACACATACCTACATATACACACATATATACACATACATACACAGACACATTCATACATACATACATATATACACACATACATACATATACATGTAAATAAATATACACTAAGAAATATAGACATATAGACATACATTCATATAATATAACATGTACATATACACACATATACATACACACATATACACATATATACATACATACACACATATACACATACACACACATACATATATATATATATATACATATATACATACATATATACATACATACATACATACACATATACACATACATATACATACATACATACACATATATACATACACATATACACACACACACATATACACACATATAATGTATATACATACACACATACGCACAATATAAAAACAATTTATCTAATATATAATTTAAGTTTTAAAGTTAAGTAGGTAAGTATAAATTGAACTCAAGCCAATAATGTCTGTTTTTTTGTTCATAGTGTTGTTATTTTGTATATGTAATACATCTCTAAAAATAACCTTTTTGTTTATTTGTTTCCATTTCTAAAATTTTGGATTCTGAAGATCTATTTTGTGATTTAAAGTAAATGAATGATTTGATAAAGCACAAGAATTTGGTTTAATTTTGATGTCACTCTTATGTTGAGTGATTCGTTGCTTTAAAGTTTGGGACGTTTGTCCTATATATAAGCTGTCGCATTCTAAACAATTAATTTGGTAAACAACATTTCTTTGTTGAATTGTTGATGTTTTATCTTTTATCTTTTAAAGCAACGAATCACTCAACATAAGAGTGACATCAAAATTAAACCAAATTCTTGTGCTTTATCAAATCATTCATTTACTTTAAATCACAAAATAGATCTTCAGAATCCAAAATTTTAGAAATGGAAACAAATAAACAAAAAGGTTATTTTAGAGATATTATAAAAAATAACAACACTGAACAAAACATTAGTGGTTGAGTTCAATTATACTACTACTTAACTTTAAAACTAAATTATATATTAGATAAATTTTTTATATTGTGCGTATGTGTATGTATATACATTATATGTGTATTGTGTGTGTGTTGTGTATGTATTATGTGTATGTAATGTGTGTATGTATGTATATGTATGTGTATATGTATGTATGTATTATGTATATTATATATATATATAATGATTAATAAGATGAAATAATAACCTAGACTTTTTTTAAGTAAAGCCCAAATGATCATTTCAAATCGAGCTAGTAATTGAAAGAAGGAAAATATAAGGCCTTGGACGGGGCCAAGGCCTTATATTTTCCTTCTTTCAATTACTAGCTCGATTTGAAATGATCATTTGGGCTTTACTTATAAAAAAAAAAAGTCTAGGTTATTATTTCATCTTATTAATTGCAATACGTTAGTATTTATCAACTTACCTTGTGTAAAAAACTACTTATAATATTTATATATATATATATATATATATGTATGTGTGTGTATGTGTATATGTGTGTATGTATGTATATATGTGTATATGTGTGTATGTATATGTGTGTATATGTACGTGTTATATTATATGAATGTATGTCTATATGTCTATATTTTTTAGTGTATATTTATTTACATGTATATGTATGTATGTGTGTATATATGTATGTATGTATGAATGTGTCTGTGTATGTATGTGTATATATATATGTGTATATGTAGGTATGTGTGTGTGTATATATATATATATATATATATATATATATATATATATGTGTGTATATATGTGTGTATGTGTGTATATATGTATGTATGTATGTGTATGTGTATGTATATATGTATTTATGTGTGTATATATGGATATATAGATGTATATTTATGTGTGAATGTGTATACGTATTTTTTTTTTTTTGTATATTTATGTGCGATTGTATGTATGTATTTGTATATGTTTATGTGTATTTATATATGTATATATGTGTATACACCTAAAATTTTGTTGTGTATAAATATGCGTTTTATAGGTATTTATACAAATAAAATTTAAACACTACCTCCATATTCATGCCAAATCGTTCACACACATACGCTTCCATGCATTCATACACTTGCTCATGCAGATAAATAAACAAATTGTGTCATACTGTTTTATAAAACTTCAAAAGACATTTTAAATACTTCAATAGAATATACAAATTTTAATTTTACACCTAAGCCAAATGCAAACTACTTTTACGACTACATTTTAATTTAGATGCAATCATTGTATTAATCTCAATTTTGTAAGTTTATACAGATTCTACGTGTAGTTTAGCCCATTCATTTTTATGTAATTATAGAAAGCCTGTGATCAAGGATTCAAAAATAAATCCGAAAATTTAGGCAGTTAAATAAAGAGTTTATATACCTACTTACCAGCAGACCTAAAACCCGCAATAAAAACAATTCATATATATATATATATATATATATATATATATATATATATATATATATAATTATGTGGCGGCCGAGGTGCTAAAATCTCAACCCTTTTGATAATTTTTTTTGGGGTATATTAAAGATCTCGTTTACAAAGAGAAATCGACACCAAGGCGAACATGAAAGAAAGGATAGTGTTACAGTTGATTCATTACTTTATGTACCGAGAAGATTCCGAAGAAGAATTAATAAATGTACCGAACGAGGGGTAATATAATTGAACCCTATTTGTAAATAATAAAAATAATTTGTTTGTGATAATAAAACTATGCATAGTTGATATGCGCTAGCAAAGACGGATTGAAAAACGCACTGAAGAGGGAGATCAATTTGGGTTTAGGCGAAACAGGGCAACAGGGGAAGCCATTTTAACTTTAAAGGTGGGAGGAAACAATAGAAAAACCAAAAGCGTGTATATGGGGTTTGTGGATGTGGAAAAAGGATTCGACAATGTAAAATGGAAAAAAATGTTCGAAATACTCAAAAAGATTGGAATGAGTTTTAGGGATAAACGCATAGTACATAGCTTATACAAAGAGCAAACAGCAGTAATAGAATTAGAGCAGGAACGTGGAGAGTTAGATATTAAGAAAGCGTCAAAACAGGGATGTGTTCTATCTCCATTAATTTTTAACTTATATCGCAGTGGCAATGAATACTGTCAAATACAGAAAGACATTTGGAATTACTATACAGGGACAAAGAGATTGACATTCTTATATTTGCAGATGATATAGCGGTATTAGTATCTAGCAAAGAAGAATTAGAACTAGCTCTTAATAAAATTGAAATAGTTCTAACAGAGAGATACGGTACGGAAATTAACAAAAATAAAACTAAAGTACTAGTATGTAATGGAGGGGCGAATTCAAATAGGAAACGAGAACTTACAAGAGGATAACGATTTCCGCTACCTAGGAAGTGAAATAGCACAAAATGGGAAAAGTGTAAAAGATATAAAACAAAGATTAGCGCAAGGCTGTGCTGATTTAACAAGAAAAAGCATCTATCGTGTTCAAACACAACAAACGTAGAAACAAGAAAAGGTTTGCTGAAAATATATGTGTGGAGCACAGCACTGTACGGCTGTAAAACTTAGACAGTAAGAGAAGCGGACAGGAAAAAGATAGACGCCTTTTAAACGTGGTGCTAAGGACGTACAATGAAGATATCATGGACAGATAAAGTTAAGAAGAAAGAGGTTCTAAAATGATACGGGAAGAAGAAATGTGTGAAAAACGGTAAAAAATAGGGGAGATAGGATGATAGGCCATATACGAAGCATGACGGATTAGTGTGGAATATATTAGAATCAGAGAAAGGAAAAAAGAGAGGTAGACGTAGACCTAGATTAGACTATTGCGCACAGATAGAGAAAGATGTAGGCTGTGGGAATTTCAGGGAAATGTGAAGGTTAGCTCAGAATAGGAAACAATGGAGGTACGCGTCCAACCAGTTCTAAGACTGAAGACCTATTCATGATAAATTCTTACCTATGTTAATTTATGTCTGATATCGTATGTTTCTATTTCAGGGTTGGGGGTACTACATGCGCAAGTGTGTTTGTATGCACATTTGCGTGTGCGTGTATATACACGTGCGTGCGCGTGTGCGAATGGACATACGTGAACGAAAGCTTTTGTATTGAAAAGTTAAAGAATCGGTCCTAGAAAAATTTACAGTTCTTGATTAGTTCATTTGTATGTACAACTACTTTTTGAAATTACCCCAACCAGTGCAGCTATAAACCAATGGCCTTTATACTCTAGTAATGACATATTGTGTAGCTAATCTACTTAATACAAAAGTACATTCTACTCTGCGGTTAAGTATTCTGTACAACCAGCACGAGCGTGTGTGCTGATTTTACAATTCCTGCTTTTATGCTACAGCACACGAAAGTGTAGACGACCCCTAAATTTAAATTTGATCAGGCTTGCTTCCGGAATTACTTATATCCGATGGAAGGAAATAAGAAGCGAAGCCCTTTGGAAATTACAAATAATAGTAATTCCTTAGAAAAATGTGAGAGTAATGGAAAATTTGTGCTAGGCCTTTTCGCGCTGCATGACCTGGCTTTTGCCGGAGGGTTTTCCGTGGTTTCCTATATACGAACGTTCGTCAAAAGTTAATATTGAGGATGTTGCGGCATTTCTCCCTGCTCTTCGAAAATTAGAGAAAAGTTTTCGAATTGTTTTAAATTTGAAGCAGACTGAGTAATTGGAATTAGATAACTTTACTGGGAATTACAGGAGTGTATTGGAAAGTGCGAACGGAATTCGTTACATATTTAGGAGTGTGCGGTAATCATGGGTTCATTAAACACAAATTATTCTGACCAAGAGTCACTTGCCATTATATTCACATATATATATATATATATATATATATATATATATATATATATATTGCTGTGATCCTCTCTTGTCCGTTGAATTTAATCTGATAATCGATTTCTTACTTGAATATCGCCTCTTAACTTCCTTCCGCCTCGGCTGCTCACCTAAATAAAACTTTCATCCTCATTCATTAAAAAAAAACACATTCCTACCACAAACATCAACGTTAACTCTATTTACACCAATATTCACAATACATTAAAATTTCAAAATTAAATTTCAGCATAAATTTCAGCATCATAAAATTTCAAGTTCATATTTGTCATCATTTTAATTTGCATCCGGAATTAGAGTCCTTGTAGGATGCATACTAATTAAGTAAACACTATTTGCAGACCTGAGTCTGAATAAAAGGGAGCATCTCCCACCCCTTTACGTTAATTAAACAGGTTAGTCTAATTGAGCTCAAAGACAGACCAAATTTTCATCATAATCAAAAGCATAAACCTGATAAATACTCCTTTCTACTTATACAAGAAAATTTTACCTTAAAATTAAAATTTTTGTTTATACAAATTTACCGCATACGTTACCTGAAGGTTAATGCACTCGTGGCTCCAATGTACATCGTCCTTGCTAACTCCACCATTCCAGCTGGTTTATGTTTACGTCTTCGGATTTCTGGCCGCCTTTAAAAAAATTTTTATACACCACCATTCGTCCAAAAGGTTTTAGGGCTTCTCAGGAACTCATCTATGTATATCGAAATCTTGTTTTGTAGATCCAGTCACGTTTACGAATAACTTTTGATTACTAACACTCCGAAAAATAGCAATGAAATTCATTATTCTTTCACGCTATACCAAAACGGCATACTTCTATTTATTTATTTATCGTTACTAATTTGGATAACTGGTACAGTAATACCCGCAAATATAACTAGACTTTATTGCCTTTATCTATCTTCTCTGAGTGCACTAATGCACAATAACTTTTATCGTAGCACGTAATTACCATGTAGTCTGCTTGAAGTATCGGATAAAAAAAAGCCCCAAGCTCCTACCAGCACGGGTTTATATAATGGCTCGCTTGCGAGTCGAATTTGTCCCGCGACGGACAATTTTAAGAAATTTGCATTCAATTTTCCCTTCCGATGGCTCGGCACAACGATTCTCCTGAATTTGCACTCGTCCGAGTTGAAATCTAAGAAATTTCTACACGCTTCGCATCACGTCCGAGAACAACTAATTAATTTTACACAGGAACTGATATGCTTCCCCCTCTCATGTTAAAAGATTTGTAGAGACTAGCTATAGCCCCGCCTGTCGATTCATACGTCAGAATACATGTTTCCCTTCAAGTTTGCATCTCATCTCGCTTGTCTTTATAACACAAACTACCTTTCTTACGTACACTCATATAGCTTGAAGCTTATCGACTATCATATACATCGTTATCTTTGCAGGTGTTTTTAGTTCTAATACGCTGAAGGCTCCTACGTGACTTCCCCACGTCGTTTATAATTTCTCGATAGCTTTAGTACTTAGAAAGATTAAATTAAATACAAGTTGAACGTTTTAATTCGGCTTCTTTTTATAGAAAGCGTCCAGTGAATAATCTAAACCCCTTATTTCTAACGAAACGAATAAATTTTATGCTACACGGCTTTAATAATGCGTATTATCTACTGAAATTCTACATTACTTCCTTCTACACATTGATTACGATTATATACAAACCCTACATTCTAATTGAATGATTTAAATCTACACAGTAGGCCTTTAATTAAGCGTACTATTTTACACTGCTTTGATATACACGGTGTTTAACATTATCTAAACAATATAAACCCTATATTTAGAAGTAAATGACGAATTTATCCAATATGCCTTTAAATAAAGCGTACTAGTACCCAAAGCTTCCTTATACACGGTGATTAAAATTATTTGATGTCGTTTATTAATTTTCTACCCTGGTCTAAATTAGAGTAATATATATATATATATATATATATATATTGCTATGATAATAGGGTTATCTAGGAGTATAAAGAATCACAGGGGAGGTGTATTTCATGTGATCATCATAAAAATCAAGAAAACCAAACATTTAAATCATGAAGTACATAATTCGTTCATTATGAAAAAGTAAATTCTAATCACCTTGTATAAAATCAACAACTAACCAAAGATAATAAAAGGAGACTCGATCTGTAGTAACTTAAAAACATTAATCAAAATATATAATTTTAGAAGTCATTCAATACATTTCTAAACATTCTCAAGCGCCAAATCAAATACAAATCACCATGTATAAAATAAAAGAAAGTTCATTCTGTAATAACTGAACCGCATTTAGTAAAATAAATAACCCTGGGCGCAACTCAATTCATTTTAGAAACATTCAAAACATTCATAAACTCCAAATAAATACAAATTAGGCATATCTAAACGTACAAGAAATCTCTTTCAAACTCCACGCATTGCGTAAGTAATAGAAAAATATAAAACGCATAAAACAAACTTTAGAAAAAGAAGCATATTTCATAACGCTATAAAGTATAGATATTGGGGCAAAAGGCGTACGTGACATTATAAGTGCAGAAATTGCCACATGTTTGTAAAGCCCGACATAGGTAAACAAAATGTGGAATCATAAGTTTTGGTATACGTGCAGAATTAAATGCAAAATTTAATAAATTCCTTTACAAAATTTATATTTACGTGATCTTTCAAGCATAAGTAACAACACTTGTTAGCAAATCCCAGTACAAAACGTTGAAATACGTGCAAAGTTAAATGAATAGAGTAAGCAATTTTGAATAAAACCCAACAAGTTAAGGGATAGGAGGGAACGAACTTGTTCTATATAAGGAACGGAACTGATAAGTCATTAATTCCATTAATGACGCACGGCTGTACCAGTCTAGATAAATTTATTACGTGAATCTAAAATTAAGTGAAGTCAAAAGTGACAAAATAAAATTCAAGTAAAAAATAGTAGAAGTGCGCGCGAATACAAATTCGTGAAAATTTGCTGTTAGTATTAAAAACGTAAGTCTAAATTTAATTAAAGCAAACACAATCTTTATCATTTATTAACTTAGGGCTCTAAGTAATATTCAAAAAAACTATCTGAATAAGGATCCGACTGAAAATCTAAGTAATGATCTAAGAAGTTATCTAAATAATAATATAAATAAGGATCTAATAATGATGTTAAACTAAATAAGCAACTAAAGGATTTAGTAAAGAACGTCTACAAGTTATTCGAAAACTGTGGATTACTGAGGTAAAATCCAAGCTATGGGTCAACGACTAGAACTAACAATCGATCTGGGTCACGAAGCTTCCGCAGCAGTCAAGAGAAACATACAAGGTCAGAATTTAAAATTTATAATTTCTTGAATGTTGCATGTCTTATTTCAAATATTTCATAAGCATAAAACTAACATGTAATATAGGTAAACTTTGTGTAAAAGGTTAACAAAAAAAAATCTTGGTACGTAAAAATTACGTTAAAAGGGGGGGAATGGTTTTGTGAACCTACAACGAAGCTTTCAATATAAGGCATAATTAATTTTGCTGGCTACCATTGCTTAAAGTTTTGGTAGTAAACAAATTTAATATGAATATTTATTTTCATATGATTCAAAAGTTTTATAGCCAATAATATTTCAAGGACGTAGAGTTATAAATTGTACATTTTCTTAGCCTATTATATACAAAATTTGGTGATTTCGTTTGTCTTATTCGCGTATATGTTAGAGGAGAGTGGGCAAATATTTTCTGTTATCATATCGTCATTCACTCTGTGCAGGGTATAACTGAGTTAATCAAAGCATAAATCTAATTGTGTTGATTTTAAAATTATTTTAGATTAATTTTAGAGGCACAGAGAGGTGGCGAGCAGCAGGCAACTGAGCATTAAATACACCGGGCATTCGGCGATATCTTAGCAATATATATATAGCTATGCTACTGGAATTCTTGAGCCCCTTCGTTGGGCGACCATATTAATTTGCTATGCTCTCTCTAAATTATCATACCCTTATGTTGTGCGCCTTTTAATTTTGCTATGTACTCTAAATTATTCGCGTTCCATCATTTGGACGACCATTTTAATATTTACTATGAATAAACAAGATTGTAATTATCTCCTCCTCCGGCTGCCTTATTAATATTGCTATCAACTTAACTGGATTTTATCTTGAAGCAACATTGTCTGCCAATAGCAAAATTCGATACGTTACCGCCTTGCGTGTTATCAATTTCCTATTCAACTTGTAGCTCCTCCTTGAACTATTTAAATATGACCTCAGCTAGCATTTATTTGGAATTATAAAATTCAGTTAATTTCGATTTTATATAATGAACCCAATATATTATGTACAGCTTTTGTAAATTATTTGAAATACACTTTTCAATCAGTTAATGTTATAAATTTCATTTATTAAACATCGTACATTATTTACTCAAAACC
The DNA here is from genome assembly GCA_036346225.1 of Platerodrilus igneus. NCBI lineage: Eukaryota > Metazoa > Arthropoda > Insecta > Coleoptera > Lycidae > Platerodrilus > Platerodrilus igneus. Next base: position 2,261,351 of record JARFIW010000012.1, read on the forward strand.
CAAAGTCACCAAAAAAAAACCTATTATCTTTATCAACGAAGTATAGAATATTCTAAACCTGTTATCATATTACTCATTTTATACGTATGCAACTTCTTTTGTTGACTTTTCCACAAGCATATTATATTAAGCAAATTCAATATTCAAAATAAAAATATATAGAAAGACAAAATATCTTATAACTAAAAAATCTGACCTGGTCTATTTCTTCCACATCGACGCTTCCATTTGAATAAAATTTATCTTCCCCCAATTCAGGATTACGTTTAAATTATTACACTATGGACTACCATTATTCATTTATGCACCCCCAATTTATTGTCGTTTCATTTTAGACTTCTTCTTATTATCATTCAATTTTCTCAAACTTCGAATTGTATTATTCTTTCCCCAGACGTAGAAATTGTAGTTTGTTTCATCCCCGTACTTCAAAATTGTATTACTGTATTTTCTCCCCGGACTTCAGAATTGTATTACTGTTTCCCCAGACTTCAGAGCCCTATTATTTTTATGTTTTAGTTTAAAATGAATTCACCAAAAATGTACTTAAGTTTAATCGGCAATTATAGTTTTCATCTTGGCACTTATTTTCTCTTTCACTTTTAAAATTTACGTATTGCTTTATTTCATAACGACGCACTTCGGCCTTTGTTGAGTTCAAAACTAACTTCGTTATCACGGTGCTTGCTAATATATTATTCTGTTCCCACTCCATCAGTGGGTATGGTCTAGAACTCGTCGCTTATTTCTGACCAATCAAATAATTACATTCAAAGTAGTTTCTGATGTAATGCTCCACGATTTCCCCATAATTGTAACCTGCTTGCAGCTGTCTTTCGTTATCAACATGCTGTGTTTTGATAAATCTAATTGCCTTTCCATAAACAACTGATGCAACTCGACTTTTAATTTTCATATTTACATGTTGTTCACGCAATTTTTAATCTTTTTTCTTATCAAAAATGGTTAGCTACTCGCACGCATTTACCTATGCTACCTGAAGCTCTATTTCTATCTCCGTATTAATCTAATTGTTTGGAACTTTTTTGAATGCGTGTCTAATTACACTTTATCGTTTACTTATAAATATACGCGTGCTTCCACTGAAAAATATCATTACTTGCTTTACCTAAATTAACTAAACTTTATTTACAGGATATTAAATATTTACTATTTACCTAATGAATGCATTTCTCATTCCTACGCCAACTATGCGTCTTCCTATGTTTATCTGTGTCGCTTAAAACTATTTATACTTTATATACAGGGTGTTGACTACTTACTATTTACAAACTATGTCTATTTCTCAATTCTTCACTAAATAAGTGCAGTTTTCTGCTGCCTATGGTAATTACTCATTTCTAAATGACCTTTACTATAAAGTGCACCCTTAAACAACCCCTTATCACAGCAATATATATATATATATATATATATATATATATTATTGTAGCGACAAAGTGTGTGTGTTGGGGAAGACTAAATTAGATTGATGAGTATGCAATAAGAAATACGAAATTATTGTCATACTTTACCTTTCCTTGCCTGGCTAGCGCAACAGAAATTATGCTGTGGAATTTACAAAAATGAAATGAAAAAAGGAAATCGCAAGGTACATCTATATGTTCAAAAACATTTTTCTCTCATACAAAATAATTTATAAAATAGTTTACAGCTGAAGATCATACAGAAAATTATTCCTACATGTTACTTAATTATTAAAATAATCCTTACTTAATCTTTATTAAAAGGTACAAAATCTACTTTAATTTATATGTGGATAATTTATTTATCTTTTATTACTCCATTCGTGAGTGTAATTGGCCAATGACGCTGCACAGATGCTTTAGTAAAGGTCAAAATGCTTCAAATTCTTACCTCGAAATTTTTTGCTGGAATTATTTTCTTACCTCAAAATTTTTATCAGATTAAGATATTCAAATAATCTAATCAGTTATAAACAAAGAAAAATACAAATTTTATACTTGCTGTAAATAGCGCTTATCTAAATCTCGTTTCCAACGTCATTAACGACATTAAATACTTCCTTAAAACTCCATTAGACGTTAGAACATCTGTTTGCAAGGTGCATCTTTATTGTTAATTGATTATAATTGAGATAAATCTTTCTTATACTTTATCAAATAAACGCTGGATACTTCTATTTTACTTGTGGAACGCCGACGAAATAGATTTCAAATTGCTCAAAACGTTTCATGCCGCAAAGTGATTTAAAGCATGCAACTCTTACATGTTTGAAGTCGTAAAAAGAATTAATTCTGAACGTCAAGTACAGAATCTCGAATTAATCGTTACTCAAAATTACAAGGTCGAGTTCGTAAAATGAATGAATTGTGAATGACCCGTTCTAAATTCAGTTCCTCTTTATATACCAAATTTAACTCAAAACGTCATTTTCCAGAAGTTTTCCGATTTATTTCGAAGGATATTTATCCTGAATGATGTTATATTTACGAGAATGTCGGCATTTAATGATGTAATTAGTGCTATGCTATGGTTTATGAGTCTTATAAAACGCCGTCATTTCTTTTCTAATGTACGACGTAATGTATGCGGCCTCATTCTCGGTAATACGTAAAGCCATTACCCACGTTCTTATCTTATCTTTTATGGCTTTATAGTCGCAGGTTGCTTGAACTGTGGGGTTTATTCATTGATGCAAATGATCAACTTATTTAATAATTTTTAAAAACATTTCTTAGTAACAACGACGTATCTGTTTACGAATAAAGAAAATTCTGGAACTAGTGTTTTATTTATAACTCTTAAAATTAATTTAACTTAAATGAATATTTTATTTTAGATATATCTACATACGGAAATTAATTTAGTTAATGAAGGCGATTCCTTATGTTTTGCAAATGCAATAAAATGTGCTTGTATGGTAATTGAAGCTCATTCTAGCTAATATTTTATACACGAAACATATGCATTGCTTTGATGAAGATGTATTAACGCTCGCAATTAGTTTCGTAATGATTGATTTGCATTCTTACAGGGTATGGAGTTTAGTTTCGCATATCCTTTCACACTTTGCACTAAATGCAGTACTCGGGATTTAATTATACAATAAGGGCATCTTTATATGTTTTGTAATTTCGCGAGTGAAATGAATGGTTTTGTATTTTAATAGTAATAAAATACGCTTATTTTTATACACAATAACGGCCTGGTGTAAAATTACTTACTTCTAGAAACTGTAGCATGAATATCGGTAAAATATGGTATATAGAATAAATGCACAATATGTTTAAATTTGATTTTTGTGATTTTGTTCAATGCTGCAGTTGATAAGAAAATGTAAATAACGCGAGATATCTAAATAAAAGGAAATAAAGCCCCAAATAGTAATATCACCTCAAAAAAGGCTTCTTGTGCTTGTTACACTACTTTTCCTTAACATGGGGGTGTATTTTTAAGTTAATATCTCTAAACTAGGCTTTGTAGGTTTAGGATTGTATGATTTTCATAAGCCGCAATTTCGAATTTGTATATAGGTACAGGTGATTTTACCTTGAAACGCAACTGAGCCCTATCAGATCTATTGCTCGCATGATTTCTTTGTCTTCCAGCAAGGACTACTTTAAAAAGTCCTAAAACTAAACGAAATTAGGCAGTATTTAACAAAACCGTTAATTTAGACAGATATTCCTCGACAATAGTACTTCAGCCCAATTCAAGCATTTGCGCTCTCCTTTCTTGAGTTAGTTGTTTACACTCGAGCGAGCGATTGTCACGTGTTAAATTGACGCTAGTTATCCAATTTAATTTTATTTTACAAAAACACGTAACAGTAAATAATGCACTAGCTAGATTTCAGTGGTGAAGGTGGGTTTTATAAAAGCAAATAAAAATTTTTTTAGAGGCTTACAAATTGTAAAACCATCACTAAATACTCTTGCACCTACCTGGAAAGGACTTATTTAATAAAAAGCCGTTGAATGTCAACACACCCGGATTTCAGTGTTCCTAAAAGATGGGCGTTTCAAAAGACGATTTCAATGGATTTTATTGCAATATAGGTCGATGGAGCCTTGTGTACATGTTTTCCCACCTAGTAATCTTAAAATCAACGCAAATACTAAGAAAACTCTGAGCTGTTCTCCGAACCTATATTATTCAAACATGAAGTCTCCTTAGAAAATGGGTGTTTCAATACAGGTCTTGTGTACACATTTTTCTCAATTACCAATTTTAAAATAAACACAAATAATAAAAAACTCCACCTAGCCTATATTAGCCAAACATGAATATAACAGTATATAACAAACACAACAAAACAAAAAACTAAGCACTATCCCTAATTAACCAAATATACCTGAATCTAAAAGAAAAAAATATCTTAAATTGATCAATTGTAGGTGTTTAACCAAATTAACTTGTACATATAATTTATGCAGGTGCAATGTGGTACTTTTCTGTATTAGATTTTTTGTTTATAATATGCTTTTAACTAAGCGTGCACTAACGTAAAAGTCTTTTTATTAAAAATAAAGTTTGCACAACCAATTATTAATATACATCGGTATGAAATGTGTAACAGGTGGAAAGCAAAGATTTAATGACTTACAGATTTGTTGTTCTCATACAAAGCTCAAACAATCTTGTCATGCAGGACAAAAAATAGTTGTAAATAACCCAATAAATAATCCAACTTTGTGTTGCCGGAAAGCGTCCAACACAGCAATTTTCAAATTCGCGTTTACGTTTACGTTTGTGCACTTGTTTCTCTAACAATTCTGAGTTTTAACTACCGTTACCTGAATTACTCAAGCTTTAACCCGCTAGGCGATGGTTGTCTGTCAATCGAATAACTGAAGATGAAAAGCTTGAATGCTCCTTATATTATGATTTGCCGGTATTTATAAGTTACAATGTTTTAGCGGTTCACCATAATTTTTATTGTTAACCGGTTAGTGCTTCTAAGGCTGTCCTATTTTTTAGTTCAGTGTCATTCTGTTCAGGTCGACGGTCAACTGGTTTCCTTACTTTTGAAAGCGGCGTGGTTTATTTTTAATGAAATTTTTATAACTAAATTTACAAATTGTTTTCTATTGGGGTAACTTACTATAGTTTCGCTTTCTTTAAACTCGTGTTAATGTTTACAAATACACTTTCTTAAGCGGGTGATTTACCGAAATATGTCGGCATTATTTTTAAATTATTACAAAGAGTGTGGAAAACCGATCTTTATTTCTGGTTGTATTTAATATACATTGGGTGCTTGCCTGTTTATTATTGTATTTTACTTGAGTATTATAATGATGTAACCTCGTTATTAATGTGAACTTTATACAATTTTTAGAGCATTTTCCTATTAAAGCTGATTTAAGTAACTAAAATTAATAAATTCTCTTCAGTTAGTTAACGTTTACTTAAATAACGCACTAGCGTTACACGGGTAATTTTTCGGATTACAGAATTTTTGGCGAGGTACTTCTCCAAACCTTTTGTGGAATATGTATCTAATTTTCTCAATCAAAACTGTGCATAGCAGTTTTGCTTTAGCTTTTTGACCTCTTAACAACTTTCAAGCTTTTTCCAAAAATACTTAAGTGATACAGTTTCAGACAGATTAAGTTAATACCGTCTTTTAAGTTTTGAGAGACCTTATGAAAAATAGCGAAACCTGAAGCTATCTATTTTTTTACAGATTACAAGCTTAATCTTCTTTTTAATTTTTAATAAGCTAGCACTAAAGCAGGTTACAAAGTAATTTATTAATCTACACTTATAACTTTTCTAAGTGCACCTGGTTTTTCATTATTTTTTTATTCAACACCAGCTAATAATAACATGGTTTATGTAAAACTAGCAATGTACAAGTTTTATTATGTATTATCTAAAAGAGTGTATTTCAAGTTTTATTTGTAAATTAATAAAGGCGACGAATAATTTTCTGTTCCAGTTGAAACAACTTCAAGGTTCATACTTATTTATTATGAACAATAAAGACCACTTAAGAATAATTAAATAAATAGTTGACAGGTTATTGTACCTAAATTTGCTTAAAATTTTAGATTTGGCACCAAAAACGTTGCTTTAATTTTAAAAATAGGAATTCTAGGTTTTTCTGTGATAAAGTAATAAGTCAAGGAAAGAGCAAAGCGTGTTGTGACCTACAGTTTTGGCTCCAGAAAATCTAGCTGGTTACCCACAAAAAACACTCGTTAAAAATTCGGGTCTCGATAAAGTTCAAAAACCTCGACTGTACTTACTAGAATGGGGAATGGGGAAGGATTGCGTAAGCGTTTGGAGAGGGTCCCGAAATGCTATCGTGTGGGAAATTCCAGTCTTAACCGGGAAGTATTTTGTACACTAACTCTCAAAATACGGGGATTTCTAGGGAAGAGCGTCATACAATTATTAGAAAATGGCCAACCTTTACCTCGTTACATGCGTAAGCTATCCCTGTTTCTTGACCACCATGGCCTCGTTACGGTGGGCGGTTGCCTTTGGCATTCCTTGCTGTCTTATAAAAGTAAACTCCCTTTGCTATTGTCTAAGTCGACTCGTTTATCTTTTCTAAGATGTGATCATTATCACATTTAATCGCTACATTCTGGCCTCTCTACTACACAAGCTTTCATTTCTAGACAATATTGGATCATTGGCCCTAGATCTTTGGAAAGGCACCGTATTCATAAATGTTTAACTTGCTTTCGTTTAAGCGCTAAACCTTCTCGACCTATTGGGCTGATTTACCTTCCTCGTCCGTACGCACTACCCGTACATCTACACATGTCGGTGTTGATTTTGCAGTCCCCTTCCCTCTGAAATCTTCTACTGGTCGAAATGCACCTATTCTCAAAGGTTACTTATGTATTTATGTTTGTGTATCCACTAAAGCTGTTCATTTAAGGTTTGTATCAGAGCTTTCAACTGATGCCTTTATGACATGTTTTACCCGATTCGTTTTTCGCCTTACATGTGGTTTTCCAATGCTCCATCCAAAGGTACTATATTGGCCAGCAAGCGAGTGTTTTTACCCGGAAAATTTGGAATTTTACCGAACCCTTGCTGTTCCAAGCAAGGTAGGAATCTTTAACGTGCGTGACAACACTCACACACGGGACCTCCATTTTACCTCTCATCCGAACGAGGGTGTAATTTTGTGAAAAATGCTCGCCTAACATTTTTCATGTGGACCGTGTCGGGATCCGAACCCGTTTCTCGCCGCGGTCTACCTCACTCTGTTTATTCTGATTATGGCACAAATTTCCTAGGTGCATCACGTGTAATTAAAGAAAGCGCTCAGTTTTTGAGGGACCACTATGACGACATATTGCTTGCCCTTGCATCGCGTCAAGTTCGTTGTATTTTTAACCCTCCTTATGCACCAAATTTTGGGGGCATTTGAGAGTCTGGTATAAAATTATCGAAACTGCTCTTAACACATACTCTCAGAAGGCAACCACGCAGTTTTGAAGAACTTATTACAATGTTAACCCGCATTAGACACTGTTCTCAATAATCGGACTTCGTGCCTTCCTTCTTCCGATCCGAACGGCGATATCGACCATCTCACTCCAAGAAACTTTTTGATTGGCCGATCAACTTTAAGTCTTCCCAAAGTTACATTTGATGTATCTCTTGACCTGCATCTTTGCCAGTTTACTCAGTTACTTTGGCGACGCTGGTCTAAGGAGTATTTACATACCCCCATTCAGCGAAATAAGTGGAATCGTCTTTCAAATAATTTAAACACTGGTTACGTAGTTTATATTACAGGAATCGAAACCACCCCCTTAACCTGGCCTCTGAACCGGTAACCAAATTATTTCTAGGCCGTGACGAAATCTTTCGCATGGCTTCGATTAAGACAACCAGCGGTGATTTTATTCGTCCGGTATATAAACTTCTCCTTCTTCCCCTTCATTAAATTTAATTTAATTTTTATTAATTGCTTTATTTAGTTTAAGTTTTTTACGATATTTTCTCGCCTTTCTTGTAAACCCGAGTAACGGCAAGATAAACGTCCCTTTAGTTGGGAGGAAATGCCTAACAACTATTTTTCCCCTCTATATTATTTAATCAACCCTTTTTTTCGCGTTCTTAAAATGCTTTAATTTTAAATGGGCGGTGTTTCGCCGTTTCCGGTTCAAAGCGCATATCCACGAAGTTGTCCGATCATATTGCTCGGATAGTATACTTGGTAAGAAGTTTGCGACGGCACTAGAAACTAGTTATATCCTTGCACATCTTACTTATTTTTCCTCTTACTCCTCCGCTGTACAACCTTGTGGATTTCGGGTTAGTACTATTCGTAGACACAGGTAAGTGCTACTAATAAACAGTTCCGGACGCCGTTTTGGTGGTGCATCACAATGGATAAAACTTCAATGGAGCAGTTTTGGTGAGTGACTTTTTATTGTGCATATTATTATCAATGTTTACACTCCTACAGTTCAAATCTTTTTCTCTGAAACATAATGTGTATTAGCAACCCGGGTATCAAATACTTATTGTTTTCCCAGGTTATCGCGTGGGTGAGGTTGCCATTTTATCCCATATTCTCTGTAGTGAAGCTCGTTGGTTTTTGCAACAAAAACGAGAACAAGAAAACTAAAGTAAGGAAATCGAACAAAGGAACCGATGGGTAAAACTCCACTGCATTCTATAAGGCACTCCCGCACACGTGGTTAACGATAAGAGAGTCTGCTTCTCTAACTAGTAAATCTACCACTCTTCTTCCTATACCGTCCTGATTTATCGAAAAAACGACATGTATCTATTTCGAATCGTGAGAAATTATATTTAACGTTCCTTCTCACAGTATAAAAAACTGTTTCTACGATAACACAAAGGTAATTTACAGACGCCTAATTTCTAAAATTATATTTCATAAATATGTACAATATACCTAAATTAATTATACAAAAATCCCCTAAAATAATTATCCACTAAAATACTTCGTAAAGCGCTTTTTAATGTGTGAAGAGACAGGGCTGTGCGGCATTAATTACCATCTTACTTGCATATGGGTCGTGCAGAAAATAAGAGATATAATTCACAGAAATAAAATTTAAATGTCGTAGTTAGCGGATGTTATAGCAATATTAGATGAAATAGATAAATAATTAGAAATGGAGCTCAATATTACAAAAAGTGATAGTAGTAAACAAATAAGTAACAGAAGGACACGAGTAGAAGTAAAGTAGGAAAGATTAAGAAGCAGCAAAGAAACTTAAGAACTTAAAAAGTTGGGTCACAAATGAATGTAAAAGTTAAAATAGTTCAAAGAAGCAGCTAATAAAAGGTGCAAGGTGTGATACCACAATCCATGATAGTTTTAGATATTCGGAAAAGGTTACTAAACCTATGTTTAAAGAGTAAAACTGCAGGCTGTAAAACAGACATTAGGCAAAGAAGTAGTTAAAAAGGTTAGAAGCTTGCGGAATGCGAAATTATGAGAGAATACTTAAAATCAGCTGAGCACAAAGTTAGTAACGATTGTACTTTAGAAATCGTACATGAAAGTAAAAGTGTTAGTAGTATAACTAACAGACGAAAAGGTTTTGAGGTGTGAAGAAATAATTAGAACGGAGACAGAAGACAGATTGAAGATGAAATTTCCAGAGGAAGACAAAGAAATAAGTATGTAGAAAAGGGTAAAGGAAGATGTTAGAGATAACAGGAATCTGAAAGATTAGTTCAGGGTAGCAGAGTAAAGTGCTGCGTTAAACTAATCCTCAGAAAAGTTTAGGAGTATGTAACCAACTATATCCTTAACTAACTGACCAATAATCACGCAGTGTGCACATAAATAGCGTGCACGTTTAAAACACTTTTCAAACAATAATGGACTTGTCCGATACCCCCAGATATACATAATAAAAGCGTCCAAACGTACAATACAAATAAACCTAGAATATAAAAGGAGCTCCAAACGTCAGAGCAAATTACTTCTTGTTTTCTCTCTTGTGGGGCGACCCACCGTCCAAGCGCCGGCCGACCACCAGGTCGGCGTATGCGCGCTAGGTCCGGAGCAGAACATCGCTCCACCTGAGAGTCGGGGCCAGCCACAGTACATTAAAAACTGTGGCACGCTAACAAAAAGTGCACGGGGGAAGTACCGGGGAGAACTAGCAACACCCCGGGGTATTTATCCAGCTGCAAACAGTAGTGACGATGTCTCGAACTTCGAGGAGCACGTGCCCGCTCCTCCTAGTAATAGAAGGGGCACAATTGATGACAACCATGCGCGTTTAGGGCTAAGAAGTATGGATGAGGAAATGGCGCCATATGAGGTGACGCTGCCCTTTGCGGTCCGTTCCTGTCGAGTTTGTCTCCCGGCAGGAAAGGACAGCGGGGCATTAAACATAGAAGATGAGATAGCGCATCTCATGAAAAAACATAAAAATATAACAATAATATGAAGATGCGCAGCGTACAAAGCTACGAATAAAACTTTACATGGCATGAGATGTCACATGCCAAAGTGCAAAGGCGGTGCGCAATCTCCTTCCGAAGAGGAACCAGAGGGTACATGTAGCCTCTGCGGGAAGACGTATTAAAATAAGACCGGAGTGAGCATCCACATGAAGACTGCTCACCCAGCAGAAAGAAACGTGGCGAGAGCCGCCTCGGTAAAAAAACATCTTAAATTGATCAATTGTAGGTGTTCAACTTAATTAGCTTGTACATATAATTTATGCAGGTGCAATGTGGTACTTTTCCGTATTAGATTTTTTGTTTATAATATACTTTTAACTAAGCGTGCACTAACGTAAAAGTCTTTTTATTAAAAATAAAGTTTGGACAACCAATTATTAAATATACTCGTACATCGGTATCATATGCGCAGCAGGTGGAAAGCAAAAATTTAATGACTTACAGATTTGTTGTTCTTATACAAAGGTCAAACAATCTTGTCATGCAGGACAAAAAATAGTTGTAAGTAACCCAATAAATAATTCAACTTAGCGTTGCCGGAAAGCGTCCAACACAGTAACACTTTCACCCGTAATGACAATTTTTAAATTCGCGTTTATGTTCACGTTTGCGCACTTGTTTCTCGAACAATTCTGAATTTTAACTACCGTTATCTGAATTACTCAAGCTTTAACCCGCTCGGTGATGGTTGCCTGTCAATCGAATAACTGAAGATGAAAAGCTTGAATGCCCCTTATATTATGATCTGCCGGTATTTATAAGTTATAATGTTTTAGTGGCACACCAAAATTTTTCTCGTTCACGCGGATAGTACTTTTAAAGCTGTCCTATTTCTTAGTGCAATGTCATTCTGTTCAGGTCGACGGTTAACTGGTTTCTATACTTTTGAAAGAGGCATGGTTTGTGTTCGCAACGAAATTTCTATGACTTGTTACGTTTATTTTCAGCACAAATTCATTACCCTTTTTTCTCCCTTGTTAACTTGTTATCCGTTTGAATAAGTTTCGTTCCTACCGTTAAATAAAATCCTTAAATCATAATTACTAATAAATACGCTGTCTAATGATTTTCAACACAAATTTCTTTTGCTTTAAGAACAAAAATTAATTCGGCAAATTAAGATAACCCTTTCCCTTGTTAATGCATCCTCCGTTCGTATAAATTCTATTTCTGTTGTTAAATCTAACCGCCTAATTAATAATAAATACTCTTTCTCAGAATTCCTGAACGTAAAGTTCATGCTATAATTAACTAGTCAATAACTTGTTCTAGGTATCCGATAATTGATTCTTATGTGTTTTTCATCGAAAGATTCGTCGAACTGAAACCGCGTACTATCCAATAAAACCGTCTTTTTTCAGTTTTAATCCTTAGCAACAACATTACGTTGAGCTCTGATCATTAGTTAAACGAAATCAATATTTATTTGCTTTTCAATTCACACGACGAAAGCATCCGTTCTGGTTTCCTTCGTTTTATTTTCTTTATGAAAATTTCGGGCACGCATTATAGCGTGGCGGGTATTTATGCTTTAGTAAAATTGCACTTTTCGACATCAATAAATTAATTTTATTCGTACCTACCATAGTTTCTTCCGGTGGACCTTAAAGCCACGATGGATGGTCGCCTTTTGTTGTAATGGGAGGATAACTCAAGGTGGGATCACGCGCCCCTCTCCTTCAACCCGTCGTTAGATACGGTAGGAGCCGGTCCGACGGCAGCAACTCGAGGGTGAGTGCGTAAGTACTAATTGACACCTTTTGGTGGCCTTAAACGGATTACTGTAAGTAATCGTAGGTGTACGAGGATGAGATATGTTGGGTTACCATGTGCTTTATTGTTTTGTGCTAAATTTTTATTAGTTAAGATTTTGTTCTGCCTAAAAACGGCAGCTCTTTATGTTAAAGAGGATTTGTGTTGATCTTGTAAATAGGTGTAACTTGTAATTACGGATGGTTTATTTGGTGGTACCATTATGCTTTTCTACCTAATTAATTTTTATTTTTTCTGTTAATTAGAAATTGTATGATTATGGTTAGGAGTGTGTTATTTGTTTACTTTTATTTCAGGCCTGATTTAATTTCTGCAGGTATTCTGCCCCGCCTTCTCACCGATTGAGCCCGGTCAATTTCTCTTTCTTTCTTCTTCCTTGTTTCTTTTGACTACGTCATTGTACGAAGCAGACTAAATTTACAATTTGTTTTCTATTGGGGTAACTTACTTTCGCTTTCTTTAAACTCGTGTAATGTTTACGAATACACTTTCTTAGGTGGGTGATTTACTGAAATATGTGGGCATTATTTTTAAATTATTACAAAGAGTGTAGAATACCGATCTTCATTTCTGGTTGTATTTAATATACATTGGGTGCTTGCCTGTTTATTTTTGTATTTTACTTGAGTATTATAATGAAGTAACCTCGTTATTAATGTGAACTACCAAAGCGTTTATAAAATTTTTAGAGCATTTTTTGATTAAAGCTCATTTAACTAACTGAAATTAATAAATTCTCTTCAGTTAGCTAACGTTTACTTAAATAACGCACTAGCGTTACACTGGTAATTTTGGATTGCAGAATTTTTGGCGAGGTACTTCTCCAAACTTTTTTGTGAAATATGTATCTAATTTTTTCGATCAAAACTGTACGTAACAATTTTTAGCCTTTTGACTTCTTAACAACTTTCAAGTTTTTTCCAAAAGTACTTACGCGATACAGTTTTAGACAATTTAAGTTAATACTTTTAAGTGTTGAAAGACCTTATTAAAAATAGCGAAACCTGAAGCTATCTATTTTTTACAGATTACAAGCTTAATCTTTTTTTAATTTTTAATAAGCTAGCACTAAAGCAGGTTACAAAGTAATTTATTAATCTACACTTATAACTTTTCTAAGTGCACCTGGTTTTTTATTATTTTTTTATTCAACACCAGCTAATAATAACATGGTTTATGTAAAACTAGTAATGAAGAATATATGTACAAGTTTTATTATGTATTATCTAAAAGAGTGTATTTCAAGTTTTATTTGTAAATTAATAAAGGCGACGAATAATTTTCTGTTCCAGTTGAAACAACTTCAAGGTTCATACTTATTTATTATGAACAATAAAGACCACTTAAGAATAATTAAATAAATAGTTGACAGGTTATTGTACCTAAATTTGCTTAAAATTTTAGATTTGGCACCAAAACGTTGCTTTAATTTTAAAAATAGGAATTCTAGGTTTTTCTATGATCCAAAAGAAATAAGTCAAGGAAAGAGCAAAGCGTGTTGTGACGTACAGTTTTGGCTCTAGAAAATCTAACTGGTTACCCACAGAGAACACTCGGTAGAGTACCTTGTTAAAACTTCGGCCTCTACTGTACTTACAATAATGGGGAATGGAGAAGGGTTGTGTAAGTGTTTGAAGAGGGTCCCGAAATGCTATCGTGTGGGAAATACCAGTCTTAATCGGGAAGTATTTTGGACACCTACTAATCTCAAAATACGGGGATTTTGTTACATGCCAATATTGGCAATGTACATGTCTTAGGTTTAGTTATAATGTATAAGGAAATTTTCGAGTTTTTTTAAAATTAAAAAATGTCAATTTTTGTCGTTCCCAAGTCGCGCCTGCGCGGAGTGAATGGCGGAGTGCGCGCGATGTTATAAGACGCCATTAAGCTATGAGACTTCAAGCCAAGAACATCTATCTGTGGTGTGTGTGTCTTTCTCTTTTTAGAGATGTAACTTCCTTTATCTTTACCTTCGTGTACCTCTACCTGGTTGTTCCTAATCGTTCCCCTACGAATGAATAGAGTTTGGACGGATGAAATTTGGAGTCAACATGGCGTGATGTGACCCACAAAACGTGATGGACTCTGGGATTTGGTGGCAAGGTGCGATTTAAGTGAGTAAATTGTTTTTATTTACATTGTGCATGAAAATTTGACCATTGTATCACCTTTAAACGCGTTTAGTATTTGATACAAAATGGTGCGTAATTTGCCACGTAGTTATACGTTATATTAAACAATTGCGCAATAGTATAGCAACGCGGAAGCAAAACAATTTCTAGGAAAGAACGTCATACAATTATTGGAAAATGGCCAACCTGAACCTCGTTTCATGCGTAAGTCATCCTCGTTTCTTGACCCTCTCATGGCCTCGTTAAGGTGGGCGGTCGCTTTCATCATTCCTTGCTGTCTATAAAAATAAACACTCTTTGTTATGCTATTATAACCCCGTAAACGAGGTACGCGAGCCACTAATGACAGTTGGTAGCGATATTATATAATGTGAAAATTGACGCGCAAATTATCGATGACGTCACACAATATGCAAATTAGGGCAACACAATTTACCAATTACACCAATTATATAGAAAACCTCCACGGGTACTCACGTGAACATTGTAACATTCGAGCCTTCTATTAAACATGTCTGCTCTACCATACAGGCGGCAGAGCCTCGATAGATTACGAGGGGTTCCTGTTTGATGGTCAAGCCCAGGGTAAAAGGATGTTGAATGACTTTGAGAAAAAAGGATCCCTCTAAAGAGTTCTTCCAGCTAGCTAAGTTTCTTCAACTTAGGGCAGAGCTATGAGCTAGGGTCGTAGGATGGTATACGAAAAAACAAAAGGAATTTTATTGGACGCCAACGTATCTTAATGAGTGTTTTTTAAGAAATTATTTGAAGGTCAGATACCGAAATCTTCGAAAAAGGAAAAAAATTTACGACAAGCAACATATACAAAAATACTTACTGTGGTCTCTGCAACCAGGAATGGGAACGACGATCTCATGCTATCTGAAAATTTAATCACACCTAAACATTTTCCAATTAGGGCTTCATGAGAGCCTAGTCACTTTATCACAGAAATAATTATATGTAAATCACTAATCAAAATTATACCTTCAAGAAAAATTTTTAACTTTAACACTAATAATACCTTCCTTCAGTACTAAAGCTTCTAAATTATAACAGTTTGCTTCTGTAGGACAAGCACTGTTGACTTCAAAGAAAGAAAATTTTGAGACAACTTAAAATTTTTTCTATTAATTTTGTTTTTTAAAAAAATATTTATATATACATTGTTTATACAACTTATTTATATGGAGACTTTCAAAACAGTTCCGTTTTCACTATTTAATATTAATATCTAAGCATTCTTAGAATATTGTTTTATTAAATGCATAAATTATTTTAGTTTTCTGTAAGAAATATGTTACTTTTACTTTATGTTACAAAGACTTTATGTTACTTGAATAGGATCCTTTCCAGTTCACAAAAAAATATACATATTCAAAAGTAATTTCTCAGGTTATGGTTACACATTCTTAATAACAATTTTTAATAAAATCACAGGTCAAAGAAAAGTACTTATTGTCGACATTGAATTATACATCAGGTGTATTATCACCATGTGTTATACTTTATAATTCGGCAAACAATTCTTATCATATCTCATGTTCGATAAAGCAAACCCTTTAATACAACTTTGTAACTTCAAACATAATATTATACAAAGATCTTAAAAATGTTAAGGTCAATTATGCCTTATTCAAATACTAAATTTTTAAATTAAATTTTTAAATGAAACAAATTAATTGAACTATGAACTTTAGCAAAATTTTGAGAATTAATTTTAAACAAACTTAGGTATAACTTCTTCGAAAATTTATCTGAGCATTTTAATTGAAAGTTTTTTGAAAAAAATATAAGAATAAAAATGGAGGATGACTCACCGCTAACCATCTGCTATATCTACGTCCTTACTCTTATAGTTGAGCGTAGCTGACACAGGGGTCCGGATTTAACCTTCATATTAACTAATAACATGTGCGGGTTTCTACATTCCTGTCTAGTAACAATTGAAACTGCTTCTCACTTTAGTGTATGTTTTACGATTAACGATTGGATTCTTTACAATGCTTAAATTTTCATAACTTCTTTACTTGTAACTTGACTTTAATATTTTAAAATTTGGAATTATAATTATCTCCATATTTAATGATAGGTAGTTTAATTCTTAAAACGCTAAACTAAAAAATGAATAAAAACTTGAAGAACTTCAAGAACTTGCGCTGAAATGAAACGAAAGAATAAAAATTTGGAATAAGCTTGTGCAATACTTTTTTACCGTAAAAATATATACACAACCATTTTAGGTCGATGCTATTACCAAAACTAACTTATGGAACATGTTGACTCCACTTAAATAATTGCTCGGGCGGCATGTTTGATTAAAAACTTGCAAGCCCCGAAAAATACGTATCTACGGACTACATATGATATTAAAAGTGGCTTATTCCACGAGGCAACCTTAATTATCCTAGTATGTGCGGGGAAGGAGGATATTGAAACAAGATACAAACAACTAGAAGTTCACTTGAAGTGTACTTTTGCTATTCTAATGTAGAGGGCGTACTATGTATGAATTTTATAATAAAAGGTTCCAATAGAAATGTAACATTTATTGATTAGGTGTATCAAACAAAACTTGTCTTTTGAATAACAGAAAATCGAAATTGTTACAACATGTAGAGCTTCCTTCAGGATTACTCCATGATGGCGGCGGCTTCCTTCAGGAATACTCCATGATGGTCGGCGGCGGCTGCTCTTTCTCGGGCGTGGGAATTCTTGAGCCGGTTGAATCCAAATTTGATATTTTGTAACATTTTATTTTTTCAGTCGTAATTTAATTGCATTGAATTACACGCTAAGCACGCTAAGCGTGTATTGTTCCTTAGAGATCTAATTATATTAATATATGTGTCGCATAAAGCTATTTCCAAGTAAATATCTATTTGATTGTTTCGTGTTCCCCCCTCTGACGGCGCGACCGCTCGGCTCTGGTTTCGATAAACAGTCGGCCACGGGCAACAGCTTTGTTAAGATGTATTTTTGGCTAGAGGCCGGCAACCTTCGTATCAATTATTAATTGTGGAGATATCTTCTAATAACGGTTGGTAAAGTATATATTATACGAACTAATGTAATTTGAGGTAATTTATTTAGCGCGACCTTTAGAACACGACAACGACAAAATGTAATGCAACAAAATATAATGCGACAAGATATGATTCGACAACGTAGAATGCAACAAATATAATTCGACAATTAAGAATGGAACGAATATAATTCGTCATCTAGGATCCAAAGAATTACCGTTATTTAAGAACAGTCGATTTAAACTTTGCCTAATAAGAAATTTGTCTGATAAGGAATTATAGAAGTTAATTTGGATGGAGTCGTTTCAAATTAGAAACGCTGTTAACTTTGCTTGAAGAACGGAAATCCCGTCTCAGTTTGTTGTGAAGCGCCTAACGCAGTTTTTGGTTCGTAATTAGCTATAAGATCTTTTTTTGCATGTGTTTCAAAGTTTAGAATACGTTAACTTGCTTTTATGTTTAGTACACGTAAATTGTGTAAACTTCAATTAATTGTTGAGCTGGTTTTACAAGCTGTAAAACGAAATTTTGTTGAATTAGCTTTCTAAAGTAACATGCTTCGTTTCATATGAACCGTCGATAAGTTCAACATGTGTTTTCGACGTCATATTTTTCTATTTTGTACAGTTGACTTTTTGGGCGGTAGTTTTTCATAGAATTTGGATTTTAATGACCAATAGTGACCTCATTAATCACGTCAATATATTATATATATATATATATATATATTCCTATGATTAGAGGGTAGTTTAAGGGTAGATGAAGTGTAAATATAATTAACATTAAGAAAACCAAATAATTTCACCATTAAATAGGAGTAAATCGAATATTTTACAAAAGATCAATAGCAAGCACGCTATATATAAATTATATTTAATTTAATGCATAAGAAAGAAGCTTATTTTGCAATAATTAGATAATATTTAGCTAAAGTAATAATGTTTACGCTTTAAGTTAAAGAAACGAACCAACATAATGTTTTAAATACATCAAGTTTCATTAAAATAAACATGTAATCGGTAAAGATAAATGACCTAGCATTCTAGCTATTTAAGAATTTAATTAAAAATGTCAGCATAAATAAGAAAACGCATTCAAATACATCATTATTAGAAAGATGAGCATGTAACTGGAATATCGTATCTACATGTAAATCCAACATATTTAAAATAACAAACAATAAGCAACACGCGGTTCGTTATACGATAAGCTTTGGACTATAAATGACACAAATATGAAAGACGTGACAAAATTGCAATGGATATTTGGAAATTGTAAGAATATACTGTGACATACACAACGCCTACGTGATCGGCAGAGCATTTCATCGAGAAGTAAGCCAGGAAATTTTGAGAAATATCGGGTTCTACAGAGATAGGCGTAAAGTACAAGCCTTGATCGACGAACACGCCAATTAAAACGTTGATATGTAGAGCTTATAAATACGATAGGAAACTCAAAAATAGACAGTATATCTTCAACAAGGCACAAACCACGTCGATTTAAAGTAAAAATTATGTACCAGTAACAATTAGTGAAAAGTAAATAATTTATTAAAAGTGAAAAATTGAAAGTGCCTATGTGTGCAACAAAGAATAGCCGTTCACGCGTAAACGTAAGATAAACTATTAATTGAATTTTATTTTAAATATTTAACAAAAACGGCTCTGAATAAATCTCCAAATAAAGCTCCGAACAAAGATCCGAATAAAGGCGCCGAATAAAGATCCGAATAAAGATCTAAATGTAGATCAAAAGATACTTCTAAAACACTTACATGGAAATAAACGTAAAGATACCAAAAGTTACTCCAGAAATTCGAAGGGTAAAACAGAAGCAACCATTAATCCATCATTCTGGCCAACAAGTGAGCAAGTCGAACTGTAACAATAAAGTGGTGCGGACCACTGATACTCTGAGGCAATTCCAGTGACAAGCAAGGAAAACGCAGGTTAGAGATCTTAAATTTTTTCATTTGTTAAAGACTGTTTAATTTGAATATTTGCTATATATTTCATATTTGTAAGGGTCAACAAAAAAGTCAATTGAGAATTTGAATAATATAGAAAGCATTTTTGAACTTTCGAAAAGTACTTGAGAGTAATTACAAAGATATTTTTGCCGGCTTTCAGAAAAATTAAATTTGGTGAATGTGAATAATTTATTCAGGGGCTAATTTTTGAATTGACATAAAACTGTACATATTGTCAATCATTACACTGTGTAATTTTGGATTGTTTCATTTAAATTATTTCAACAGATAGAAAGAAAAGGGGTTCAACAATCTTTATTGTTGTGAAGTAGGGCATTCAGTGAGTTAGCCGTGAAAAAACAAAATCAAGAAATTATAGGATTTTAAAAGGGGTTGATATTCACACCAATAAAAAATTACTTCCGATTATAAAAGAGTTATATCACAGCTATAAAAATAACGCCTAACGTAGGGGTTTAAAGAAAATAAGAGCTATATTACAGCAATAAAAAAAGGTACACCAACGTAGGGGCTATATCACGGCAATATATATATATATATATATATATATATATATCTGTGTGTGTGTATATATATATTATTGTGAAGCATCCGGTCAGTTGCTCGAGCACTACCGTTGAGAAGCCACTACATTGTGTAGTTTCCTTGTATTGATTCGAGCGCCTCACTTTGGACGTCATAATTTATTGTGTAATTCATCTCGACTGCTCCCCTATACTGTGTACATGCTTATAAAAAACATTCAAAGAAGCTTACCTGGACTACCGAATCTTAACTCCACCTAACTGTCACTATGCTGCAGTCTAAAAGAAAATTACTGTCCTTCAATCATACCCAAAATAACGCAATTAACAAAATACATCACACTTTATTTACACGAAATAAAATTTACATCTTCCAAAACTCTTTTGATTACATACAATAAAATAACTTTGACTAGAAGCAATTCAATTTTAAAAATGAGTTTGTATTAAATATTTTTATTCAACATATACCCTATTAAAGTAAGTGGGCTATCCACATAGCTGACTTTAACTCTCGTCTTAATATGAGCTCACAGTAAAGCTTTTTAAACCTGTGTGCAACGTTATAGCACTGCAATAATAAAAGTCTCTTTTACTTTGTACAAAACAGCCTAGTTATCCTTATATTAATTATACACTCGATTTCATTTACATATAAAGTCAATAAAATTTTCAGTTCATAAAAATTCATAAAAATAATCACTCAAACGCACAAAAGAGTTAAAACACTTCAAATAAACAGTAAAACAATGTTTTATAAAAACTCGTTACCTGGTAACCATTATCCTACAAGCATTTGCAAACCAGCCCTCGAAGAAGTTGCCGTCTGGAATGACTCTAGGCTCTGGAATCGCTCCCCAAGTTGAATCACCATTCCTCTCGGCACGCTGCTATCCAAATCTCTCCTAATTTACCATATAAAGTGCATCAAAAGCTCCAAAATCTCTTATTACAATTCCACTTATGATCAACAAATCAATACTCGAGGCATTCACCATTAAAATTCCATTTGAGAACGCCTTTGTACACTCCAACACCCAAAATAGCAGTAGTTTGTACTTACATGCTTAATAAAAGCTTCGCTCTTAACTCTGTATTTACTTTAAAAATTTCACTATGCCAATTCCTTACCATAACACACCAACTTGTGTAATTACAATTAACAATATTTTTATAGAATCACTATGTACGATTGACTACTTAAATTAACCTCGATGACGAGCGAAGAAGTAAGAGTGCTTCACTCTATCTCTAAGGTGTTGATATAGAGCCAAACGTACCCCCTTGTTTTCAAGTTTTCGCACAATTCTCCAACGAATAAACAAGCATTCCCGGAATTCTGCTAACCGTCGGCTCCTTTCTCGAAACTCCAAGCATAACGGCCACAAAATTCTACCTAAAACATTAACGGTTTTTCACCCTCCATGAAGTTTAACGCACGAACACAGAAAATACCGAAAAAATCATTCCTACCCGTCCAACGGTCGATGCATTCGCCCAAAAACTAGCCTCAACGGACATTGATTCTTGCTAGTTCACGGCTCAAAACTGAAACAAGCTTAGTCCTTTTTTCTTCCTCTTGCATACAACCATTTTCCTTCTTTTTTCGTTATTACGAACCCCACTTGGATAAGTGCCCTTTCTAACTTTTTAACGTCCAATTGTATTTCTTAATTTCTCTCCCTATTTTAGATCGATATAAACATCTTTCATCTCACTAATAGCTTTAGAATTACCCTTGTTCCCCTGTATGTTACGAAGTATAACTGATATTCGACTTTTGCATCTTCCTCTTTTATGTGCTACTACAATGTCCGTCCTTGTTTGCGATATCGATCCGTATCTGCCTTTAACGTTTATTTACATTTGTAGAAATTATTGATTTTCTTTTCTATCCATACAAAGCTCGTGTTTTTAATTCTATCTTACGCTAAACGGTATTGAAATGTTTCTATATTATTAACAGATGCTTTTAAAATTATCGATCCTATGCTAAAGCAAATTTTAAAAGCTTTTAAGCCATTGTTCACTGTATTATTATAATTAAAGCGGTATTTTTATCCTGTACACTTACTAATTGCTCTTGTTGATAGATGTTTAACCTTTACCGTGATACTCTATAAAGTCTTTACCAGTTCACTATATAGAAAAAATTTGGAAAAAACTCTATAGGAAGAAAATCTCGAAACAGATTTTTGACCGACAATGAAGAGAAAGAAGAGAAAGCTTTTAAGAAGCCTACGGTTAGTAAAGAAGAAAAAGAAAGGAAACATTTATTGAATTATGTTTCAAATGAGAACAGCAATAACAAGGATGAATGTCTTTATTTCGATGAATTTTACTCGTCAGTGCGTGTTTTTGAACGAGCCTGAGACACTTCTTCGCTTTCTAATATACTTGGAGTCAATCTCCGCGCGTCTAATTACCTATTCTGTGAAAATGACAATCGAAACTATTTAACAGCGTTGAAACGGTGAACCATTTTCTTAGTGTATGTCATCTATGTTTTCGATGGGACAATAAAAAAATGTGACGTCTCAAATCTAGGAGAGAACTTAAGAATAGTGCAAGACGGACGTCACCAAGCTTTTTGGGCACAGTTTTCCTTCAGATTATCTCGTTGTGACCACTAAAGTTAACGGTATAAAATACAGTAAACTCACATAAGCACACTACAGACGCAGATTGGATCTGCTCCATCTCCGAAGCTATCAGGACCACCTAGAGCTCGTGACGCGAAGATGCATGTCAGAATTGAGGACAGTCCACTACCAGTTTGCTCTAATTTCTACCAACTAAGGATGTCGTCCGTATGGCAGCATTTCCGCCTACTAGTCGCAGGATACCGAAGAATGGAAATCTTATTCCACTCACCGCCGCTAGGTTCCGCATTGCATTCAGCTTCACGATGAACATCATCCATCATACTACACCGATCCAGATCTTCATAATGAAGCCGCAACATTCAATTCTTCAACATTGAAACACATTCATCAACTTTACAAACTAAGGTACTTGCAGTGATTAAAGATATTAGCAACAACTACGCACACACAAAGTTTTGTAAATACCTTTTTTCTGCGTTATGCCTTTAATGTAAAATTAGCGCACATTTTTAACTTATAAATAAATGTTTCCTCTGACTAACAAGGTGACTTCACACAAACCAGAACGCCACAAAGGAAAAAAGGTCTAGGTGTTGATGGCGCCCACTTTAGACTGCAAAAGTTGGAACTTATGATCACATCATTCTCCGCCATGCATTCTTTGTGGGTCACTTAACATTCCATCTTAGTCTAATAGTAATTAATGTATACGTAAATTCACAAATGTTTTTCAATGACCAAGATGACCGTATTTATACCAAAAATTAGTTACATTTTGAGCATTTATCTAATCAATTTGACAAAATTTGTAAATATTTTTCTATCATTCATCGCTGCTAACACTGTTAATATCAATAAGAAAATTTAACTGCACGATAAGGTTATTTATGATCCATCTCTTACAAGGTTTTTCAGACTTTGTGCGTATTTTTGTACACCTCAGATGTCAAAGTTACTTAAGGTAAATAAACAATGAGTTGACAACTACTATGTAAGTCAAGGTTTTCGCCTTGTTAAATTAATAAATAAGTATCCAGAAACTAACAACAACTACACTTATTTTTGTCCAAATGCTCTAATCACTTCAAGGCTGAACTGTATGGATTATTAAGGCCGAAAATCAATGGTTGCTGTTTAATTAATTGAGTATACACAGGTAATTGTACTTCTGTGTCACGATTGTCTAAACTAGGGCAATAAATTTTTCGCTGTTCTTTTTAGTCTCTAGACTAAATCTAAATTTTTAATTAGGTCGTAAGGGTGAATTGCGGTTTTTATTAAACGTATATCTAATAATAGACGTTCAAGCATGTTACCACCTCCTTCTTATCCAGTGCCACAGTCTCCCATAATTTTATATGTGAGATTAAAACTTTTCTTCACTAATTACGATGACAAATCAAATATAAACCACAATTATTTTTTTTGAGTTATTGAGTTATTTCTATGTTCTTCTAAACATATTTTCCCTCCACAAAACGCCAACAAGGCGTTCATTCAAATTTAAAAACAAGCAAAAAATTTCCAAAATGCCATTTGATTAGGTTTTACGAAGAATGCTGTAGCTTGTACGTGTTGAATTCATTTTACTGTGAAATAACAGTAAATAGTGCACTCACTGGTTACCTTTCAGTAGTGCGGCGAGTTAGGTTTTGAACTTTGGCAGCTGCCTTTTTAAAAAGTCTTCTTCCAAAAACTCTTCTAACAAATTTTATTTATACAGAAATTACAAATTGAAGTTAAATTTACAAGTAGTATCAAAATTATTAATTATTTAAATGAATTAATTTATGGCGAGTAGCCTGAACATCCAACAATTCTAAAGTTGTGAGGCTCAAGACTGACACCTCCTTTGGCTCTCCAGAGTATTTATGTTGTCCCTGCCCTCACATTGCTTGTGGTACCTGCAGAGCTCATGTCTGCTTATTATTTATTCATTAATACAAAGTAACAATCTTAATTCTAACAAGTTTCTTACAGTCTATTGTGACCTGCACCTGCAAAGTCAGGTTACGTCCGGAATACATTGTATTCACATCCGTTTTTATGTCTTCCGTCTAACTTCTAATTATCTATCCTTGATTTATACAATGTTGCAAGTTAACTTAAGATTCAATAATCTTATTTAATTATACCTGTATTTGATTTGGGGTATATGTAACTCCTCCCGACGTACATGAAAATTAAGAGTTTTGCTTAATTTTTAAAATTTATTGTCCCAAGGGGTACATTTATTGTTTCTTTATTTACCTTTGTTGCTTGTTTCTTATGACTAAACCTCGTTTCTTTATTCGTATGACTAAAATTTCTTTCTTTGTTTTTATATCTAAGATACATTTTGTACAATAAATACATAGCTAGTAAAATAATTATAACAACTAAAAAAATTGTCCAAACACTTATGTTATCATAATGTAATTTTAGCACTTTTAACTCACTTAAGCGTTCTTTATAGTTGTCCATTAACTTCATGACTTGGTTGAGATCATCTAGGTCTAGGTGCTCTAGTTGCATTGGTTTCTTGATAGCTTCGTCGTCTTCGGTTTGTGTAGTCTTGAACTGTAGTTCCGGTAGATTTGCGAATTTCTTTGTTACTGTTGGGTCTTAGTATACTCGAATAATCTCGTCGTTCAATTTTAGATAGCAATTTTCTTTAATGGTAATTACTTTACTTCCAGTTAACGCTAAATTGTTTTCGGCTTGGTTGCAATGGGCGGTTGCTATTACTTTCTGTGGACACATAGCAATCCATTTGTTTTCTGTCACTTTTGAATTTTCATGTTGGTGTTATGTAATGGTTTTGCTTTACAATTGTTGTATTAATTTGAGAATCTTAATAATTGTACTTCACAAGGGCTATCTGCTTGAATGGCTGTTGTCGTTGATGATTGGCGTAAATATTGGCTTGGTGCTACTTCTTTACATTTTTCGTTCGTGTAGCCATACCTAAGTTCATTTATGGAAAGGAACTTGGTTTTAAAGATAATAACTTGATACATGCTAGTAACTTTAATGAGGAAAGCAAATAAGTGATAATAATTATAAGTGTTACTTTCTACTATGGGGGTTTCTATTAAAAATGTGATTTCGTTATTCCTTTCACTATGGCTATTTTTTCAAGTATGAGTATGTTTGATTCTACTATTTCTAAGAGTAGTTTACTGTTAGTTCATTCATTTAACAAGTCGATTGGTTCTATAATACTAGAGTGTAATGTGTTTAGTTTTACGAATGTTACAGCGTTTTCTAAAGTAGCTAAAATATGTTGGATTACAGTAAGGGTTGATATTATTTGAGTAAATATCGTGTGAAATTTGATTAAATCTCGCATTCCTAACATAGTGGTTTGCATTAATTTCAAGGGTTTGTATTCTATTGGTTTTACTGTCTTGGTGTTTTACTAGCTTTCTTAACGTATCATTGAATTTTATTATAATTGACTGGGTTAAGGATATTTAATTTCTAACAATGGTTTTTATGTCATTTTGGTTTTCAATTAAGCGTTGTATGGCGTTATCATATCGTTCCGCATCTTGTTTGTCTAAATTTCCTGTAATAGCTTTTACAATGTTACCTAGTCCGTTAATAAGTCCTCTTTTTCGTCTTGTGATTTGATCTGTTGGTATTGACCTATTAAATTTATCGTCTATGTTCCTTAAAATGTTTTCTATTATACTGTTATAATTAAGCATTTCGATTGCGTATTCTTTTCCGAATTTGGATGTGTCCATTGATTTTCTCAGTCTGTAATAGTTGTCTTTAATTATGTGAAACTTTTGTTTTAATTCTGCTATATCAAATTTCTGTGCAAATGTCCAGTAATCTATTGTGTTTTGCATACTTCTTAATTTTACTGGTAGTATACCGGGGTCTTCGACTATTATGTCGTTGTTCGTTCTGCCTAGGTGGAGGTTGACGGCAAGGGTGATGGCTGTCCATCTGAAATTACAGGATGTCTTAAATTCTTTAATGCATATATTTTATGATTTGTTCGTTGTCTACTACGGCTATATTTCTGTCTGATATTTTTTTGATTTTAAGGGTTACGGGAATCTGATTGTCCTAATGTTAATTCGAGGGATGGAAAGTTTGTTAATGAGTGGATTGTGTTGTTGTAAGCAATTATGTCGTATGACATTAAATTAGTGGTGCGTTTTTTCTTATAATTTAATCTTAATAATCTAATCTGTTCTAGTAATGTTAGGTGTAATCTTTTAATTAAACCTTTTGATTCTGGATGAGGTTATAAAATAAAATTTTATTTTAAGGAGTTCTAGAGTGTTTTGTATCGTTTTATTTCTAAATTCGCTGCCATAATCTAAAGTTATTGTTTTGGGTATGCCATAAAATGTAAAACAATGTACGAATCCTTGGGTTACGTCGATACTATTTTTTGAAGTGATGGCCTACTTTGGTGAATGCGTCTACAATTGTTAAAAAGTTTTGTGCTTCTACTACTAGAGTGCAATTTTTGAAAAGGTTTGTCGGGTGTTGTAGTTAACATTAAGGGTATTTTGTGCGTGTTCTGTCGTACGTCGCTTTGTCGCATAATTCGCATTGATTAATAAAATCTGTGATTAATTCTTTTATATCTTTAAAGTAGTATTTCCTTATGAGTTGCTTTAGGGTTGCGTTGATTCCATGATGGTTGGTTTTGCCTTCGTGTTGATTTCTAATCACGTCATTTATTTCGTCAGGGTCATCGAGAGTTATTATTTTTGTTTCATTAGGATCAAGCTCCTTACATCTTGGCATCTCATACCGAATTGGTAGGGTGATTGGTTGGGCTCCATTCGAAGGTTTATTAAATTGCAGACCAGGCATTTGATGTTCCTTTGGTCGCCGAAATACGCTATAAGTAACCGTTTAAAGTCCTGTCATTCTTCAAGGTCATCACAGCTTGCGATTAATATTAAAGCTGTTCCCGTTAGTTTAATGAAAATTAGGCGTAAAAGCATGACATTACGGTCAATGACACCCTCTTTATAAAAAGATTTCAAGAACATTTCACATGCGGTATTGTAAATTCCTAGTATTGTTTGATTTCCGTCGAATACGGGGATTGATTCGAGGTCAACCGCATATTCGCTATATTTCGTGTTCGTAATATAATTTAATGCTATAATTACTTTGCGATTAAGTTAAAGTTAGTATCTAGTTATTTAAAGAATGACGTATATGCAATTACAAAGTGCTATTATTATATAAAAAAATCGATTACTGTCGCATTGAATGGTATACTTTTAATTTTGCAGATGTTACAGATTGTTGCGAATTGAGTTTCGATTTTCCGAATGGTTTCTCGCAATAACTGCGCTATAATCATACGCCTTTATTCCGATTTGTCATGATTAATTAAGTGTTGCAGCGATGCTTCTTTACAATTACACACTTCCATTGCCTTGAAATGTTTAATTATTAAGTTTCAGGTTTTCTGAATGATTTTTATTTCAGTGATGAGTAATTCGTTTTGTTACAATAAGGTGCATAAACGTTTATAATTATATACTTTCGTTTGCTGAAAGTATTTAACTATAGAGCTTTATAAAATGTGATGAATAGTTTCAGTAATAATTATTGTAATAAAAGAATTGCGTTCTATTTATATCTTAACTTCAGTCTTGATGAATAAATCGTTTCTTTTTATATTAATCATTTGTAGTAAACTGTGCACATAAATGCGTTTTCATAGAATAAGTTTCCTGAATAAATTCTTTCAGAAATGGTAGAATAATAAATTGTGATAATATTGTACATAAAATTCTCACTAGCTAATATCAATAATTTGGAAAAGAATATGGTTAGGATAAATGAACTTACATAATTTTCATTGCCAATTTTATGTTTTCCTTTTTTGGGCTTGATCGATTTTGTACATTGGCCAAGTTTTGTTTCTTTGGGCTTGGTCAATTTTGTACCTTGTCCAAATTTTGTTTCTTTGGGCTTGGTCAATTTTGCACCGTGGCCAAATTGTGTTCTTCCAGAATTGATATTCCAGGCCACCAGTTCTTCGAATTTGAATTTCTTAGTGCCTCTCTGGATCCGATCCGACTACACCAGTTAGGTTTGGGCTTTTAGGAGCTGCCTTTTTAAAAAGTCTTTTTCCAAAAACTCTTCTAACAAATTTTATTTATACAGAAATTACAAATCGAAGGTGAATTTACAAGTATTGTATCAAAATTATTCTAAGTTGAAATTATATTTAAATGAACTAATTTATGGCGAGTAGCCTGAACAACCAACAATGCTAAAGTTGTGAGGCCCAAGACTGACTGACCTCCTTGGGCTCTCCAGGGTATTTATGTTGTCCCCGCCCCTCACATTGTTTGTGGGATATGCAGAGCTCATGTCTGCTTATTCTTTATTCATTAATACAAAGTAACAATCTTAATTCTAACAATAAGTTTTTTACTGTCTATTGTGACCTGCACCTGCAGAGTCAGGTAACGTCTGGAATACATTGTATTCACATCCGTTCTCATATCTTCTGTCTGACTTTTATTAACCTTTTATTATCTAGCCTTAAGTTATACAATGTTGCAAGTTAACTTAAAATTTAATAATTCCATTTAATTAAACTTACATTTGATTTGGGGAATATGCAACTGGCGTTGGTTCTATGAAAGCAAATACAAATCTTTTAGGGGTAAATAGATTGTAACACTTTTGCTAAATACTATTATACCTACCTTGAACAACCTTTTAATTCTATATCGAACAAGCCTTTGAGCGCCAGCCCACCCTACATTTGATTTTCCAATGCTGCATCCGTAGGTACTACATTGACCAGGATGCGATTTTATTTTACCTGGAAATTTTGAATATTGTTGAACCCTTGCTATTCTAAGTAAGGTAGGGATCTTCAACATACTTGACAACGTGTACACGAGATACTCTCATCTGAACGAGGGTGTATTTTTGTGAAAAATTCTTACCTAACGTTTTTAAGTAGACTGTGTCGGGATTTAAGTCGCTAAAACCTCTCCAAGGCGGCTCGGTGGCGTAGTTGGTATGTTTGTGACTACTATACCCAAAGTCCCGGGTTTGAATCTCGACATGATCCGCTTGGAAAATGTTATGCGAGCATTTTTCACAAAAATACGCCCTTGTTCGGCTAAAAGGTAAAATGTAGATCCCTAGTGTGAGTGTTGTCACGCACGTTAAAAATCCTTGCCTTGTTTGGAACAGCAAAAGTTGCACAAAATTCTAAATTTCCAGGTAAAAAGAAACCCGCTTCTTGACCAATGTAGTACATTTGGGTGGAGCATTAGAAAATCAAATGTAGTGTCATCTCTCCAACCTACTAAAAAAAACTTTGATTTTAATCTCCCTAGAAGGTGGACGTTTTGAAAAACTGCTGATGGGGCGTTGTGTATACGTTTGTCAATTTCTACTAATTTAAAGTTAACACAAATAATAACAAAAACTCTAAGTTTTGTTCACCTAGTCTATGTTATCAAACATGAATATCACAATACGTAACAAACAAGAAAAACTAAGATCTTTTTGCGGAAATATGCATGTAAGAGGTGCGCGTATAAGTTTTCGGGTTCTACTGACCAATAACAAATAAAAAAGTTTAAGAGAAGTACAAATAATGGTTTATTCAAAGTACCGTCGTCGAGCAAAAAATTTTTTTTTAACTATCCTCCCGAGTCTTTACGCTCGGACGAGTCCTGCGATAAGATTTTTGAGGTTAGGTTACTGTTAGAGAAAGTTATTATTATTAAAAAACACAAATATCTTAACATGCATATCAGAACAGTCTTGGTTTTTTTGTTGCTAAAGCTATTGGAGACTGTTCTGATATGCGTGTTAAGTGATTTGTGTTTTGTTTTTTTAAATAATAATATCTATTTCTAACAGTAACCTACATAAAGACTCGTTCGAGCGTAAAGACTCGGGATGATGATTAAGAAAAAAATTACCGCGTCCCTCGCTAGCTACACGTTTTTGCCATTTCTCTGACAATACAAGAATACCGTGACGATAAAACGGCGCGTCTTTGGACCGAAACCATTAATTCAGTCAATTTTTTACTTTTTTACAAACAATAAATCTTACGTTCAAAACTAGTATACACTAATTCTATCGCTAATTTATTCCAACAAAATAATTACTTTTATGGTTTGTAAATTTGCACTACAGAAATGCCATGCATTTACAATTTTGTTTTAAAGTTCAGATGCACATAATTAAAATATATAAATATAAAAGCTTATATATTACTCACCCCTTTAATTCCCAAAAACATCTTTAAATTTAAAGATGTTTAGACATCATCAGTAATTCCCTTCAGGTAACAGATCCTTTAACATAACCTGTCACAAAGTCCATATTATTGGAGGGGTAAACTTTCTAACTCCCTACCTCCTTTTAACTGGTCGTCGTGACGTTAATTCCACAAAGACAAAACTGAATACCTGTTTTTGCCTTACAAAAGTATGATATTGGTTCTAGGTGTTTCGTGGCAATATTGCCAACTTCAAATACATTAACACATCTAGCAGGCTAACGTTTTATGTTGGACGTGTCTGGTACAAGTATTTGTACAACGCGTTAGTAAGCTTTACAGCACTTAACCGTTAAACAAGGCAATATGTCTTTGTCCTAGCTGGACCCAGAGGCATGATGTTGCACCGTAAAACTTCAAGCAATCTATGGTCGTCAGTAATGCTGCTGGTCTCGGCTACACTCTTATTCTAAAAGGTTAATATGGTAAAAATGACAGTTATTACAATGACAAGTGCAATATAGTAGTATATTGCGTGTTTTAGAGAAAGCGTAGTCGGTTTCACATGAATTTACAATCAATATTATTTTGCTTTACAAATTAACAATGCAAAATTATTAACCTAGGTTTACTTTTTTCTTTTAAATAATTAAGGTAAAGCCAAATAATGAATTCTTGTGTTACGGTATTTGCCACACTGGAATAGCAATGATATTGTTGTTCGTCTACATAAACAGGGTCGGGGATTTAAATTCCTTTCTGTATGCATATTAGCTAGTAGAGGTCATTGTTTACCACAACATAAAGTTACAGGACAAGCTAAAGGTAGAAGATAGAAGCGGTATAAGGATTTGTCAGGTAAATTCTACCATAATTTATACACCAATTTTCACAATTCTGCCAGATAATGTAGTTACATTCAGAAAGATCATAGCGGCTATTTTACTTATCAAAGCCGCCACTCTTTCTCGTTACGCGTCCTGATTGGTCAAAGCAACGACATATATTTATTTTGAGCGCGGGAAACATCTTATTTACATTCCATACCCACAGAATAATAATAAAAGTACTTCTAAAAGCACTATCGGGGAACTCAGAATCGCATTCTTACGCGTAAATATCCTAACTTAATTATGATTAATTACTGAACTTCAGCTTCTGATGCCAATTGAAGAGTAACAAATGTAATAGTGCATTTTATTTTTTATTTATCAGGAACATAAATTCACACAGCGCGCTCTGAGCTTTACAACTGTTTTTTCATTGGTTAGTCACAGAAATATCGTATTGTTTTTGGTTAGTGTTCAGAAAGGATCCTCTTTGGCAATCTTGCTGGTCTCAGATATACTCAAATTTATAAGAAGCTAACTGTAATAATGCTTTTGTGTTGGACTATTTTGGTACAAGCAGTCATAAGACGCATTAATTTGCACTTCAGCAGTTGACTGTTAGATAAGATAGAATGTTCCATTTGCCCTAGCCAGGAATATAAACTTATACATCTAGTCATGCTTTAGGATGTTCTACCAACAGTGGTGTTGAATTTAGATACATTCATACTTAGACATCTAGAAGGTACTTTTTGTGTTTGACCGGTTAGATATAGGTACTTAGTCGAAGCACATACTTTTCAACAGTATAGAATATTTGTTTCTTTTCCTAGCCGGACTAAGAAGAGTAGTATTGCTTTAGTATGTTCTAAAATAATGTGCCGTTACGAGTATTTCTGCAGGACCTATACTAAAAAACTCCAAGCCGTTTACCTAATCTATATTATTCAACATAAATATCACAGTATATAATAAACACAACAAAACAAAAACTAAATTTTTTCTAATTGGCTCAATAAATGTGTATCTACAATAAAAAGAACATTTTAAATTTATTAAGTATAGATATCCAGCCAAATTAGCTAATACATATAAATTATACAGATGCACTAGTAGTGCTTGTCCATATAAAAACTTCCGGTTTACAATACGCTTTAACTAAGCGTGCATCAACGTAAATAGTCCTTTTAATAACAATAAGCTTTATACAACTAATTATTAAATATACATCAACTATAAATGTGTAGTAGGTGGAAGCAAACATTCAACGATTTACAGGTTAGTTTATCTTGTAGAAAACTTAAACGACTTTATAGTGCAGGATAAAGGGGTTGTAAATAATCCAATAATCTAGCCTCATGTTGAAGGAAAGCGTCCACTACGGGGGCACTTTTACTGGTAACGGTAATTTCTAATCAGCGCTTACGTTTGCGTTCTAGCAGTTGTTTCTCCAACAACGCCGATTTTTAAATACCGTCACTTGAAGTACCCAACCTTTAACCTGCTGGTTGATGGTTACGTGTCAATCGAATAACTGAAGGTAAAAAGCTTGAAAGCCTTCTCTATTATGATCTGTCGGTATTTATAAGTTACAATGCCAAAGAAAATTGTCCGATTTTTTCTTTCACACGGATCGCACATCTAAAGCAGTTCTATTGTTGAGTTCGATGTCATGTTGTTTTTGTCCACGGTCACCTTGTTCTTACACCTTTGAAAGGAATGTGATTGTATATGTTCGGAATGCAATTTTTATGATAATGAATAATTTTGTCTGGTATTATAAAAGTAATTCGAGCTGAGTAGACGAAAATAAATATAAAATTGTTGGTTATTTTGAAAAGAAAAAATCCAATGAGCGGTTTTGGTGTTATTGCAGTTTGTCAGATTGGTCCAATTCTCTTTGCAAAATAATCAACTAAGTTCTTGAAAATATAGACAAATCATGGTGTATTAATATGTACACAATGTACCTCATGTACATGATAATGAATAAAATAAAATAATAAAGAAATCATTCATTATCATGTAGCTGAAAACGTATTGGTTTCCGATGACCAACTTCCTCATTTGGCATTGAAAGTAGTACTTTATTAGAACGTCCGCCAGTCTTAAGTAGGTAGTCGGTCATTTCTTTATTTATTTTACAAATGGTAAATTTATGAGTTTGTTTCTATTGGGATAATCTACCAAGGTTTCAATTTCTTTGAATTCGTATACGCTCTTAATTCCTTCCATGGTTTATATGTAACGCATTGATTTTGTCTGGCGGGATTTGTGACTATTAGTGTTGTAGGGTGTGTCAATCCAATCCCATGATTCAATGGTTTATTTTTTTTTAAACTAATGTAAATGTTTACGAATACGCTTTCCTAGGCTGGTTATTTACCAAAACCTGTTTTAAATTAATACTAAGAGTGTAAAGTCCCGATTGTATTGAACATTCATTAAGTGCTTTTTGGTTTATTTATTTATCCTAGTTTAAGATTCTATTGAAATAATCATGTCTCTAAGTGAAAACTATCCAAGCATCTATAAATATTTCAGACTTCTCTCGTGCTAAAAGCTCATGTAAGTAACTCAAATTAATAAATTCTTTTCTATTAATGCTTGCATAAATAACACACTAGCAATACAGTTTTATCTTGTATTTAGTTCAGTTAGGGCATCTGGCATTCTGTGTAGCACTTAATTACGACTAATTGGTTTGTACAAACATTCAATTTCTCTAGCGACAAAAAATTTATGCCAAGCTGAAATGTAGAAAAATGGCATTACATGGCGGAATCGAACAATTATTTTAAACTGAAGGGCTTTAGCTAGGCGATTATTAAGTGTTTAAATCTGTCTGCATGGAAAGTCTCTCGTAACAAGCGCAGCTTCTGATTTTAATGCAAGAGTAATTATAAACCGAAAACTTCAACCATCCTCGTTAAATTTTGCCATTAAGCTCAGATCGTTCCTGAAACATAAAAAGCTCCGTTAATTCAGTACTTTATATACGTTAACAATGTTTTCAAAATACACAAAACAAATTACCACGTGGACAAGAAAATTGGAAAATCGCCAAAGCCTTCAGCTATGCCACAATGGATGCAGTAGAGCTGACCTTCGGATAAACCAAAACTTACACTAGTTAATGACCTACATTTTGTCCAATTAATCAGAATTGAAAACTTAATTCTGCAATAAAACAAATAAGACTTTTCTTTTTAAATAAATGGAAAAACATCGCATTGCTGAGATTTATTTAAAGCGGAAACGACGTGCGGTTGCTTTTCTAACGGCTGAACGTCAATCATTAGTAAAACGCTGCTTTATTTCTTATTGTAGCAATTTTGTATAAACTTTAGCTTGACTGGATTTGTTCAATTGTTTGCTAATCGTTTTAAAATAGCTGACATGGGATTTTAAATTAAACTGTCGTTTATATGTTCAGCTACTTCCCAAATATTAGCACTTGTATTGACACGTATGCACCTGATTAACTTCCTTTTTGATACTAATTACGTGCCTGCAGAAGTTGTCATAGGGGCACTTTGTAAATAAAAGCCAATTAGCGAGTCGACTGAGGGTTGTCTATATAAACGCACGTCTAGGCCAACACACTTCATATTTCCACAACACACAAAGTACCAGCATCGCAAAACCCGTGTGTATCCGAGATTTCCGGTAGCGGACGGTTGCAGAGCACGCAAAGCAAGCCAAGTTAATGATTCAGATTCCCCGCTGCCGTCTAGTTCGAAGGCAAAGACTGATATATCGTACGACCAAACAACAACGTCAGTGGTTCCTACACGCTCTCACCCACACACAAGTATAACACAAAAATATGGTACACATAGCGCGCGCACACACACACACACACACACACACACACACACACACACACACACACAAACACTCAACACATACACACACACACGCACGCACACACACACACACAGACACTCAACACACACACCAGTGGCGGCTCGTGGTGATTTTATTTGAGGGGCTCACACAGACCCATTAATTTTTGTATACTTGTTTATAGGTTTATGTACAAAAAGTCACACACTGTACTCTAATTGTCACGTAATAATAATTTTACTGTTTGTAAACGAAATCAAGCCTTTTGTCTTTCTGAGCATTAAAATGGTCTATAACTTTTTCGTCAAAATTGTTGACGTTATGTATTTAGTTTTTGTTGACTGACATCATTGCTAAGGCATTAAGACGTTCTTCGGTCATTGTGTTCCTTAGATAAGTTTTAATCCTATTAAGAGTTGAAAAACATCTTTCAGATTCGGCAGTGGACATTGGGGTTGTGACTACAATTTTTAATAATTTTATTGTTTCGCCAAATGTTTCGTTTAACCCATTTTGGGCCAACCAGGAGAGCATGCTTCGGCCGCCTAAAAAATTTTTAAAATCCGTTTTTGAGTACATCATTTCCAATTCAGTCCTCAATTTGTCTGGCTGTAACATCGGATAACACTTAACAATCGATTGGAAATGCGATGTTGGAATTTTTTTTGAGTAAGTATAAAAATTAGTTACGTGTACTAAAAATGCGGCTTCTAAATGAGTTCGGTATGAGAGCCTGTCCTTTATCTGAACAACTATTGTATCGCACACTTCTTTAGCAATCAAATTCCGATTTTCCACGTTACTAATTTTTCTTCGTTTAGTATCATTACAGATTATATATTTTCTATCTCATCAGTTGAATTTCTAGCAGATGCTATTATCCGTTCAGTCTTCCATTTTTCTCTTCAGTGCAACATTGTCTGTATCTCTAGCTTGAAACTGATTAAATAATATGTTAACATGTGGAAAACTTTTATGAAATAAATTGAGAAAAAACACAAAATCAGGATCTTCCAGAATTCTACGCAAAACATATGCTTACCTTCAGGTAATAGTTTTATTGCATTTTTCTTCTAATTCCTCAAAGCATTCGATTAGTTTTTCTCTATTCTCATATACGACGTTCACAATACGAATATTATAATTCCAACGTGTGGCAGCAACAGTTGGCAATTTTTGCTTCACTATTTCTTTTAGCACATCAAACCTGTAAATAGAATGAGAAAAAAGCAGGAATTGCTGATAAATTAGAAAAAAAATTTAACTTTAGCATTTTGACTAGTTGCTTTCTGCAAAATTAAATTTAATTGATGGGCATAACAGTGAACAAATTGGGCATATTTATATTTAAGTTTTATTTTTGACTGAACTCCACTAGCAGAACCACTCATAATATTTGTCCGTCATAAGTTTGAGCGATTAGTTTAGATGGCGAGTTTAATATTAATTTATCTAATTCCTGCTCAATACACTCCGTTAAACCGTTAGCTGTTTTATCTATTACTCGTAGAAATGTCCAAAATCTCTCATAAATATTTCCACTGTAGAAATATCTAACTATAATTACCATTTGGCATTGATTTGAAATTTCAGTCGCCTCATCGCACTGAATTGCCAAAAATTTACTACCTTTAATTTGATCTTGAATTTCTTGACGACACACTGCAAGCATGCTTTCTAAAATCTTGTTTTGCATAGTTTTAGATGTACCTTTAAATACAATCGCTTTGTGTAAATGTTCTTTTAAAATTACATCCAATTCCGAAGTACAATCAATTAATTCTAACAAAATTCGACGGTTTTCGGAATCTTTTTTTTCATTGTGTCTTCTCAATGACAATTCCAACTTTCTACAAAATTTAATACAATTGATAATTTTTTTTAAAAATGTATCTATTTTTAGTCACTTGCTCATTATGCTTCATAATGTTCTGCCTATATGCGGAATTTAACTGAACCGCAATGTTCACGGAACCTAGCATAGCCAAATCCGTGCAAGACTTTAAATGCTGCTTGCTAATTTCATGCTTTTTTATTTTATCGTTTATATGCTTTAGATCTCTAAATCCTTATTCCGACCATGTTTTGTCCATTCCGTCACAATAAAATAAATGGCAAAGAAAACAAAATAGAGCATTCGATTGAGAGCATCCAGAAATCCACTGACATTTTTATAAATTTCTTTTGAAAAATGCCTTGTGAAACTGCGATTTTCAAACTTATCTACTTGTTTCATATTTAAATCCGGTGTCGGACGGCCTATGTTTTTAATTTTCACCTTTTCTGCTAATGGAAGAGTTTCAAATTTAATTTCGGTTATATTACGAATATTATTTTCAGTCATCTTGAATAATTTAAAATAATCAAAAAAATCTAAGACGCATGTACGCCTTACAACCAAACTTACGCAAATTGTATAAAAGGAAATTATATATTATAAATTAAATAACTAGTACTTAAATGTTAAACAAAATTTTATTATTATTATAAATATAATTTAATAAATTTTATTGTTTTAATCAAGTTTGAGTCGGACTACTTAATGATATAAGCTTCCAGTACCACTCAAACAAACAGAAAAATAGAGAATAATTAATTAAAATGGGTAACATATATTCTGTGATTAAGTCCCGGGTATTGTGATTTCTCCGAATAAGTCAGTTTGATGTACGGTTGGAATATCTTCAGCCGAATTAGGAATGATTGCTTTATAGTGATCTCCATGTATCACATCCCTGCCATTTTCAGCGCAATAAACTACAGCTAAATGCTCGCGAACTAATTGATCTTCTTTTGCACGAAAATTATATAATGTGATACTGAAGCCGAAATAATAATAAGAATCATTTGAATATCTAATAAAGTTTATATTAATTTGTACTGTTAACATTTCTCAAATAAATTCGATTATCTCGAAAACTAAATGAAATATCGAAAAGTGTATAGCATATTTATAATCAGCGTAAAAAACTAAACAAGGTACATATATATCATTTATTGTATCATTATTGAAATATGGCAACGGACGACGGCGGCGACGGCGGCGACAACGACGACGTAGCGATTATATTAACCTAACTTACTTCGTAAGTTTGGTTGAAAAATTATACACTACGTCTACACTCACAGAACAAGACATGGTCTTTATTTTCAACGAAAACAAGTGAAATAATCTCTACGCTCACGCAAATTAGTACCCGACAACAACACACACGCCTTGGAATACCAACAGTACTGAGGGTAAGGGCTCTAATGACGAGAGCCCTGTTAAAGCTAACTGAAGCTGTTATTATTTGCGTTCGACAGAATTCGTCGTCGTTCGATTTCCTATAAGATTTACATTGAAGCTAGGCTCAATAGAATTGAGTCCTCACTTATGTCCTAAGGAGAATCAACGAGTTTTGTTTACGTGAAGAGTACTGTAGAAATATCTAGGTATCCAGGTATTTATTTATTATTGCTTAAATGTAGGATACTAGGATGTAAAATGAATATAGTGAGAAACGTAATTGTTTTAAATAATTTTAAAATATTAATATCAGTGTTACATTTGATCATTTAAACCACAAATCTTAAAAGAATTATATGCATTTTGGTGTTAATTTTCATTAAAACGGTTAGATGTGGTTGCATACGAAAGGACGACGGTGGGATATGTTTACTATTCATATCTGTTTCCGACATCATACATCATTTTCATTGTAAACGTAGCATTTATAATTTATTTACTGAGACCACTTAAAAATGCCGGGCTGAAAGCATTTATGCATTCGATCTCTAGTTTTGAGTAATCATTTTACGATGAATTAATTTATGCTGAAAAGTTTATTTACGGTACCTATTCCTTAAAATAGCCTTTGATCCCCCATGGAGTAGCCGCGGCTGACACACACACAGACACAAAATATAGTTATTAAAAATGGGCTTTTGGCAGCGCAAACGAATTTTTCTTAGCGCTCGTCAGCGGGGTCGGGAATTGCATTTTTAGCAGAGAGAACGTTTTCCTGGTTTTATGCAACGAGTTGTTATTTTCAAAACCAATACAAAATATAGATATTAAAAGTACGCTTTTCGCAGCGTAAACGAATTTTCCTTACCGGCCACTCAGGGGAGCGGAAAGTTTATGTTAAGGGAACAAAACCTTTTCCTGGTTTTATGCAACGAGTTACTATTTAAAAACTAATACAAAATATAGTTATTAAAAATGGGCTTTTGGCCGCGCAAACGAATTTTTCTTAGCGCCCGTCCGCGGGGGCGGAAATTGCATTTTTAGCTCGTAAACTAAATTTGTATTTGCAAGCAAACTAAATGTCGTTTACATGGAATGAAGGTGCTAATTGCTGTGACTTGTTGTTGATGAAAATCTGACGAAAAATTACTTCACCCTGTCAATCTACATTTCGTCGGTTTGCTGCCAGAAATCAGTAACTAACATTTGGCTGATAAATGACTTTACTGTTTATAACTGCATACAATCAAGTAAGCTATAGTGCGTTTAACGAACAGATTCAGTAAATGCTCCGCCCATAAATCAGCGCCAAGTTTAAATAGAGATTTTGTATTGGTTGGCCGGATTCACACAACCACACACTTCAATTTGTAACATTAACCTACAAATGTCAATTAGTTTTTCGTGTTTGTCTTTGCTTTATTTTTTGTTCACTCGTCTTTCGTAGTTTTTGCTCTTGTACTTTTTTTTTCAAAAACAGTATTTTTCAATACTTATTACATTTGTGTAAATATACTTGTATATAAATCGACTGTAAATCAAGCTTATGCTCAGTTTGTACTGCGCAACTAAGCCCATCCTATTATTTTAATTACTGAATCTGTTCGTTAAACGCACTATAGGTATTCCAAAAGTCATGAACTGTATATTTAGATTTGGAAACGTCTTTTCAATCTAAATATACAATTCATAACTTCTGGAATACCTAGCTTACTTGATGGTCTGCAGTTATGAACAGTAAAGTCATTTTTCACCAAAAGTTGGTTAATGATTTTTGGCAGCAAACTGACGATTTTTTCTATTCTTTTAAAAATGTATTTTTTTAAACCCGAGGTCAGAATATACCTGAAAGATGGACAGTTGTTATACGGTAGCTTTTATCACGCCTTGGTGGAATTTACTCATTTTCCCTTTGTATAAATTGTTAACTATTAAAATACTAATTATTTAACTAACTATTCTTAACTTAGAATTGTACTAAATTGTCATCAAGGAAACCCAGGCTGGACACTTCCAAAAAAATGTATTTCCTTTTTCTGTAATCCTAGTTTCTCGGTCTGTTTTATCACAGGAACTTGGCTATCCAAGTTTTAATAATCGTTATTGTAGGAAACCGTTAATCATAATCATGGGAAGTAAAGTCGCTCTTTCGATGCCAAAATTATAAAATGAAACAATTTTAGAGAAAAAGTCACTCATTCAGTCTCAGGTTCAATTAGTTCTGTGTACTCATTCAGCTCAGTTATCATCAACGAATCTGTCTGCCAGTTAGCAGCCTAGCCAAAAAGCAGCTGTACAGCCCGGGAAGGCGGCTCCGTGGCGTAGTGGTATGTGTGTGACTACTACGCCCAAGGTCCCGGGTTCAAATCCCGACACGGTCCGCTTGAAAAATGTTAGGCGAGCATTTTTCACAAAAATACACCCTCGTTCGGATGAGAGGTAAAATGGAGGTCCCGTGTGTGAGTGTTGTTACACACGTTAAAGATCCCTACCTTGCTTGGAACAGCAAGGGTTCGGCAAAATTCCAAATTTTCCAGGTAAAAAACCTCGCTTCCTGGCCAATGTAGTACCTTCGTGTGGAGCATTGGAAAATCACATGTAATGTACAGCCCGGGAATAGGTAAAAGTAATTTATAATCCACTGTGATTGTTTGGCCAAGTTTAGTTTTAAACTATTATGATTGTTACATCTGTTACGTTTAATTCCTGATTTTGCATCTTTCCAATGCCCTTCATTGATAAATTATTACCAGTTTAAATAAATATCCTGATTCGCTCTTTTTGGCTATTTTCAAAGTTAACACCTATTATAGATAAAGCACATTAACCTATCTGTTTATTCATAAAGCAGTTTGGTTTCTCTATTCATATTAATTTCTTATCACCTATACTACGATTTAGTATACAAATTATTGTCCTTATCAACGCCTGGTAATTTTTTGTTTTAACGGTATTACCTTATGATGTTATCAGAGTGGAGATTCTAAATTGTTCTGTTGGGAATTAATTCATTTTTACTTTGTACTTTATTACACCTTGAACAGATCCTCTTTAACAGTTCTTCATTCTGAACGAGCAAATACACGCACATTCTTTTCTGTTTCTACTTCTTGTGTATTTGGTAAGTGAATAAAATGGTTGATAAATTACAGATTTTCATGTTTACTTTCTAACTCGTATCGTATGGTCTTATCGTAGGACTTAAAAGTTGTTCGTACCCAAAGTTTAAAACCTTCCCGTACGTGTAGAAATTTATCGTATGGATTTGATTGTATGTTCAGGTTTGATGTTGGACCACGTGGATTGCTAACTACTCACAACCCTTTTTGGTCTACCGGAATTCTCGAGCTACCAGGTATTGTGACTGTAAAAGAAAATGCATTGTTCCGAATCTTGGCTGGTTACTGGTATGTTAAACATTTCTTTGTCTCGTTATAAGTAGGTAGACGAAAGCAGACTATTTTTTTTTAAATTCTATTTTACTAGTAGTCCATACAATAAATTATTTCCCACATATGTATATGCTAATAATTGCGGAACACGTTCCCCACCAGCAGTGTTTTACTATAGCTCTGATAGTTACAAATTTTACTGTAATGTTTAATAAGTTTGAATCATCTACAATCCTTCAATACTAATACGTTATAGTTACTACAGTAGTTACTTTTGAGATACTCTCACATTTTTTATGCATAATTAGTATTCCATTATGACCACAGTTAACATCAGTGTGTTGGATGGACCCCTTAGTATACACATAAATATTCTATTTTTTCCTTCTTTCTATAAATGTGTTAGAATATAATTACACGAGCTCGTTAGGGTTATTAATTATAAATTATTTGCTTTATCCTGATTGCGTTAGGGGCGTACTTGTAATATTTTATCATAACGCCAAGTGTCACAGACGCACATACTTACTTATTGATTAGTGAACGTTCCTTAAAGATTTATTTTGTGCTTTTACCAATCATATATATATATATATATATATATATATATATATATATATATATATATATATATATTTATTACTGAAATGATTATTTATTACAAGTCTAATGATAAGCAAATAAAGTATATTTTTAACTTGAATTTTTTTAACAATGTTATTTTTTATTACCTATATGTTTTAGTTGGACGAACTGGCGTCCTGTCATTAATTATAGCTTTTCTTTTGGAGGTACAAACCTTATTTTATTTCAATGGTTAATTTTCTCCTTATTGAGTTACTTCAGTTTCAGCTTACTGCCCCCTCTCCCAATCTTCGGCTGCAGCCTAGTCGGCACATCCTTTTAGTTACGGTAGGAGAATAACGTGACACGTCTAATATAAATTAATGTTGTTTCGACTTCTTCATTTATGTGTTACTATCTAAGTTTACAGAGTGATTCACAACTGACGCCACGGAGTTTTATAGCGAAGCGATGTATTTTTTCAAATTTTCTTTATAGCAAGCCTGTGCAAATTGGAAAAGCATACATTTTAAAAATATATTGCAATATATAGGGTACCCACAAAAAGTTACATATGAAAGTCATACTTTTTCGTAAAAAACGTCCTATTTTTTATCGCATTTTGAATTGTCCGTGGAAAATAAACCAGACTTTCATATAAGGCACCCTATATCCAAATACAGAACGTTTTGATTTATTTTGCATTTTTTTTTATTCTAAGGGTTTGGTAGGAATTAAATAACTCTAAAATCAATTCACTTAGCCAAATTCGTTCTTAGATCTTAATATTAGATTATGTCCTACCCCGATGAAGTAACTTACCGAACGCAAGTTCATTACAGGGTGTTCAGAAAATTTCGTTTCAGTTTTATCACACCCAAAGTATGCTATCGTTGATATTTTAAATGTTTAATTTTATAAGTCTATCGTGTAGTTAATTCAACTATCTTTTAACTTTTATAAAAATTTCTTATACTTAAATCTTCAAAAACTTTCCATCAATAACAACATTGTTAAACCAAGAAGACGTTTTTTTTGATAAAAATGAACTACCGTCTACGTGGACGGGCGCTAAGCAAAATTCGTTTGCGCTGCAAATAGCCCATTTTTAACAATTTTATTTTGCATTGGTTTTGAAAATAACAACTCGTTGCGTAAAACCAGGAAAAGGTTTTCTTCCCTTAAAATGAAATTTCCGCCCCCGCGGACGGCCGCTAAGGAAAATTCGTTTAAGATGCCAAAAGCGCAGTTTTAATATCTATATTTTGTATTGGTCTTAAAAATAAAAACTTGCATAAAACCAGGAAAAGGTTCTTTTTGGCTAAAAATGCAATTACTGCCCCCCACGGACGGCCGCTAAGGAAAATTCGTTTGCACCGCCAAAAGCCCATTTTTAATACTTGTATTTTGTATTGGTCTTAAAAATAACAACTCGTTGCATAGAACCAGAAAAACGTTTTTTTCGCTAAAAATGCAATTACCGAGCCGGCGACGGCCGCTAAAGAAAATTTGTTTGCGCTGCCAAAAGCGCACTTTTAATATCTATATTTTGTATTGGTTTTAAAAATAACAACTCGTTGCATAAAACCAGGAAAACTTTTTTACCTAAAAATTTAATTACCGCCCCCGCGAATGGCCGCTAAGGAAAATTCGTTTGCGCTGCCAAAAGCTTATTTTTAATATTTATATTTTGTGTTGGTTTTGAAAATAACAAGCTGTGTAAAACCAGGAAAATTTAATTACCGCCCCCGAAAATGGCCGCTAAGGAAAATTCGTTTGCGCTGTCAAAAGCCTATTTTTAATATCTATATTTTGTGTTGGTTTTGAAAATAACAAGCTGTGTAAAACCAGGAAAATGTTTTTTCTGCTAAAATTATAATTACCGCCCCCGTGGACGGACGCTAGCAAAAATTCGTTTGCGCTGCCAAAAGCGCTCTCTTAATATCTATATTTTGCATTGGTTTTGAAAATAACAACTCTGCGTAAAATCAGGAAAAGG
The DNA here is from genome assembly GCA_036346225.1 of Platerodrilus igneus. NCBI lineage: Eukaryota > Metazoa > Arthropoda > Insecta > Coleoptera > Lycidae > Platerodrilus > Platerodrilus igneus. The sequence goes on from JARFIW010000012.1 coordinate 2,305,920, forward strand.
TTTTTGTTTCTTAAAATGAAGTTTCCGCCCCCGCGTACGGCCGCTAAGGAAAATTTGTTTACGCTGCCAAAAGCGCACTTTTAATATTTATATTTTGTATTGGTTTTAAAAATAACTCGCTACGTAAAACCAGGAAAACGTGTTTTCTTTTATAAATGCAATTACCGCCTCCGCGGACGGCCTCTAAGAAAAATTTGTTTGCGTTGTCAAAAGCGCATTTTTAATATCTATATTTCGTGCTGGTTTTGAAAATAGGTTGTGTAAATTTACTACAACATTAGGTAGCAAGTAAGTATGCTACTGTACGTACGGATGTTTACGTAAGTGAAACGATAGTGCAACAAATTGGACACCATTGGTAACTAAAAGGCCATTATCATCGTCTTCTCTGGTCGCGGTTGAAAGCGCTGCTGATATATAGTCCGTCTCGAACGCTAACAGATCAGTAGTAAATGAACCGGTAGACGCAGAAATAAATATACCAACAAACATAATGTTAGAAAATAACGAAACTGATTTTAAAAGATTAGGTAAATTACCAAGGGGCTGACGGGTTATTAAGCAACCACAAAAAAGTATTCGAATAGTATCTGTCACCGATTATGATTACAGTGTTTTAGAGATACTATGGCAGCAGAAAGAACAGAAGTTAGATTTCATTCGCTTTACAGACTTCCTAAAGGAGGTTAAGGGAAGCGATGATCCTTTTATCATTGCAAAAAAGTATCTTGACAACATCGCTCTTTAGAAAACTATCTCCACCATGTGAGGAACCCGACAGATGTTGATCACAAGATTAAAATGTTAGTTGGGGGAGGAGGTTGCACATTGCAGCCTTCCGTGAATAGACTAAACTCCTGTGAAATACAATTCAAGGTAGCACAGAAACTGTCGTGCATAGTAGCGGAATTTAGCTTAAAAGATAGTTGGAGAGTATTTAATAAAATGAAAGGTGGATACACTAGTAGTAGGATTGGATGGTCCAAAAGCCTCCTCCTTCTTCCTCCTCCTCCTCACTCCTCACTTTAACCTAGGTTTTACATGTAAATTCCCATAAGGGAAATCTGATGGGAAGGATTTCCTCCTCGCCCCCCTCCTTGCCCCTCCTTATGTACTTAAACGACTGGTTGTTACTTTCTACATTCATTAACTAGGCATGAGTAATATACAATAATAATTAACGAAAAATACATTCCTGAAGCGCCACCAACCCTATGAGAAAGTTGCCCGGGTAATCTTTAAACTTGTATATCACATTATGAATAACATTTAACTGTTAACAACTGCTAACAAACTGTTAACAATTATTCCTAGTTTAATGAACAATTATAATAAATTTGCGTGTTACCTTACAAAGAAAACTTTCATAATCAACAAGTGCAATAATAAATTTTACAATTTCCGAAGGAGGTTTTAAAGATGGAGTTAAATATAGAGCAGAAATGCTCAAATGCTCTCAGGCATACAATGACATCTATTAGGAGCTCTAAACATGAGCTATACACAAAACTAACATATAAGTTTATCTGGGAATGACGATAAACGCTTTGTTATTCCAGGAACTGTCCATACGTACGCCTGGGGGCATCGCAAAATAAACAATTTCTATTTCACCTAGTTTTAAGTTATTATAGGTTAAGTTTTAAGATTGTCTGTATAGAGAAGTTTTTGTAATAGTATCTTGAAAGTTGTACAGAAATTTTTTCAAAATAAGCAGTAAGGCCGACGGCAATTTTTAATTCCGGTAAATACAATTAAACATTACTTGTATTAGAGAAAAAGAAATTTCAGTTCCAAAGAATTTACAAAACTGACCTCGTATTAGTAATTATAGCGAGGACAGTTGACAACATTAATAAGCTTATAAGTGGTTTGCATTAGTAAATCGTTAAATAACAAGAAATGCATTCTCCTTGGTGATTCATTTAAAAACTGTTAAGTCTCGTAGAAATACCTAATTTTTCACTTTTAAAGAATTAAATTCAGAGCTTGTCGGTATTTAAAACAAATTAGACTTTAAATAATAATTAACCCCGCTTGTAAAATGAGAAATTAATGTTTGAATTTAATAACACTAAGCATGTACTTCGCTCGGTGATTCATTTAGAAAATGTACAAGTCTACCATTTCCAAAAATATGACCTGCAAGTTATTTAAAATTAAATTGCTTTATTAGTAACTATCCTGTAAACAATAGCATTATATACCCTTAGTAAAAATTTAAAATGTTTTAGTAAGTTTCCCTTCAAAAGGTTTAAATTGATTTATAAAAGCTTGATGACCAAAAAGAATTTAAAGATCAAGTTAAAATTAGATAAACAAAAATGAGTTAAAAATAAATACACGAAAAATGTAAAGGTATGAAGCTTTAACAGGGTGTAACTTCGTAAGGGATAGTCCAATTTTAAAAATTTTAACGGAATTAGATCGCCCGGGAAATTAGGGTTCAGATCCAATTAACAGATCACCCAGTGTAAAAGTGATTAAGATGGTGTTTGTGACGCAGTGAGTGTGTATGTTGGGTTGCAAACATTTAGATACTGAGAGGCGCTACTCATGCATTGTGGGTTATCCTACTTAAGTTAGATGTGTATTGTTGGTTGTCTATCCTAAGTTAGATGTGTATTGTGGGTTGCAAACATTAAGGGGGAGGATTGAGGAAGAAGGTGGAGTGAGTAGAGTAATGAGGAAGGAGGAGAGAGGAGTGAGGAGAAAAAGTGAGGAGGAGGAAGGAGTGAGGAGAAGGAGGAGGAGCAAAAAGGAGGGCGGAATCAAAACTGTACCTAAATAATTACGCACGCCTAGGCGCACCGTAAAATAGACGATTTTTATTTCACCTAGTTTTAGGTTGTTATAGGTTAAGTTGTAGGAATTTACACGTAAAATTTAGGTTAGATGGTGGATCGGTGGCGGTGGCGCTGCAATACAAAGAGGAAATTTCTCCCACAAAGAGGGAGCGAGGAGGAAGCAAGGAGGAAATTCCTCCCTGCAGATTCTGTTTATGGAAATTTACATGTAAAATCTAGGTTAGAGTGAGGAGGAGGGAGTAAGGGGTTTTCGGACCATCCAATCCTACTACTTACACTTTTCTCACGCCAACATCTGCCTCCCGCTTAGACCGCATATACTGTACGAAAAATATAGTGATTCGATTAGAGGCAATTAGAATAAATAGTTCTTTTTCTGACCTGTTAGCGGTGCTCTTGGTTCTCAGAACAGTTTCTAGGGAATCAAGACCTAATTCGCCGTACTGGAAGTTCGACGGCAATCTTCTCGAAGACTCATTTTTTGTCAGTTGTATGAAGTCTTTTTTGTTGCAACACCTCACAAATGACCTGCTCTACAGGTGAAGCAATCTTAAAGTTAATATAAAGAACTTAACAATTCAGTATCTTAGACAAAAAGACAACTTCATCAAGTTCTTAGCCAAAATCCATCCAATCTTGACTGCAAAAACATCTACGATATTTTAAACGGGGTGCAACAAGCGTACCGTAGCAAAACAGTAACAAACATTGCAATAGAAAAGTACAATGATATTTTTCAAGCAGATAGGCTGTCGATACAATGTAATTCCTTAGACCAGTACACCCCACTTAAAGAACTTGGGATCAACGGAAAAATAAATAGCAATTCATGGAACTACGCAAGCACATTTAAAACCACTTTCAAGGACTTTACAGTACCGGTAAATCCACATTAGATAATGATTCCGTGTTGTACAATTCGTTCCCAAAACTAACCGAAAATGACAGAAGTAAAGTTAGATCTACCATTCTCATTAAATAAAAACAAAGCTCCTGGAATAGGTGGATTAATCGTTGAATTCTACTTAAAGTGTTGGAAACAACTTGAACTTTTATCGAAACTTCTGAACGGAATTAACTGCCCAATCCTAGGTCAATTGTAGTCACTGGACTACCGAAAGCAAGGGATCAATAACTGAACATTGAAAACTGGAGGCAATATCTATTTTAAATGCAGATAAAATAGTATCAAAAAGCATCTGTAAGAGAATAATGAATGTGATAGGCACCCTTGTTTACACGACCAGAATTACTCAATTCCGGAATGGACCATATTCGATGCGCTTCATTTATATAGAGACATTATTTCAGATATCTTCTAAAATAACTCCTCTCTGACGATGATTAACTTCGGGCTGCTCCGTGGCGGAGTTGGTATGCATGTAACTAATATGCCCAAGATCCCGGGTTCAAATTTCAACACGGTCCGCTTGAAAAAAGTTAGTCGAGCATTTTTCACAAAACTACGCCCTCGTTCGGATGAGAGTGTTGTCACGCACGTTAAAGATACCTACCTTACATGGAACAGCAAGAATTCGGCAAAATTCAAAACTTTCCTGGTAAAAAAAATTGCTTCCTGGACCTTGCAGTACTTTCGGGTAAAGCAGTGGAAAATTAAATGTATTGTAGCTACGGAATCGGTTGGTTCTTTGGCTCATTTGGTCTGTTTGTGACTACTGAGCCCAAGGTTCTTGGTTCGAATCGCGACGCGGTCCGCTTGAAAAATGTTGCGCGAGCATTTTCCACAGAAATATGCCCTCATTCGGATGAGAAATAAAGTGTAGGTCTCGTGTGTGTGTGTGTGTGTGTGTGTGTGTGTGTGTGTGTGTGTGTGTGTTGTGTGTGTGTGTGTGTGTGTATGTGTGTGTGTGTTGTTACGCACGTTAAAAATCCATACCTTGCTTGGAATAGCAAGAGTTCGGCAAAATTCATAATTTTCAGCTAAAAGAACTAGCTTTCTGGCCAATGTGGTACCTTCGAGTGGAGCTTTGGAAAAGTCAAACGTAGTGTAACTAATGCATCCGCTGCTTGTTACTTCCAGCCCTAAATCACCGCCGATATCTTAAGGTAGATCAGGGTTTTGTCAAGTTCGTTTCTTATGTTTGGTCCAGATTTTTGCAGCGAAGTGCGTTGAACCTACACTTTTAGGAAACAGATACTTGTGGCGGTTAGATACCGATGAGTAAGGGATTTGACTGGTATAATTTCTGCAGTTAACACGCACTCGCGTTTAATACATTGATATCTTACGGTAGTTGATAGTCAAATCCCGTTTAAAACGCGCCTTTTTCATGAAATTGTTATTGTCCCTACAATAAAGACGATTCCCATTGACTAACGCGATAACCATACATTCCTTTCGCTCAGAAAAAATACATGCTTTAACGAATTCATACAATAAAATACTAGGTGATTCCACAACAATACGTAAGAAATAGAAACTGCAATTTTATCGTAGTAACCTAATTTATACATACAATAAAATAGATGGGAAAATAAGCTTTTGGCTTTCGGATTAAAACATCCATATATCTTATATTAAAATGAAAGCTTTGTGTAGCCAAAAAGCGTAATATCCTTAACCAAAGTAATACCTGCTGAACGTAAACTAAGCATCTGTACACAAAGGATAATTGATAGCTACCCTGTGACGTAACATCTTCACATAAACTTGGTTGAAAGTCCATAAGAGGTCACATATAATTTCTTTATTAAGCTTACAATAGGAATCTTTTAGATTTTATTTACATAATTTTAGTACGTTCTTAGAATTATCCAGATTTATTGATTATGTGTATAAATTATCCTAAGCATCACTTAGTTTACTTCTAATCCAATTTAATTATATTACTAGTTTTTATTCGAGCCTTGAGCTATAAAATTGTGACATGAAATAAATCAGTGTGCCACAGTGTTAAAACAAATAGATCTATGTGATATAAATTATTGTAGTAATCGATATAACTATATAAGTTATTTAGTGCTTTTATAGTAATTAAGAAGTTAGCATTACAACATTATAGCTTTAAGAACAGTACTGTTAGCGAATAGTGGGAAATAATTTGTGGGCACTTTAGAATTTTATTGTAGCTACGAGTAGTTGAAAAGATCTTTGTAATGAGGTGAAAACAAGGAACGTTGTTATTGCAAAAGAAGTTGCGTTACACTGGTGACAGGAGTGGTATAGTAGTAAAAACGTTTGAAAAATTTTTTTTACATGCCTGCCGCTCGTAGTCACCAACAGAAAATGAATAGTGAAATTTATTCCTCTATGAAGGATTTCAAGTCAGGTGTACAAGAACTCGCTAAGAAACAGGACCGAAACGCTACACACCTGGCAGAAAAATTGAACCAAACCGCAAGAAAACTGTAGAAAAATATCTAGAAACAAAAACGAACCTCCGAAGACGTAGCGGAAAAAATGAACCAGACCGTCCCCAATTTATAAAAAAAGTTTACTAAAAAGTTAGAGTAGCATGCAAAAGGAGTTGATCAGAAATTAAATGTAAATTACTGCTAATTGAAAGAATTTATGCAAGAAACAACAAAAGCCGATGTAAAGCTGGAAGCCAAATTTTCTGGCAGTTACAGAAATTCAAAATGAAGTTTTAGAGGATTTATTACCAAACTTCCAAGAACTAGCAGCAAGATTTTCAGAAAAACGTTTAGAAAATTCGGCTGAAGTAAAAAAAAGGTGTTGAATATAGAGAAAGTGACTAGTTCCATAACAGTGGCAACAGCACACCTTAGAATGTAGCCATGTTGGGAAAGTGTAATGGTGTCATGGTTTAGTGTAAAATCACCCGTACTTGATGGGAAGTCACCTTGGTAGACTATTTCGAGCAATTTGGGGCAACCATGAGGGCTAACGGTTAAAGCGATGGTGGAAGAGCAAATGCGACAGTGTCGCGATACGAGGTGATGCCTTAAATATCATGAAAATCATACCAGACTAGTATCAAAGAAGTTACGGGCTCTTAACATCAAGGCTGGAAATGAGGTACGGGACTCCCATCTACAGCAAGTGTACCTCGCCCAAGTAAAAAACCATATCCAAAAAACAGCAAAAATTTGCAAGAGTTTAATGCAGATATTGCTCGTTTGGTGAAACTAGCCTACCCAACAGCATCGAACAGCTAGAACAGCTAGCAGTATAGATCGTTGACGGAATACACGACAGAGTGGTTCAGCTAGCATTACGGCTGACTCGACCAAGGAACGCAGACGATGCGCCAGCTCATGCTTTAGAATTTGAAGCGACAAAGCAAGCTGCGCATCATAGTAGTGTCAAAGTGCTCCATAGAGGAGCAAGTTCAAGACCAAGATAGCCAAGAAAGCACCTCCCGGTGATTGACGGGTACCACGTGAATACCAACAAAAGATGATGGAATCCAGATGTTGGAATTGTGGCAAATCTAAATATAAACAGGTTAAGAAGAAACCAGAGAAGCTGGAAAACTAAAGAGTGTCTACAGGAGGGGGCGAGGGTCAACCTGCATGGATTTTCCTCGGAGTTTATCATTTGCATCGCACGATCTAAGAATACCGGCAGAATCTACATACATGTATTGTTTATTGACAAGACCGCGAAGTTATTAGTTGACACAAGCGTCAATAGGACAAATCCAGATGTAGTACGCGACCGTAGTAGAGTGTTACCCACGATGGTGCGTTTTTGAACCGCGACTGTGAGGAAATTTAAACGCGTGAAAGTAGATGTAAAAATCAGAGTTGGGAGAAAAATATTTAAAAATTAGGTATATTAGCGAACATCGCCCAAGGAGTTATCTTGGAAATGGTTATATTGAAGAAGTATGGATTTCTAGTAGGTATGGAATAGGATGTTTTGAGAGAAGGCAACGAGGAAGTGCCGTTTTGCGAAACAGGCGATGTGTTTGTGCGAGCTAGTCTGAAAATGACGTTATGCGACCTGGAAGGGTATGAAGTGTTGTGATGGGAGGCTCGAATGGTGCTCTCCAGGAGGACTTTGTGCTCGCTATTGAACCGCTTAGTGACGGTTCCCTCGGAAAGGCACTTATGGGGAAAGCTTTGACTAAAGTGATGAATAGTGTAGCTGTTACGGTATTAAATTAATAACTACGATACCGTTTTGAAGAAGAATGCAACAGTTGGGTGGTGTACTTCGGTTGTTCACGTGGTGGAGTGTTAAGATAGAACCACCCATCAGAGGGTGCTTTACGAGTTTTTAAACCAGAGACGAAACCAGACCAGCATCTTGAACAACAATAAGAGACAGGATTTAAAAACATGATCCGACGGTACAAGGACATGAGCGGCTCCGTGGATCAGGCAGGTTTGCGTGTAACTTCTGATCCTATGGCCCTGAGTTCGATTCCCGACACGGATCGATTGAAAAATGTTAGGTGAGCATTTTCAACAAAAATACGCCCTCGTTCGGATAAAAGATAATATGCAGGTACCATGTATGTGCCGTCACTCACTTTAAAGATCTCTGTTTGGAATAGCAAGGGTTCGGCAAGATACAAAATTTCCAGGTAAAAAAAATCGCTTCCTGGCCACTGTAGTACCTTAGGGGTACAAGGACATGTTTACGATCGACAGCGGCAGATCAGAAAAGATTGCAGTAGTTAAGTATAGAATTGATACAAGAGATGCCTCATCAATAAAGCAGCAGCCGAAGAAATTTACAAAATCCAAGTGCGAGAAGGCCGCTAGAGTGATTGGAGATATCCAGGGGCAGGGGTAATTGAGAACTTTGATAGCCTTTGGGCGTCGCCTATTGTGTTTGTAAAGAGAAAGGATGGATTGGCAAGACTTTGCGTAGACTACAGACGATTGAATGATGTGGCCAAAAGTGATATCTACCAACTTCGAAGGATGACGACATCCTAGATACACTTTCAAAGTCGCGATGGCTTTCAACGTTGGGTTTAAAGAGTAGCTACTGACAATTGGATATTGAACCCAAATATCGGCAAGACACTGCTGGTCCATGGCAGTTTACTCATACCATTTGGAACCAACAACGCTTCTGCTACCTTCGAGCGTGTAATGAATAACATCTTGCGTGGGCTATGTACAAAATGTATCATGTATCTTTGGATTACACGAACGTGATGGGCACGTCGTTTGAAGAACATCTGGGAAATTTAAAAAACTGAGAGAAGTCAATTTGAAGCTGAGTCCTAACAAGTACCACACCCTGCGCGGAAAGGTGAAATATCTTAGACACGTAGTTTCACGCAACGGAGTCAAGCTAGACGCGGAGAAGGTTAAGGTGGTACAAGAATAGCCGACGCTCAAAGACAAACATTAGCTAAGCAGCTTTCTGGGGTTGTGCATTTATTATAAAATATTCCTTTTTGGATTTACAAATGTTGCAATTGTTTGACCAAGCTGACTGGAGAAGGGCGTAATTGTCAAAATGCGTTTTCACAGTTAAGGCATGCATATATTTACAACAGCTCCGAACTCAGTTACTCTTAGTCGGACGGCAAATTTATTTTGAATACGGCCGCAAGCAATGTCGTCAATGGAAGTGTACTATCTCATATACGAGGGTGATTTGAAAAGTTCGCGAAATGGAGCACAGATGGCAGCATCAGATTTGTTACGTTTATTTTCGTAAATAATTGATTAGTGTATATGCAATAATTTGTAACTTAAATTCCTTTGGCGTTAAACACGAAAATTAATTCTATAAATTATAAAATAACCCTTTCGCGTGTTTAAAATTGTACTTTAATTAATAATAAATATACTATATATGTCACTTGATAAATCTTTTTGCTCATTAGAAAAATAAATATCCTTTCTAAGAATTTCTTAACGTGAAATTTACGCCATAATTAGATAGGCGTCTGTCCAAGTATTCACTAATTAATGCTGGTGTGTTTTCCCTTTTTAAAGAATTCGGCGAAATTGTTTCAATAAATTAGGGTTTTCCTGTTTTATTTTCTTGACGACAAGTTTACGTTGAGCTTTGGTGCTTTAACTAAACAAATTTAATATTCACTTTCTGTTCGAATAGCAACAAGAAAACATCCGTCCTGGTTTGCTTCGTTCCGTTTTATACAGCGTGCTTCCTGCGGGAACACGTTAATCCCTTGAGCTGTCGTTTTTTCTAGTAATGGGAGGCCAAACGCGTTCTTCCTGGGCGTAGGCCTACCTACTCGCTGACGTAGACCAGCGACTGACTCAACCTCGACGTCAGCAACTTGAGGGTGAGCTTTCTTTGTATTCGCTTCTTACTTTGGAACCAGAACGCCTGGGATTTTACCGTTCAAATATGGCATTTCTAAATTTAATTCTTCTATATGAAAATTATTGAACTATTTTGGTATTTACTGCTCTTTTATTACTGCCTAAGTATTTGTTCATAAATTACTAAAAATATACTACTTACTTATGTAAAAACGGTTTAAAAACTTGCTGGCTCACTTGAAAATGTTGTTGCCATTATGTTGGTAAATATAGGTTAAGTTTATACTTACGATGAACTAGAGCTGTGGTTTTTAGGGTTGCGTTCGGTTCTTTCTTTTTTTTACTAATTACTGTCAGGGGGTAATTACCTAAAAACTACAGCTCGCCATTTTCATGAATAATTTTTTTTACTGTGTTCTGTAAATATTTTGGTTAATTATAAGTTCTTTTTTTCCTTTGTATGTTTTGTTCTGAGTGTGAATGAGTGAGTGTATATATTTTTTTTTCTATTTTTTTTCAGGTTTTCCTTTACGTGCTTACACGTATAATACCCCGCCCACTCACCGCCTGAGCCTGGTCATACTTACTTACTTCTTTCTTTTTCTTGGTTCTTTTTTTTAGGTTACGTCAATGTACGTAGCATAAAATATTGACGCCCTGGCGCGGGGCTGCGAATCTTTTTGTGAATAATTTTGGGCTGCGATTTTGTTTAGTTAATTTTTTCTGCGATTTGTTTTTCGCTAATTTCCTTGTGCTGCGATTTTGTTTCCTATAACTTTGACTCCGATTTTATTTTAGTTAGTTTGGCTCCGAGTTCGTTTTAGTTAATTTTTGCTCCGATTTCTTGTTTATTATTGTTAGTGTCTAAGTTCCTACATGATCCGCATTTTCTCGGCTTGATATTACTTATGTTTCGTCCCTTACGCTTAATATTATTGGTTGGCTTATTTCAGATTATTGGTCTTGTGTTTTCGCCAATAATCTTAGTCCATTGAAAACGCTGGCGCCCAAGATTTTTCTTTTTTTCTTCCTTCCTTCTCTGTATATTTTGTTCTCCTTGTCACGTCTAGAGTTAATATTTTCTTTCTCCGATTTTTCCTTTATTCTACAGCTCTATTCTAATTTCTATTTTGTCGTTTCGCTCCTATTGGTGTTCCCGAAGTTTATCCGTCGGATGTTTTTAATTGTTTTGTATTCGCAACAATTTTTTTTTCTTTTGAGCTTTTATTGAGTTACGGTTAGATTTTATTTAGTTACTTTCTACCAATTTCTTTCTTGTTCGTATTCAAAATGATTTCTTTTTCGGCTTCCTACCACGGTCTCCCTGTGTGGGCGTGGAATGTGCAATTTTCTGGTAATCCAAATACTCTTACCGGACATGATTTCTTGGAACGAGTCGAAAAACTCCGACGAGCTCACCATGTATCCGAATTGCAGTTATTTGAGTCTGCAGTGGAATTATTCGAGGCTGATGCTTTACTTTGGTATCGTGGTTTTCGGCATAGGTTATCTGACTGGAAGTTATTGTCTAATTTACTGATTCACCATTTTAAACACATGGAGTTTATTTATAAGACTACTAGTATTGAGAAAAATACTTTTGCTTCACATGACCGAGTTGTTAAGGTTTCTCCTACGCCTACGAGTAGATCCGGTACTTCTTCCGTACGTTCTACTGTTCTTCCTCCTACTTCTACTTTTACTCGTCAGGTCGTATGCTTTAATTGCGACAAACCTGGTCATGTTTCGACCCGTTAAACTCGTCCTACAGTACTCCATTGTTATGGTTGCGGATATAAGGGAGTTTCTCACCACAACTGTCCCATCTGTCATCCTACTACTAATAGGTCTTCGAATAATCCTTCAAATTCTGCCCTCACCTCTAGTTGCCTAACTTCTTCTACTTCTCATTCTATGCTCTCTTCGATACTTCATTCAGGTCCTCTCGCTACTACTATCAAAACATACCCTTCTTCGGCCAATATAACGTCGAACAAAATTTTTCCGTCTCTAATTTTATCTCCTATTCTACTCCTTCTTCTTCTCGCCCTACTTATACACTCTCACCCCAAAATGTGCCTCCACTACCATTACAACCTATGCTTCGAATCGGTGACTTGCAGCTAGCTTCTCAAGAGTTTGTTTCCGCTTTCCTAAACGATTCTACCAAAGAATTTTTTTGTCGTGTCTGCAAGCACAAAGGTCGCTGAAATGACCATAATTTCTAATTCAGTCTGTGAAGGTCCTCGGAAAGTCCATGGACATGTATCTTTAATGCCTCCTGCCGTTTTTGTCAAAATTTTACCTGTTCCTGCTTTCTTAAATGATTCTAATCAAGAAATTGCTGTTGTACCTACAATAACAGCTGTAGCTATATTGAACTTTCTAGTTGCCGCTTGAAGCGAGCGGACGTGTTTTTGCCGAGCTCCCGCTTCAGCAATAACAGTAAGTTTTTATCTAGGGTTTATATTATTTATTGTTGTATTATTTTATTTGAAGCTTTGCTTTTATTGTGTTTTATTTTTATAATTGTGTGCCATCAAATTTTAAATACAGGGCAGTAAAATAAAATTTTAAAACAGAATTTAAACTAAATAAAAACTAAATAAATCGCGTCTTCTTTGTAATTTAAACCAAATCCGCGTTTTAAAATAAACTAAATAAATTTCGGGTTAATAAAACAAAGGTCTACTCAACTAATACTCAAAACAATTTCGAAATAACTTAAAAAGGCATTTTAATAATAAATTTAAAATAAAATCCGCCTAAATCAAGTAAAAACCGGGTAAAACAACCAAAAAGTGTGTGAATTTTTATAGTGCGCGTATAATAAAATAATAACCAAAAAACAAAAATCTAAGCCCTTTTAAATCAAATAAATACCTCAAAAACTGTAAATTTTAAAACAATTTCAATATAAATTTTCCTTAATTTAAGTTCACGCGTATTTAAAAGTTCCTTTAAAATCGATTTTGGTGTAATTAAGCGGTGTAACAGTTACGGGTTGTGCTAGTTACCAAGCGATTAAGTGAAAGGTCATTTCCGGTTACCACATTCCGATTGCGCTCGACCTTATTTTGTTAATTACACATTTAAAAATAAAGTGTTCTTATTTATAAATTAGATATTTTAATATTTTGAAGTAATTAGTTTATTTAAATTTGATTTGGCGGTTTAAAAATTTAAAATAAATAAATAGCGTTCTTTACGGTACATTTTAAATCGAGATATTTTTATTGCGTTAGGAAATTTATTTGATTCTAGTTGTTATTTTGACGCTTAGTGCTTGTTGTATTTTGTTAAAATTTGATATTTAATTGGGCGGTTGAAGTTTTAATAAATACAAGGTTGTTTACGGTTCACCTTTAAACAAAACATTTTTATTGGACCAACGTTTTGCGTTCTTCTAGCGTCGTTCTTTTAGCGTCGTAACGGTTAGGACGTTTTTGAGCTGCGTTTTAGGTGTCATTTTATTGCTAGTTTTGTCAGCATGGTGGTCCACCGCGATGAGGAGCCGCTGCCCAGGAGGAAGAGGGCGATCGGTCGGAGTCTGCTAGGTCGGCGGCGGAGGGCGCTGTTGGGGAAACAGCTTAAGGTAGTGCTAAAGGACTTCTTGTTAGAAACTCAGGAGGAGGTACAGGAGGTAGGAAGGAGCCTGCGTCTGCGGCGGTCGTGTCTGGGGAGTCAGGGGCCTCCCGTGGTGGTCGCGGCGCCAGAATTGCCCTCTACTTCGAGAGCCCAGCGCACGATGTCGACTAGCAGCAACGGTAGCGTTAATGCTAGCGACCTCGATGAGCTGGAACTCTTAAAGTTTAGGGTGAGGAAGGCGCACGCTGCCGTCTATGGGAAGGTGCCGACGACCTCCGCCACTATCGTCGTGGAGGATAGGAAGATGGTTCGGCACGCCGTGGATGATATCCGTGACGTGACGAACCAACTGATAGGTATGGTTAGGGCGCTGCGTCTTTGTTTAGATGGTTCAGGAGAGCAAGTGTTGTTGGGGAAGTCCGGCGGTGAATTCTGTCGTTTCAGGAGGCCAGAGTCAGGGTGCGTCGGTTCAGCGCAAGGTCTCCTACGCCGCTGCAGCTTCAGGATCTGCCCCTACGTTTGCTGTAAGGGTCGACGCCAGGCCAGGCCAGAAGGACGACGTGATGACGACCCTGAAGCAGAAGGTCGATCCCGCTCGAGATGGGTTTGTTGTTGTCGGAGCTCGTAGGACGCGCCGGGGCGGTGTCGTTGTGGAGTGCGCAGGTCGCGACGACGCCAAGAAACTGCAGTTGAAGGTCGGCGGGAACTGCAAGGAACTCGTGGCGAAGACCATCGAGAAGAAACGTCCACGGGTCGTTCTTCCGGTGGTCGAAGCGGGATGAAGGCTGAAGAGCTCGTGCGGTTGATTGCGAGCCAGAATCCCCGTTTCGGCGATTTGAAGCTAGAAGACCACCTGAGAGAAGTTCAGGTTTGGCGGAAAGGGCCCTAGAGATCCCTTCGCCAACGTAGTCTTCGAAGTGACCCCCACACTTCGAAGACGTATATTAGCTGATGCTATTAACCTCAGGTGGCGAAGAGTATGGGCCCGGGACCACTTCTCGATGACCCAGTGTTACCGGTGCTACGAGTACGGCCATCGATCGATGGAGTGCAGGGAGAAGGTACAGTGGTGCGGTAACTGTGCCGAGGTCGGGCATGAATTCAAGAATTGCCGGAAGGCAGTCCCCTGCTGTGTGGTTTGCGCTAGGGCAAACGACAGAACTGGCGGTGGCGCGAAGGTCGATACGCGTCACGACGCCAAGTCGAGTAGATGCCCCACGATGCAACGTCTGAAGCACGCAATCACACGAAACATCGATTATGGACTGTGAAGATAAAACAAAGTCCATAAGAAGCAAGAAGATTAAATTCGCGCAACTAAATCTCGGGAAAGGTAGAGGGCAACAAATAACTTCGTAAAGTTATTCATCGAAAATAATATCGACATCGGGTTTATACAGGAACCGCACCTGTATGGCCACAAAATAACAGGTTTTGGGAGGGGGGTTACCGTCTTAAACGCGAATAGTGAACGACCGCGTAGCGGGATAATAATAAATAATGGAACGTGCGCCGGAATTATATTAAATAATTTATCGAACGAGTTTGTAACGACGGCCGAAATCAAATCAGGGAAAATGCGTTCTATGTAATAAGCGTGTACCTCCCGCCGGTCGATTCCCGGCGGGAAAATCCCAAACCGAAGACTTGATAAATGAAGTAGATAATATTATTCGTAAATTCGGCAGAAATAAAAATCTAGTCATTGGGGGAGATTTTAATGCCAAGTCGCCACTATGGGGCAGCCCTATCGAAGACGATAGAGGCTCGCAGGTTGCTGATCTTTTTACGGAATGGGATCTTAGTGTGATAAACACTAATGATTTACCTACGTTTGAGACGCATAGAGGCAGCAGTTTTATAGATATTACTGCAGTCTCGCACGAAATGTTAGAAACGATTTGTAATTGGAAACTAAGATCGGACGAGGAAACGCTCTCTGATCATAAATTAATAACATGGGACGTTGAAACCAAAACAAGTGCAAACGAGCAGCTAACTGTATTTCCGCGGTTCTGTAATAAAAAGCAAATTGGGAGCGATTTAAACAAAAATTTGGCGAAAGTATCCTGTGCTCGAAAATGAGCTATTTAACTGCCGAGAGGCAGACGAAGTAGAAACACTCGCGGAAAAATTAAACGACGCGGTGGTAGACGCGTCGTCGTATTCCATGCCGAAAAGAAAACATTTAAAGACAGCGTACCCTGGTGGACCCGGGAACTAACCACCAAGCGGGCAGAAACGCGTAACCTAAGGCGCCGCTATCAACGCGCCTCGGGAGATATAAGAGAACAACGGAGAATAGAATATAATCAAAGTTACCGCGAATATAAAATATTAATAGAAGAAACGCGAACGAATAAATTTAAAGAATTCTGCACGCAAAACTCAGAGAAAGAACCCTGGGGAACCGCATACCGCGTAATTAGAGGAAAACAACAAAAATCGCGCTCAGTAATATAAAGAAAACAAATGGCGAATACACGGAAGGTTTTAAAACCACAGCGGAATATTTACTAGAGAAATTTTTCCCATCGATAATCCCGAGGGGATGAAGGGTCGCACGATTTAATACGTCGGGAAGCTGCAAAGGCGCAAGGAACAGGTGCCGATAAGGCAATCCTAGTTCACGAGGTCGTCAGGGCTCTTAGGAGGATGAACCCTAAGAAGGCACCGGGGCATGATGGAATCACTTCAGACGCAGCTCTGCAGGCGTGCCTGTTAGCCCCGTGTGTCTTTGTTGGGTTGTTTAATCTTTGTTTAGAAAGGGCGTTTTCCGCGTTGCTGGAAAATCCAGAATGTGAAATTTATACCCAAACCTAAAAGGCGGATGCGTCAGATCCGGGCAGCTATCGTCCAATTAGCTTGCTACCGGTGCTGGGGAAAGTTTTAGATCGCGTTATGACTACGCGTGTTGAACACCTAGTGCGAAACAGCGGCGGTTTTAATAACCGACAGTTTGGTTTCGTGGAGGGCAAGTCGACTATCGACGCGTTAGAGTTCGTTGTCGGGGAAATTAAGCAGGCAAGAGATGCCAAAGAGTACTGTGTCGTTGTTGCTTTGGACATTTCAGGAGCATTTGATGCTGCCTGGTGGCCATTAATCGTTTGCGAGTTAGATCGTAGGGGTTGTCCGCGAAACTTGATGTCTTTGGTCAAGAGCTATTTCTCGGGGCGATTAGCACAGGTTGAAATTCCGGGTGAAGTTCTGTCGCGTGAGGTGGAAAGGGATGCCCGCAAGGGTCATGTTCTGGTCCCACATTTTGGAAGTTGTTGTATGAGAGCATCTTTAGGGTCAAGTTGCCCGCAGGATGCTCAATCGTCGGGTTTGCAGATGACACACTTTTAATTGTAAGATCGAGATTGTTAATGGATATGCGCACAAAACCGAACGAGGCGCTTAATAAATTACACGAATGGTCGCAGGCGGTAAAATTAAAATTTAACACGGCGAAGTCAGAGGCGCTTTATTTCGGCACGAAACCAGGACAGAGACCTCCTAGGTTAGAGCTAGGAGGAGAAAATCCGTTTAAAGATTGTATTACCTACCTCGGCGTCAAGATCGACAATAAATTAAATTGGAAAGCGCACGTACAATACGTAAAAAGTAAGGGCGGCGAAATATCAAATAAAATGATGGCGGCGGCTAAAATAAAGTGGGGTTTCAGGGCGAATCGCTGAGGACGGTTTATGCCGGAGCAATTGAGCCGGCAATACTGTACGCAGCTTCTGTATGGGCAGAAGGTTGTAAAGTCCGGGAGATGCGTCAATTGACGAGCGTACAACGCATAACCGCGGTAAAAGCGGCGAGGGCGTACAGGACCACCTCCACGGAGGCTGTCCTGGTGATCAGTAGGTCTCTCCTATCGAATATGTCGTTAGGAGATTAGAGATAGACGATTAATAAATATAGGAAAAGGGCGCGAAATTATCGAAGATCTTAATCTTGGTAATAGGGAAATTGCAAGAAAGATTGTTGTATCTGAGTTAGGGCACCCGGCTGATATTAGAGGATCGAGTTTGTCGAAGGTGATGAGGACGCGATGGGTATCAGAATTTATACGGACGGTTCACGTATGGACGATGGGCAAGCAGGCGCGGCGTTTGTCGTGTATAAGCAGGAAAGGAGGTGTTTCGGTTTCAAACCAAACTCGCGAACTGGTGCACTATCTTCCAGTGCGAATTGGTAGCCATACGAGAGGCTATCGATTACGTAATAAACCATACGGGCAGAGACGAGTATTATATAATCAGTGATAGTAAATCGGCGCTAACGGCTTTAACAAACATGAACACCTCGACAGATCTCCAAGCGGACGTCTGGAGGATAGCGCGTACGGCGCTAGAGTTTCGACGTTTAAAGTTCTGTTGGGTCAGGTCGCACAATGGTAACGTAGGAAACGATAGGGCTGACGAATTAGCTAAAGAGGCCGCGACGGGCGACTTTCGAATATCACATTCGTCGATACCGAGGTCTTTAATCAAAAGAAAGCTGCGCGAAAAATCAATTCGACAATGGGAAGAGGTGGAACAACGCTGCCACGGGCAGGTTGACCCACAAATTCATACCGAGCATAGAAGCCAGAGGTAAGATCGAGGTTAAGCTCGATCACAAAATGGTTCAGTTGATAACAGGGCACGGCGCCCTGAAGGCGTATTTACAAAGGTTCGGTCTAACCAATAGCGACCGCTGCGAATGCGGTGAGGGCGCGGAAAGCGCAGAGCACGTGCTCTTCGACTGCCCGCTTGAGGCGGGAAATCGAGGTTGGCTGATAGCAAACTAGCTATCCTAGGTCTGGCATGGCCAAAGAGCCTAGAGGAAGTCGGGAAGTGGTTAACCAGAAGGCGTTCTGGACAGCCTTAAAGAATTCGCGGGAAGGGTCGCGAGATTAGACAATCAATGACGACCGCGTGTAAAAATTCGGTGGGGTTGGTGGGAGGATTGAAAATTTTAGATTGACTTGGCGTGAGTAAGGATACGAGCATAACCAAAACCTGATATTAAAAAAAAAAAAAAAAAAAGATAATTATACCAAAATGTCCAATATGCACGAGAAACCCCACTCCATTAATACAATCACTGCCTATCTTCATAATTATGTGCGGAAAATCGGGAATAAATAATACCAAATAAACAATAACAAATAAATCATAAACCCTCATTAAATTAAATCAATAAAGTAAACAAGGATAATAAAACAGAGTGCAACCGCGCATCCCCAGGACTTGAAAGTGAAGTGATAGTGATAGTGATTGTGATCCCCAAAAACATTTAGTGCATACCCACCAGGACTTTAGCAGTGCACCCGTCCCACCTTTAGAAGTAAGTTACAGACGACCAGATCTTCGGATGCTGGAGAATTTTATTATCGAGGTAAGACTTAAAATGTGGCGGCTGTACTCGCACAAGCATTGATTTACATTAATTAGTAGTTTTGAAATAATTTAAGAAGCACGTTTGGTGTGTAAAGGCGCTAGCCGACATAATGCTTGTGCGAGTGCACCTGATAAATAGGGTGATCCTTTCGCTATTTTGTGCACTTCTATATGCTTAACGCTTATTAAACATTTATTTAGATATTTACATAATTATATTTATTTATATTTTATATTTACACTTTATATTTATTTATATATAGCATGTATTATGTGGCTTATTTGTTTTGTTTGACGTTCTGTCGCCATTTTGGTTGCAGTATATATTTGGGAAGGACGAGCAGAATTGCGAAGATTGTAATCATAATGTAAATCAGTTAGGGAACGATAGGGAAAGCTAGGGATGGATTTAAATTAGTTAGCTAGATTTGGATAGTTTTAAGGCTACCCTTCAGGTCGCACTGGTAAGCAGAACCGGCGTCTGCTATCCGGTATTACGGATCCCCCCCCTCTCATTTTTGCTTGTTGATCGGGTACACTCGAAAGTCAGCGCTAGGGATACCATTATTTACAACCCTGTTTTTAGTTTTTGTTTTGTTTTGTTCCAGTTTTGTCAGATTTTTAGGTTTATTAGATTGTTAGAGTTTGTTAGGTTTGTTAGATTTTTAGGTTTGTTAGATTTTTATTTAGTTTTTATTTAGGTGAATCAACTATGAAGTAAGAATAAATTAGGAGCACGACTATTTTCGCGTTTAAACCCAATGTAGTACCTCCGGGTGGAGCATTGGGGACGTGGCCGCAAGTATAGCGGCCCTAATTCAAATTATAATGTAGCTATATTGACGATTACTCCTAATTTAGTCAGCGCAGGTTCGGTCGAAGTTCACGAACCTGTATCTTTAATGTCTGTTGCTGTTGCTGTCAAAATTTTAAATGTTCCTGCTTTCCTAAATTGTTCAACTCAAGAAATTTCTGTCGTGTCTACAAAAGCAGCCGTAGCTGAAGTGACGATAATTTCCAATTCAGTCTGCAAAGGTCCTGTTAAAGTTAGGGAACCCCTAGCTGTGATGCCTGTTACTATTGTCGTTAAAGCTTTACCTGATCCTGTTTCGTTACCTACTCTTACTCATTTTTCTCATGCTGACAAAATGCTACTTACTTAGGTTCTTTTAACTAAGGTTGGTGACATCCTAGCTGATGTTCTGTTATCTACTGTTGACGAACTTCTACCTGATTTTGCTTCTTTTCTTATGGTTGATATTCTTACAGCCAATGTTGTTTCCTTTCCTAACTGTGACACTTCTAGTCCTGCACATAACGTCAATGAAATTTTATATGCTTCTGTTCCTTTCTCTAACGTAACTGAAGTATGTTCCGCTTGTGTTTCTTTCCGTCCAGATGGTTCTCGTACAGCCAATACTTTTTCTTTTTCCACCGTTGATATGCTGACAACCCATGATGTTTTCTTTTCTGCCGTCGAACTTCTTACCACCCTCCCTAAGAATAAACGACGTCCTTTTATGACGCGTTTTGAGTTTTCTAAACTACCCTTGCCACCTCCTAAACCTAGTGCTGTAACTACTACACTCCCTGCTACTCCTATTCGGCAAAAAATTACCCAAAAGAGGCAGACTTTATTCTATGCTCCTTCCGAACCTGAGGATATAGGTCGGCAAAACACTAATGTCCTCGATCTTGTTTCGTTCTCTTTTTGGCGGCGTAAACGCCTTAAGTCCAATATCTAGTCCTCGTGCACCAGATTCTTATGACGACTTTGCTCTCCTTCTGACATGATTTTTGAATATTACGATTTCGTTTCTTCCGTTTTGCGGGGTTTTCTTTCGTCTTCCTTCTTTTTCATCTTCACCCGTGTGGGTCCGGGAATAGAATAGTCCCACGGTACGACCTGCCTGTCGTAAGAGGCGATTACAGCGGTCCAACACACACATACACACACACCCACACTTTATACACGTCACATCCATACCCACACACTTTATATACACACACACATACACCCACACATTTCATAAACACACAGTTCTACTTGTGTCTCCTTTCTTTCGTTCTCTTCTTGGTTCTTCTTTTCTCCGTTCTCTCCTTGTACTGCTTTCACGCGTGTGGGTCCGGGAATAGAATAGTCCCACGGTACGTCCTGCCTGTCGTAGAAGGCGACTACAGCGGTCCAACACATACACATACAGACTTCATACACACACTCCATAAACGCACACACTTCCTGAACTACTTATTTCTGTTTGGTTCTCCTTCTTTTGCTCTTTTCTTGGGTTTTTTTCTTTTTCATCCGTGTGGTTCCGTGAATAGAATAGTCCCATGGTACGACCTGCCTGTCGTAAGAGGCGACTACAGCGGTCCAACACATACACATACACGCACACTTTATACACGCATAACACATACACACACCCTTCTTACACCCCCCCCACACACCCACACACATACACACACACGCACGCACACGCCCACACCTACTCATACCTAACTACACTGAGATTTTGTTTTATTTTCTTTTGTACGATTTTAGTTTTGTTTTTGGGTTTTATACTTGGTGTTGGTATTATTCTTTTTTGGTTTTTTCTTTTTTCTCTCGTTCCTTTCAGTCCACTTTTCTTTCCCTAACCTTCTGTTGGTCTTCTTTGCCGTCGGTCCTTATACCGATTGTGTTTCGTCCATCCGCTCCTGTGGTAGGTGCTTTCTAGTCCGTCTTTCTTTCTTCGGAAATCACGACTCAGTCGACTATAGGACTAGTCAGCATTTCTCTTTTTCGGTTTTCGTTCGTTGCGATTTTTCGTTACCACAGTTGAGAGTACATCGTTTTCTTTTACTAGTGTTCCTCCTCTCTTCTTCTCGTGCTCCCTTGTTGTTTACTTGGGGCTTGACCTTTGGGTCCTCCTCTGGCTGTACTGTTGGTTTTCTTCCTGGTTCCTTTTTATTACTTTGGTCTTTCGCGAGAAATCAATTTCCTCGGTGAGGTCGAAGACTTTCCTATTTCTTCTTCTGAGATGCATCCGTCTTCCGACTACTTTTTCAGTGTCTATGCCATTCCATCTTTGTCTTCGATAATTGTTACCTTTCCTTTTCCTATGTCCTTTTTATTTTTGGTTTTGGTCCGGTTCCTTGGCTCCCCCGAGCCGGATGAAAATTCTTTTTAGTTTTGTGTAGTGTTTTCTTTAGTTTTTTTGTAACGAGTTTTCTTTTAGTTTCCAAGCGAATTTTTTTTTGTTGGTCCTACCCACTCCCATTATTTTGCTTCCCGACCCCGACCCTTCAATTTTGCTTTTCGTAAATAGTTGATTAATTTATATGCAATAATTTTTAACTTAAATTCCTTTGGCGTTAACCACGAAAATTAATTCCGTAGATTAAAAATCCCTTTCGCGTGTTTAAAATTGCATTTCAATTAATAATAAATATCCTATATATGTTACTGTATAAATCTTTCTGCTCATTAGAAAAATAAATATCCTTTCTAAGAATTTTTTAACGTGGAATTTACGCCATAATTAGATAGGCGTCTTTCCAAGTATTCAATAATTAATGCTGGTGTGTTTTCCCTTTTTAAAGAATTCGGCGAAATTGTTTCAATAAATTAGGGTTTTTCTGTCTTATTTCCTTGACGACAAGTTTACGTTGAGCTTTAGTGCTTTAACTAAACAATTTTAATATTGACTTTCTGTTCGAATAGCAACAAGAAAACATCCGTCCTGTTCTGCTTCGTTCTATTTTTCGTTATGCGAATTTCTGGAACGCATTATATAGGGTGGTGAGTATTTAGGGTTTATAAAACGGTACTTTTCGGTTTTAATAAATTAATCTATTGTTCGTAATTATTCTAGCTTCCTGCGGGGGACACGTTAATCCCTTGAACTGTCGTTTCTTCTGGTAATGGGAGGCCAAACGCGTTTTTACAGGGCGTAGGCCTACCTACTCGCTGACGTGGACCAGCGACTGACTCAACCTCGACGTCAGCAACTTCATGGTGAGTTTTTCTTTGTATTCGCTTCTTACTTTGAAACCAGAACGCCTGGGGTTTTACAATTCAAATATGGCATTTCTAAATTTAATTCTTCTATATGAAAATTATTGAACTATTTTTGTATTTACTGCTCTTTTATTACTGCTTTACTATTTGCTCATAAATTACTAAAAATATACTACTTACGTATGTAAAAACGGTTTAAAGACTTGCTGGCACATTTGAAAATGTTGTTGCCATTATGTTGGTAAATATAGGTTAAGTTTATATTTACGATGATCTCGAGCAGTGGTTTTTAGGGTTGCGTTTGGTTCTTTCTTTCTTTTTTTTTTTTTTTTTTTACTAATTACTGTCATTCTACCTCCTATTCTACTCCTTCTTCTTCTTGCCCTACTTATACACTCTCACCCCAAAATGTGCCTCCAGTACCATTACAACCTATGCTTCGAATCGGTGACTTGCAGCTACCTTCTCAAGAGTTTGTTCCCGCTTTCCTAAACGATTCTACCAAAGAATTTTTTTTTTTTTGTCGTGTCTGCAAGCACAAAGGTCGCTGAAATGACCATAATTTCTAATTCAGTCTGTGAAGGTCCTCGGAAAGTCCATGGACATGTGTCTTTAATGCCTCCTGCCGTTTTTGTCAAAATTTTACCTGTTCCTGCTTTCTTAAATGATTCTAATCAAGAAATTGCTGTTGTACCTACAATAACAGCTGTAGCTAAATTGAAGGCGGCTCCGTGGCGTAGTGGTATGTGTGTGACTACTACGCCCTAGGTCCCGGGTTCGAATCCCGACACGGTCCGCTTGAAAAATGTTAGGCGAGCATTTTTCGCAAAAATACACCCTCGTTCGGATGAGAGGTAAAATGGAGGTCCCGTGTGTGAGTGTTGTCACGCACGTTAAAGATCCCTACCTTGCTTGGAACAGCAAGGATATGGCAAAATTCAAAATTTTCCAGGTAAAAAAAAACTCGCTTCCTGGCCAATGTAGTACCTTCGGGTGGAGCATTGGAAAAAAAAAAAATCACATGTAATGTAGCTAAATTGAGGCGGCTCCGTGGCGTAGTGGTATGTGTGTGACTACTACGCCCAAGGTCCCGGGTTCGAATCCCGACAGGGTCCGCTTGAAAAATGTTAGGCGAGCATTTTTCACAAAAATACGCCCTCGTTCGGATGATAGGTAAAATGGAGGTCCCGTGTGTGAGTGTTGTCACGCACGTTAAAGATGCCTACCTTGCTTGGAACTGCAAGGGTTCGGCAAAATTCCAAATTCTCCAGGTAAAAAAAAAACTCGCTTCCTGGCCAATGTAGTACCTTCGGGTGGAGCATTGGAAAATCACATGTAATGTAGCTAAATTGACGATTACTCCTAATTTAGTCAGCGCAGGTTCGGTCGAAGTTCACGAACCTGTATCTTTAATGTCTGTTGCTGTTGCTGCCAAAATTTTAAATGTTCCTGCTTTCCTAAATTGTTCAACTCAAGAAATTTCTGTCGTGTCTACAAAAGCAGCCGTAGCTGAAGTGACGATAACTTCCAATTCAGTCTGCAAAGGTCCTGTTAGAGTTAGGGAAGCCCTAGCTGTGATGCCTGTTACTGTTGTCGTTAAATCTTTACCTGATCCTGTTTCGTTACCTACTCTTACTCATTTTTCTCATGCTGACAAAATGCTACTTACTTAGGTTCTTTTAACTAAGGTTGGTGACATCCTAGCTGATGTTCTGTTATCTACTGTTGACGAACTTCTACCTGATTTTGCTTCTTTTCCTATGGTTGATATTCTTACAGCCAATGTTGTGTCCTTTCCTAACTGTGACACTTCTAGTCCTGTACATAATGTCAATGAAATTTTATCTGCTTCTGTTTCTTTCTATAACGTAACTGAAGTATGTTCCGCTTGTGTTTCTTTCCGTCCAGATGGTTCTCGTACAGCCAATACTTTTTCTTTTTTCACCGTTGATATGCTGACAACCCATGATGTTTTCTTTTCTGCCGTCGACCTTCTTACCACCCACCCTAAGAATAAACGACGTCCTTCTATGACGCGTTTTGAGTGTTCTAAACTACCCTTGCCACCTCCTAAACCTAGTGCTATAACTACTACACCCCCTGCTATTCCTATTCGGCAAAAAACTACCCAAAAGAGGCAGACTTTATTCTATGCTCCTTCCGAACCTGAGGATATAGGTCGGCAAAACACTAATGTCCTCGATCTTGTTTCGTTCTCTTTTTGGCGGCGTAAACGCCTTAAGTCCAATATCTAGTCCTCGTGCACCAGATTCTTATGACGACTTTGCTCTCCTTCTGACATGCTTTATGAATATTACGATTTCGTTTCTTCCGTTTTGCGGGGTTTTCTTTCGTCTTCCTTCTTTTGCATCTTCACCCGTGTGGGTCCGGGAATAGAATAGTCCCACGGTACGACCTGCCTGTCGTAAGAGGCGACTACAGCGGTCCAATACACACACACACACACACACACATACACAAACACACACTTTATACACGTCACATCCATACCCACACACTTTATACACACACACACACACACATACACCCACACATTTCATAAACACACAGTTCTACTTGTTTCTTCTTTCTTCCGTTCTTTTCTGGGTTCTTCTTTCCTCCGTTCTCTCCTTGTATTGCTTTCACCCGTGTGGATCCGGAAATAGAATAGTCCCAGAGTACGACCTGCCTGTCGTAAGAGGCGACTATAGGTATCTCAGATGAAAGAGCATTTCATATCTTAACTGAGGAATTAGGTATGAAAAAGCTTTCGGCAAGATGGGTGTCGCGCATATTGACAATTGATCAAAACCTTCAGAGGAAGAGAATTTGGCAACAGAGTTTATACCGCCTTAACTCCAATAAAACCGATTTCGTCCGACAATTTGTTACGACAGATAAAACTTGGGTTCACTATTATACCCCTAAAACCAAGCAACAATCTAAACAATGGAAACATAGGGGTTCTTCACCACCAAAGAAAGCAATGCCCGTAAAGTCGGCTGGAAAAGTTATGGCATCAGTTTTTTGGGATGCTAAAGGTGTCCTACTAATTAACTATCTTCCCAAGGGCCAAACAATAAACGGTGAATATTACGCTAAACTTCTAGACCAACTGTATAAAAATATTCGTGAAAAAAGACCTGCATTGCGTAAGAAGACGATTATTTTCCATCAAGATAATGCACGTGCACACACAAGTGCAGTAGCAATGCAAAAATTGAATAATCTGAAGTATGATCTGTTGCAACATCCACCTTATTTGCCTGATTTGGCTCCTTCTGAGTTCCACATATTTGCTCGACTAAAAGTTTTTTTTGAAAAAAAAAACATTTTCCACGGACGAAGAAGTAAAAGCAGCTGTCGACGAATATTTTGGAGGCCTTGAAGAATCGCTCTTTCGTGATGGCATAATGGGTTTGGAACATCGCTGGATGAGTGTATTCAACTTGAAGGAGATTATGTTAAAAAAATAAACTATATTTTTAAAACAAATTTTTTCTATTTCCTCTTCGTTTCGCGAACTTTTCAAACCCCCCTCGTACAAGACGGACAAGAGATGGTCATCACATACGTTAGTAAGGTGCGTTCGAAACCGGAACGAAATTTTTGTGTTACTAGAAAGGGCTTGTTGGATTTTGTAAAATCAGTAGAACACCTTTATAGATACAAGTGCGGAGAAAATTTCACTTCAGAACTGCAGCCCTTAAGTGGCTATTGCAGTTTAGAAACCTTGAGGGCAAGTCGCCAGACGGATGAAAAGTTGCAGGAGTATGAATTTGACATGGAACTTTGTGCTGGTACCATTCATCGTAACGTGGATGCTTTTTCAAGGTAAACCATTGTTTATGGTTATAAACGAAATGTGATCTAACTGCTTGGACTACCGCGGTAATGAATATCGGCAATTTCTACAGTTGCGACGAGAATGTCAGAGATCTAGGTATCATTGTGTGTTAGAAAGCCAGAAGAGAACGTCCATCCTGACAGGACATTTCAGAAGTATATGCGGAACTAAATTTCTCCAGTAAATGTTAAAATTTTCCATCTAATTTCCAAATTGAAGTGTAAATCTGACTCAAAGCACAAGTGCCATCTACTGTCTTTTGAAGTGGAACGTGTTCCAAAAAACTAGTTTGCAAACTCAAAAGGAAATGATAAAATTATGTTATCACTTCAGTTACAAAAGCGGAATGCTCGCAAAAAAGCGTCATTGTGTTCCAAAGTACTTCAACGTTCCATTTTAAACGCGTGTTTCATAGAATTACGTGTTCATAACAGTCTCTAATTAAATAGTTAGAGCAGTATTGTCGTATACAAAACGTTGATGCGAACCGCAGATTCACAATTCAGATAAGAACATCCCTCATTAATTAAAACCAGCTTCCGTAATTCTCGAGATTATTAATAAACCCTTTAAAGTTAGTTAGTTTACTGTTGAAAATTTTTCAGGAGAGTTTTCCAGCCAGAAAGAAAATGTGCGTTTTATAATTACTCGTAATATACAACTTCAGGATGTATTTGAAAACTGAAAATGTTTATTTCGAGTATTTATGGGACGTCTGTGCAACTGTGATGCGAGAAGATTAAATGGAAAACGAAGACAGAAGCCGGAAGTCTTCCGACTTATTAAACGCTACCGGAAGGAAAGATAAAGGGTTTTGTGTTGTAACAAATCCGATTTCGCTAAAAGGGAATTGCTAAGGAATCATTTTACTTGGTTTTTATTGTATTGTAAATGCGTATATTACCAATGCTGTTCTTTTGTTATTCACTGTATTGTATTATTGGATAATGTTAATATAAGCAAATGTAATGGAAGCTATTGTGTTTCTCTTTGTATTTGTATCCCTCGATCTACTCGAATTATCTACCATCGTTAACCAAAGCAGCTTTGCACCAGATTGTACTATATAAAGTAGGGATCGACAAAACTTAACAGAAGTGTCACCAGATGACACACCAAACAATTGCTAGTACCACGCATGCAAAATTAAAGTTTCCTAAATTAATTGTAATGAATTAAGTTGTTTATTTGCAAATAATATATAAAAAAATATTAATTGCAAAGTGAACAAGTATTACTTTAAGTAAAACAGTTCAAAGGCTTCAGCAATAACTAGTTACATAATTTTAATTATTTCTATCTTTTATAGCATTTTTTATCATAATGCGTAGTGTTCCGTTTGTATTTATAGTTAATTTACTGTTAGTTATAACATAAGATGAAGTTTGCAGGTAAACTCGCATCCGTCCTGTGGACATTAAATGTCATTAGATTTGTAGCGATTCAGCCTTCAAGCTACTCTGTGTTTATATTTTTTTTTTTTATTTTTAAATCTAACATTCTAGTCGTCTGTCATCTGACATTTTAGACAGACCTGTTTCCCCCCATTGTAACCTGTGCTTGATTACTATCATTTTTGTACGGATTGTGTTTGGGTGTTTTTCTTTGTTGTGTGTAATTGAGTAAGTGTCGATGTTTGTGTATGCTTATGTGTGTGCGCTAGTGTGTTTTATTGTGTTGGTTAATTGTTGTGTTTATTGTTGATGTTGTTTCTACGTTGTACCTTCGCTCTTGACCAGAACCATCGGCAGCCGGAAATCCCAGTCTTGAGGGAAAGCGTCCCGCAGAATTTGTACCCTTTATCCGGACCATCGGCAGCCGGAAATTCGGATTATTGAGGGGCACAATTTGTGTTTGTATGTGTTGTGTTGGTGTGTATGGGTTTGCTTTTTGTTTTTGTAGTTGTGGTGGTGTTGGTGTTGTTTCTGCTTCGTGCTCTCGCTCTCTGTCCAGGACCATCGGCAGCCGGAAATCCCAGGCTTCGAGGAAAAGCATTCCGCAGAATTTGTACTCTTCGATCTGGACCATCGGCAGCCGGAAATCCAGCTTAATGAAGGGCACATTTGTTTTGCGTGTGTGTGTGTGTGTGTGTGTGTGTGTGTGTGTGTGTGTGTTTGTGCTTACGCTCGTGTTTGTGTGGTTGTGTGTGTTCGTTTTCCAAAAGGTTAATTTCTTTTATGCATGTTTGAATGGTACAGGTTACAGTTGGGTGGAAATAAATACTTCAGTTTGACATTTTGTTGCCTCAATTACTGTTTGTTTTTGATTTCATACAGTGGTGTTAGCGTAAAAAGTTCCTATTCTACTACTTATCCTAGAACTTAGCCTAACTTAATACTAATGTTAGTCCTTATTGCTAGAGACATAATTGGTCGGTAGGTTTTGATCGGGTTTGAGTACCTTCTTCGGTCTTCGAGAGCTATTGTTCTCGGAATTTCTAGAAGACGGACTCTGGCGTCGGGGGTGCAGCCTTCGGGATCCTAGAGCAGTTGTTCCTTAGTGTCTCAGTTTGGTATGTACGATTGCGTGCCGTTTTTAAGAGGCCTGTTCAAGGTAGCGGTTGTGTAATACTTGCGTAGTCTTTTGAGTTAGTGCGTTTAGGTATGGGAAGATTTGTTCGTTCCATATCATTTCGTTGATAGGGATGTTTTGTAGTATTGTTCTGTATTCGTGTAGTTCCTGGGTAAGGTCTACGCACTCAAACACAACGTGCTCGGGCGTACCAACCTAAGTGCATACGGTCCCGATAGATCGGATACGGGCCGTGGCCAGTGAGGAAGTGGATCAGTCTTCTGCTAGGTATGAGATGTTTGTTTGTTAGTCTTTGTGTTATGTTAGGAATGACAGCGTACACCCTTCTACCAGTATCGCCGTCGTCCCATCTAGCTTGCCATTCCGCGATTATGCTTTCTTTTATCCCTTTTTTGGTGGTTGGGGGATTTTCGGTTTTTAAAAGTTGTTTTAATTTATTTTGGTCGTTGTTTGTTAAATGATATATTGCTGCTCTTTGCTTGGTTATTAGGTCGAGTGGCATTGTTCCGACTACTCTGTGTTATTGATGTACCGCTGAAACTTAGTTAAAAGTGTGCTGTGCGTCGCTGTGGTATTTTTGTTAGACAGATACGAACTTCTGCCAAAAGCCGACGTCTCTTACTACTAGTTTTTCGAACACCGTTAAATCTAATAACTTAGAAAAGTACTTGAAGATTTCCGCTATTCTTATTGTTAAATATACATGTCCACTGATCTAACCATCTGTGGTTGTTGAAATTAACCGCCGCATTATAACATATATGATCAATTCTCGCCGGATCTGAATGTTACCAGCGAGCTCTAAAATTTTTATTATTTTACGTTGTTAGATGCCGTTTATCAAGGTATAGCATTTATGTATCTCGGTAGTTACTATCTTATCATACTTGGTTGATTAATGTTTGAATTTGGTCTTTAAATTCTTTGTGGTGTTTTAATTTGGATTTTCACATAAAGCGCCGTAATCAATACTAATTGCCTGCTTTATATTATTGCATACATTAAAAGTTTTCTTTTGCTTTTGCATATTTTTTCCGCTTGTATTTCTTCGCTTTTGCTTTAGTAGTTTCTAATCATGGCAAACAGGATCAAAAAGGTGTATGTTATAAGAAAACGCAAATTGATTCCTTTCAGGAGATTTTTGAAATCGCTAACAAGACTGTAGTTGAACCCAGTGTTTTAGAAGTCTTCCGGGCTCAATCGACACAATTTAGGAAAACTTGTTTGAGCAACATAATTTCATTATTGGTGAAATCGCTTCGGCTGAAGACGCAGATAATCAGTTTGATATAGAGGATTCAATCAGAAAGCGCTTTGACAATACCTTTTTTCTTGTTCAAACCCTTTATTTCAAGTTATTTCCAATCAATCTTGCCTCGTCTGTGGAAGGTGGATCCGCATCTTCACACAGTGCAAAATCCAAAGTGATCCTACCGCTGTTGAGTCTTCCTTTATTTGACGGTGATACTAGTACGTTTGAAACCTTTATTGATCGATTCGATAGTCTGGTTCATTATAATGACAACCTCTCCGACGTCGATAAATTTTTCTACCTCCAGTCCGCTTTGAAAAATTCGGTGTAAAATAAGCAAAAGAGTTATTTGTGTACCGGGGAAGCCTGACACGTGAAGCAAGAAGTAGAGCGGCACAGGTGAGAAAAGAGGCAGTGTTGTGAACAAGTTAGAAGGATCCACAGGGAGGCGAATTAGAGTAAGTATTTATTGTAAAGCCCTTCCCAGAGAGATGATTTTAGGTGAGTCAGTATTTTGGATAATTTGCTCGTATTTGATATTTATTTATTTGTTGTACCGTATTCACGAAATAGAAAAGGTTAAATGATATCTAACCACACATTGTAAGTCTAAAGTAAAGGTGACAGGGTATCTGTCAAGATTTTATAAGTATAGTCAAAATTTGTTTATTGGGATCGAGCTGAGTAAACTCAGTGATTTTGATTCGGTATCTTGTTGCTTAATTACAAAAATTAATCCTTGGGTGTGGTACTGAACCCTAGACACCCCAAAGTAGAAGCGGAGGCCTAAGTCAGAGCCTTAAAATAAGAGTACTCATGGGAGGTAGCTGTAGTTGGAAAATAGCAAGGAGGCGCAAACCGAAACTAATAAAAATAGAAGGCGAAACGTCAAAGTTGACAGACGAGATTTAGAAACTAAAAAAAAATTCGTAGGTTCGTGAAAATAAATAAAATATAAATCACAAAATAAGTAAGGACGAGCAATACAATATATATATATATATATATATATATATATATATATATGATAAGAAGGTTATTTAGGGGTATATTGAGTCATAATGTTCACACAATACATGTAAATAGTACTAGGAGTTAGAAAACTACTTTTATTTAGCATGAAAAATACGTAATATGCACATTATGCACAGAGCAAACATTTAACACCCTGTATAAAGATCGCATTTGACTTTAATTAATGCCGTGAGGTATATCATTCAACAATAAACACACATTCAGCAAACGAAATAACTCTACCCGCAATCAAACTTGATTTAAACCAAAAAGCATTCATAAATTGTAAATAGATACGCGTTAAATTCAGTAAAAGCTAGAAAATCATGATACAATTCCCATTAAAATTAAACATGCGATAGTGAAAGGAGAAAGCTTAGCGTTCTGATAAGAAACGCATCTTTCGAAATAAATACGTTTTGGGAACGCAGGATGTAAACAGAAATATGTTAATTTATGACATTTCGTCTACGTGATTTTCTGCATGGCGTTAATACAAAACCGAAAGTACTATCTAGACAAACAAAAGTCATAAGTTAAATTACGTGCCAAGGCAAATTAGAAATTCTTGTAATAACATCAAAACACACGGTCTAAAATAAATACAGAATAGAAATCCACTGGTATCCTACGTGACCAAAAATCGTTCCGGCGAACTATTATCAGACGTATACTTGTAGAATTCCAAAGTATTCAAAACATTCTATGGCTGGTCGTAAACTTTGAACACACAGCGCCGATAACCAATAAATTTTTAGATGGGGCGTAGCTTACATAACACGCGAATTTGATAAGCAAGGAGTCTTCATTCAAACTGAGCCCAGTCCACATCACTTATAGTCAAGAATTTAGGCAACGATTGAATATTAAAATTAAATATTAAATATTTGTGAAAAGTGGTGTTTGAAAATCTCAAAATAAATAATAGTGAAAAATATATGAGACAAGTTTCGCCATTTGTTGGAAAACGTGAGTAAAAATTTATTAATTAATTAATGTAAAATATTTATAATTTAGAGCTCTAAGTGAGATTACGAAAATCTAAGTGAGATTAGGAAATTCTAAGTGAGATTACGAAAATCTAAGGAAGATTAAGAAAATTTAAGTGAGATTACGAAAATCTAAAGCAGATTAAGAATATCTAAGTGATATTACGAAAATCTAAGGGAGATTAAGAAAATTTAAGTGAGAAATCTAAGGGAGATTACGAAAATCTAAGTGAAATTTTGAAAATCTAAGGGAGATTAAGAAAATCCAAGTAACTTTAAGGGAGATTAAGAAAATACTAGATTATTGATTAAACGTGGTAAAATTTGGAAACTAAATAAATTGATAATACTGGGTAGAAATGCGAATAAAAATATTGGTTTAAATATTGGCAAAGACGCACAAAACAGAGGATTGCTTTAGGCACTAAGTTGAGCAACTCAACGGAAAGTAATATTGGGGTACTAATCCACAGCACACAGTAGCATATCTAGAAAGGCGCACAGAGAAAACTACAGGTCAAAACTATCTAGCATAAGACATTATTTTTTCTTTATTTTTGAACATCGACTATATATATTATATCTGAATATTTTATGTAAAGAGTCAACAAAAATTACCTTTATACGTGAAAATTTACGTAAAAAGGGGAAAGATATTGAATGTTCAAAGAATTTCCAGTAGAGTACAGTGTCTGCTGGCTTTAAAATAAAGAAAGGAAGCTATAATTTTTGGGGATAAACAATTCAAAAATTATTGTTATTTGATTCAGGTGTTCATTTTTTTCATACAGTAAAACATATTAAGCTGTGAAGTGTAGATGATTTTTTTTCTCATTATACAAGTATTAGTCGACTTCGTTTTTATAATTCAAAGCAGGAAAAGTATTAGATAAACGGGGGTAAATTATTTGATTATCGTAACGTTGTGCACTCTGTGTGAATTAGACTGAGCTAGCCGAGGCATATTTAAATTTTAGAATTAAAAGAGCGGTGGTGATCAGCGAAAGACTGAACGTATAATTACATCGGCGTGCAGCGTTATCATATCAATATATATATATATATATATATATATATATATACATTGCTGTGGATCGTTAAAAAAATCATTTCTTGCCCCACGGATAGGGTGCCATAAGATTGCCGTGGAATCGAGGATTAAACTTTTAACATTGAGCCCCAGCGTTGGGCCATCATAAGATTGCTGTGAAACCTTAGAAAAATTCTTGAACAAAGCTAGGACAAAGCTTTAACATCAGTCCTTTACCAGTGTCATCAAATAATTTCAAAAATGCACAAATTTTAAAAAAAATTGCTTACCCTTTTATTTCTGCTTTAAAAATCTTCAGCAGTTTCCCTGGCTAGCTCAGCTGTGCCTCTTCTCGGATACCTAAATATACAACCATTCTTCCTTCACACTCGCACACCATTCAATAAAATCACCAAATAATACAGCAATCATACAATCTTTTATTTACCGCTATTTACAGACCAAGTATTCACATGTATGACCACAGTTTGATACACTAATTACAAACTCAAAATGTAATATGTTTTTAAAGTCCTTGATTTTCTAATTATTTTCAAACAAATTCAGTAAAATATGAGTAGATGGGCCCTACATATTACCCTAAATTGACTGTACACTGGAGTATGGTGAGATCATAATAACCCAGTTTATTTTGTATATGCCTTTTACCTTGCATAAATTAATACAAAATTGATAGACCCGTTTACCCTTTACAATCCAATTTATACTCAGAATAAAATTTTGTAAGTTTTAAATACACCCTTTTTCAATATTTAACCCCAATAAATTGTCCAGTACATGTATCTTTTCCAATAAGTTTATATAACCATAAATAAAACCCAAAATTCACTGACACAGCACCAAAATTTCACAAAAGTTTATCAGACAACAGAAATTTTAAATAAATTACCTGGAGAATGCCTCAGGCTTCCATTCCTTTGACAACGATCGCAAGAACACCTCGGCTTCGTTACCATGCGCTGTGATACTTAGCGGATTCACAGACGATAACACTATTTGCGAGCCAAGCGCCTCGTTTCATAGTACCATTCTATATCAGCATACAATCCTGGTTGTTAGTGATGCTAACCCCACATATATTATGCTTCCATTTATTGATTTTCGAGCTTTGTATAGTAGTAGCCGGACCTTTATTAATTTAATACACATTACACGTATTTCGTGTTAAAAAATAGAAGGTCGCTACTAATAAGTTACACGTGCTAGCACTATATTTACTGTATTATCAACACATCTAATACTCACAAAAAAGCTTTTACTATTATTTTGGTCAGCATTCAGTACTTTATCGTAGTAACGTAGTATAGAAGCGAAGCGAAGACAAGAGACAAGAGAATATTAATAATTTCGATTCAGTATTTATATTGTTTCAAAATCCTACCCCCGGACACAATTCACGTGAGAAGCTTATTTTCAAATTTAAATTCTACAAATTTTGAATACGACCGTTTTGAAAATTCCTGAAGTTTACTCCGGTCTACGTGCCGTATATCCAAAAGCGCCCCCACCCTTCGCGTTTGTCTACGTTTGGAAAACTGTCTGTTTTTAGCCAATGATAATATTCTCTGTCGTCATAAAACCCCGCCTGTACTATCTTCATCTCGATCTTATACATGTCTGCTGTCACGTTTAACACCCCACTTGAGTTATAGAAAATCGATATTGCTGACAGCTCATCTTTATTCCACGTGTATATGGTACGTGCGTTTTCAACATCAACGCTTTTCTTCCTGTCTCTATCTGTTTTATATAACCGATCGTGCATTTCCCCCGCTCTTTAAGAGTGGTGTTAGCCTTGTGGTTTAAACTCAACTGACGGTTGAAAATATTTCTATGAAGTCCTATCTTAATATGCTCATAATTTCGACAAATGTAACCTTTTGAAAACGCAGGTGTTTGTTAATTATCGACCGTTTAGCACAACAATTCTTAGACTTTATATTTCATCGTATTAGATAAAACTGACGTTTGCTTGTTACAAGGAAAACTTTTTGGATTGAAATAAATTAAAATTAATTATGCGTATTCTATTTGTTTTAAAACTGTTCTTCTTTATGTACTTTTAACCTTTCAATTATTAATTATAAATATACGTCAATACTTGTCCGTTCTCTCTAAATGAATTAAATAAATTTTGCGCGTAGATAATTCGTTTTTTGTTATATACAGGGTGGTTGAAATTTTCTTGTTTACCCTAAATTTAACCCTTTGAATCCGCAACATAATCCCCCTATTTCAATTCAACGGAAACTCCCCAACGTTTTCTTGAATTTAAATATATTCATTCCTACCACCTAATCGTACATGCTATTTCTATACACCTATCTACTCACCTAACACTACCTATACCTACCTATCCCACCTATCACTACTTATCTACCTATTTCTACTTATTTCTATCTATCTCTAATTATTTCTATCTATCTACACCTATCTTTATTTATAACTAACTATTCACACCTATCACTACCTTTTACCGAACTATTCGTATCTATTACTAACTCTTCACCCTCTATTTCAGTCTATTTTTTTTTATTTTACCCTTTCATCATTTATTGACTCTTTAAGTACCTCACTTTTATACTTTTCTATCTATCTTTACTTATATACTTTTCTACCTATCTTCACTTTTATACTTTTCTACTTATCTTCTACTTGTGTCCCTTTGTTATTTTTAACTTTACCTACTATTACTATCTATTTCTTATCCTATCTATACACACTTAACTGTATATCTACATTTAACTTTTTTCCAATTTTATCCTATACCTAATTCAATTTTTCTATATACACCTATCTCTATTTTTAATTGTCTTTTCTTATTTATTCTATTTCTACTCCTACTTTTCTATATACACCAATTTCTATCTCTATCTATTTAAATTCTACACTACGATTTACCTTTCTCTATATTTTTATCTATTCACATGTTTCTTTATTTAAATCTGACTCTTCCAAGTCTTTCTTCTAACAATCCTAACACACTTCATCCCAATTTTTCCTTCTTCTATTTCTATACTTATCATCCCTGTTACTTCACATTTACTCCACTCCACGTGTATATGGTACGTGCGTTTTCAACAACAACGCTTTTCTACCTGTCTCTATCTGTTGTATATAACCGATCGTGCATTTCCCTCTCTCTTTAAGAGTTTTGTTAGCCTTGTGGTTTAAACCCAACTGACGGTTGAAAATATTTCTATGAAATCCTATCTTAATATGCTCATAATTTCGACAAATGTAACCTTTTGAAAACGCAGGTGTTTGTTAATTATCGACCGTTTAGCACAACAATTCTTAGACTTTATATTTCATCGTATTAGATAAAACTGACGTTTGCTTGTTACTAGGAAAACTTTTTGATTTAAAATAAATTAAAATTAATTATGCGTATTCTATTTGCTTTAAAACTGTTCTTCTTTATGTACTTTCAACCTTTCAATTATTAATTATAAATATACGTCAATACTTGTCCGTTCTCTCTAAATGAATTAAATAAATTTTGCGCGTAAATAATTCGTTTTTTTCTATATACAGGGTGGTTGAAATTTTATTGTTTACTCCACATTTAACCCTTTGAATCCGCAACATGATCCCCCTATTTCAATTCGAAGAAAACTCCGCAACGTTTTTTTGAATTTAAATATATTCATTCCTACCACCTAATCTTACATGCTATTTTTATACACCTATCTACTCATCTAATACCACCTATACCTATCTATCCCACCTATCACTACTTATCTACCTATTCTTATCTATTTCTACACCTATCTCTACTTATTTCTATCTATCTACACCTATCTTTATTTATAACTAACTATTCACACCTATCACTACTTTCTACCCAACTATTCTTATCTATTACTAACTCTTCACTTTTTATTTCAGTCTATTTTCCTTTTTTATTTTACCCTTTCATCATTTATTGACTCTTTAAGTACCTCACTTTTATACTTTTCTACCTGTCTTCACTTGAATACTTTTCTACCTATCTTCACTTTTATACTTTTCTACTTATCTTCTACTTGTGTCCCTCTGTTATTTTTAACTGTACCTACTATTACTATCTATTTCTTATCCTATCTATACACACTTAACTGTATATCTACATTTAACTATTTTCCCATATTTATCCTATACCTAATTCTATTTTTCTATATACACCTATCTCTATTTTTAATTGTCTTCTCTTATTTATTCTATTCCTACTCCTACTTTTCTATATACACCTATTTCTATCTCTATCTATTTAAATTCTACACTACGATTTACCTTTCTCTATATTTTTATCTATTCACATGTCTCTTTATTTAAATCTGACTCTTTTCTTGATCCTCCAAGTCTTTCTTTTAACATTCCTCACACATTTCATCCCTATTTTTCCTTCTTCTATTTCTATACTTATCCCTGTTACTTCACATTTACTCCACTCGACGTGTATATGGTACGTGCGTTTTCAACAACAACGCTTTTCTACCTGTCTCTATCTGTTGTATATAACCGATCGTGCATTTCCCTCGCTCTTTAAGAGTTTTGTTAGCCTTGTGGTTTAAACCCAACTGACGGTTGAAAATATTTCTATGAAATCCTATCTTAATATGCTCATAATTTCGACAAATGTAACCTTTTGAAAACGCAGGTGTTTGTTAATTATCGACCGTTTAATACAACAATTCTTAGACTTTATATTTCGTCGTATTAGATAAAACTGACGTTTGCTTGTTACAAGGAAAACTTTTTGATTTAAAATAAATTAAAATTAATTATGCGTATTCTATTTGTTTTAAAACTGTTCTTCTTTATGTACTTTTAACCTTTCAATTATTAATTATAAATATACGTCAATACTGGTCCGTTCTCTCTAAATGAATTAAATAAATTTTGCGCGTAAATAATTCGTTCTTTTCTATATACAGGGTGGTTGAAGTTTTCTTGTTTACCCCAATTTTAACCCTTTGAATCCACAACAATATATATTGCTGTAATTATAGGGTTAATTTAGGGGTAGGTTAGGTCATTGGGGTCGTAGAATAAGCAAGGGAAACTCCCAAGCAACAGAAACACGAAATTATAGATATTAGGAGAGTAAATAGGTTATTATAAAAATTATTAGTTGGGAGCACACTGTATATAGCAGTACAAACAATTACAACACATATCCAAGTGTAGTTACTAGCAGAGATTAAAATTTAAAAAGGTAACAAAACGCATTAAAATTAAATCAGTGAAAAACCTGCATGAAGTGACTAGATAAACATTTATATAGTGTGTAAAGATATTATCGTACAACGCACGCAGAAATTATACATTATTTAGAAGCGTACGTGATCTAAGAGAATCACGGTTGTTCGAAAATCCAATTTATTGGGAAATAAACAAATACAAAATTTATTCAATTTAGATTAGAATAAAGCTAACAAACAAGACTACGTGCTCGATATGTACGAATTTCCTGGAATTCCTGAAGTAAATATAAGATATAACAATGGAATTACGTGACTTCAAGCACCGCGTCATTCAATTAAAATACATACAATTCCCAAACATAACAAGTGATAATATGCTTGGCCTCGCCTAGCACGTGAAGCCAGCTAATCACAAACAAGAGTGGCACGATCTTATAAATATCTGGAGAATTGAATATCAAGTTAGTATACTTTGAAACTTGACAGTAACTATATTTGAAAGTGTCAAATATTTACGTGAATAATAAATATTTTATTAACAGTAAAATTATAAAGTGTAGAATTGTGAAAATTATGCCGTATTTCTGAGACGTAGGTAAATAAGATTTAGGAAATTGTAACATTTCTAATATGAAATAAAACAGGGCTCTGAATGTCGACCTGGATGTCAATCTAAATTCCTCTCTGAATGTCGATCTAAATTACTCTTTGAAGGTTGATCAAAATTACTCTCGGAATGTCAATCTGAATTTACCATCTAAATTACGATATAAATTACAATAATAAATTACAAGTAAAATAATGTTACGATTCCTGTAGAACTTCAAATTACGAGACGCTACGATAAAAATACAATTTTGGAGAATGCTGCCTGGTCAAGCAAATTGATGATAAATAAACGCACTAATAACGATTTGGATATCGATTTCAATTCTTGGGAGAACCTATGAAAATTATTCAGGTTAGAGATTTTGATATGATTCATTTTTGAAACTGTATTCATCATCATTAGGTCTTCAGTCCTAGAACTGGTTAGACGCGTACCATCATTGTTTTCTATTCTGAACTAACCTACAGATTTCCCTGAAATTTGCACAGTTTGCATCTATAACTATCTCATCTAGGTCTACATCTACCTCTTTTTTCCTGTCTCTGCTTGTAATATATCCCATACTATTCCCCAAAATGTCTTAGAACGTATTCCGCCCTTCTATTTCTCTTTTTCCCCAAATATCCTTGTTCCCCTACTATTTCTATAACTTATTTGTTATTATCTTTGTGTGTCCATGCTATCGTCCTCATACATCTGAAGCACAGCATTTCAAAAGGCTACTACCGTTTGTCTGTCTGCGTTTCAGACTGCCCGTATTTCATAGGCATATTGTGGTTTGCTCCACACATATGCTTTCAACAATTTTCTTCTTGTTTTATGTTTGTTGCCTTTCCTCATAGGCGCTGTTCTTTTTTGTTAGATGCAGTTCGATCACCTTCTATTGTTTTACAGTTATACGCCCTATTTATCCGACCTTTAGTGGTTGTGAAGGGAGGTAAGCAAACTGTGGCTGCCAAGTTCCCCCAACACTTAACCATTTAACGATTTAATATATTTTACAATTTATCTTTTCGCACAGCCAACATTAGTTGGAGATATTTCGCAACCAACAACTAGTTGTTTATACTAATCATCAGATTTATCTGCGCTTATTTTTCGTCATTAGGTTTTCCGTCTCAAAACTGGTTGGACACGTGCCTGCACTTATTTATATTCTGAGCTAGCCTACATAGTTCCCTGAAATTCTTACACAGCATGTGTATTCAGCTCGTTCCCCTTCTATTGTTTTCTTATTTTATGCCCTATTTTACCGGGATTCAGTGAAGGAGGTTAAGCAACCTGTGGCTACCAAGATCCCCCAACACCTAGACATTTGCCGAAATAATGGTTTTC
This sequence comes from Platerodrilus igneus, assembly GCA_036346225.1. Classification (NCBI taxonomy): domain Eukaryota; kingdom Metazoa; phylum Arthropoda; class Insecta; order Coleoptera; family Lycidae; genus Platerodrilus; species Platerodrilus igneus. Next base: position 2,346,697 of record JARFIW010000012.1, read on the forward strand.
CAGCAAATCCTTTCACACACTTAACATTATTCGAGAATATTACCCAACCAATTCTTGTAGTTACTTATAATAATCATCATGTTTAAGCACAGTTATTCTTTCGTCATTAGTTTATCCATCTTGGGATTGGTTAGATGCGTACCTCCATTGATTTCTATTCTGGGCTAGCCTACACATCTCCCTAAACCCCCAACAGCCTACATCTTTTACTATCTGTGTGCAGTAGTCTAATCTAGGTCTGCATCTTCTTCTCTTTTTTCCTATCTCTGCTTTTAATATATTCCGCACTATTCCCTCATGCCGTAGTATGTGGCCTATCATCCTATCTCTCCTATTTTTTACCGTTTTCCACATATTTTTTTCTTCTCCTACCATTTTTAGTACCTCTTCGTTCTTAACTTTGTCTGTCCATGATATCTTCATCATACGTCTGTAGCACTACATTTCAAAGGCTTCCACCTTTTTCTTGTCCGCTTCTCCTACTGTCCAGGCTTCACAGCCGTACAGTGCTGTGCTCCACACATATGTTTTAAGCAATCTTTTCTTTGTTTCTATGTTTGTGGTCTTTGAGCACAGTAGTTGCTTTTTCTTGTTAAATGTAGCACGACCTTGTGCTAATCTTTGTTTTATATTTTTTGTGCTTTTTCCATCTTGCGTTATTTGGCTTCCTAGGTAGCAGAAATCCTTAACCTCTTGTAAGTTCGTGTTACATACTTGTATTCTTGTTTTTAATTTATTTTCCCCACCATTGCATACTAAAACTTTAGTTTTAGTTTTGTTAATTTTCATACCGTATCTCTCTGTTAGAACCTTTTCCATTTCATTAAGAGCAGCTTCTAACTCTTCCTTGCTAGACTCTAATACCATCTGCAAATCTAAGCATATCAATTTTTTGTCCCTGCATAGTAATTCCAAATGTCTTCCTGCATTTGACACTATTCATTGCCTCTTCTATGTACAAGTTAAAAATCAATGGGGATAGGGCACATCCCTGTCTCACTCCTTTCCTAGTGTTTACTTCTCTATGTTCCTGCTCTAATTTTATTACTGCTGTTTGCTCTTTGTATAAGCTATGTACTATTCGTCTATCCCTATAACTCATTCCAATCTTTTTGAGTATATCAAACATTTTTTTCCATTTTACATTGTCGAATGCTTTTTCCAGATCTACAAACCCTATATACACGCTTTCCCCTTTTTCTATTGTTTTCTCCATTATCACTCTCAGAGCTAAAATAGCCTCCCGTGTTCCCCTGTTTCGCCTAAACCCAAATTGGTCTGCTCCTAGTATTTCTTTTGCCCGTTTTTCCATTCGTCTTTGCACAATTCTACTTAATATTTTTGACACGTGTGCTGTCAAACTTATTGTTCGAAAATTTTCACATCTATCCGCGCCTTTCTTTTTTGGTATAGTTACTATGATGCTACGTTTGAAATCTTTGGGTATCTCGCCTGTCTCATACATATAGCTAACAAGTTGGAAGAGACGTTCTGTTACTGCTTGTCCAGCTGCTTTTAGAGTTTCTGCTTGCACCTTATCTGTACCCGGCGCCTTACCATTTTTCAGACTCTTTAATGCTAATTCAAACTCGTCTCTAAGTATAGGATATCCCAAGTCATCATTTTCAATGTCTGATTCCTGTTCTAATGCAGTTAGTTCCTCTCCTGCATATATATTCCCTATATATTCTTGCCATCTACCCACTTTCTCTACGTTTTCTATGATGACGTTTCCTTGTGCGTCCCTTATATTTTTGCTATACGGTTTTATATCCCTAAAATTCATTCTAATTAATTTGTATGCTTCGTCTGTCTTTCCTATTTCCATCTTTGTTTGTACCTCTTTGCACTTTTCATCAATCCATTGTTCTTTAGCTTTCCTGCATTTTCGAATAATTTCCCACTTTATGGTTTTATATCTCTGTTTTCCTGTTTCGTCTGATTTATTTTTGTATTTTCGTCTTTCTTCTATTAAATTCAGGATATCCTTTGTTATCCATGGTTTCTTATTTTCTTTTTGTGTGTACCCCAGAATATCTCTGGCCGCCATGTCTAGGCTGGATTTAATGTTATTCCATTCTGTTTCTACTTCCTTAGTATCAGATATTTTCCCGATATCATTCAGCAATTCATTTGACTTTTTTTCGAATCTTTCTTGAATATCTTTATCTTTTAGTTTCTCTAAGTCCAAGTGCCTTTTTCCGTTCCTTTTTTTCAGATTTTTAAATTTAAGTGCAGCCTTCATAATTACGATGTTGTGGTCAGTATCTATATCTGCTTCTGGGTAGCTTCTACAGTCTTTTACTTGATTCCTAAACCGTTGTCTAACAAGAATGTAATCTATTTCATATTTTCCCATATCTCCTGGCACTTCCACGTATATCGCCTTCTAGCATGATGTTGAAATAATGTGTTTGTGATGATTAAATGGTTCTTGTCGCAAAATCTACTAGCCTATTTACCCTGTCGTTTCTCGTACCTAAACCAAATAAACCTACTACCGCTCCTTCCCTACCCTCACCTACCACGGCATTAAAATCCCCCGTAATTATTAAATTTTCATGTCCTTATACGTGTCTTAATATGTCTTCGATATCTTTGTAGATCGCTTCTACCTCTTCGTAACTGTAGCTAGAGGTGGGCATGTATACTTGAATTATTACCGTGTTTACCGGTTTAGATTCTAATCTAACCATGAGTACTCTTTCATTCTTTTGTAAGTAATTTTCTACACAGTATCCTATCTTTTTCCGCATAACTATTCCCACACCCAAATTTCCTTCCTCTGCTCCTGTATGAATTACCCTGAAGTCTCCACTCCAAAAATCCCCCGCCTTTGGCCACCGAACTTCGCTGATTCCTACTATGTCTAGTGATAACCTATTCATTTCAATTTTTAGGTTCTCTAGCTTACCTACTTGCTTCATGCTTCTAACATTCCACGCTCCGACTCGCAGAATGTTCCCGACTCTTATTTTTAACTTTCTAATCGCATCCTCCGAAGTAGTCCCCTCCCGGAGATCCAAATGGGGGGCTATTTTAACTCCGGAATCTTTTACCCCAGAGAATGCCATCATGTTTGTAACAATTTAAGTATACTGTGTACTTGGGAGATAATGTGGTGGTTTCCCGTTGCCTTCCACATCGTGGTAGTGTGTCTTAGACTGCCATACCGACCCCTATGGTCTCTGCCAATCTAAGTACCGAAAGAGCCGCTGCCCTCTTTCGGGGACCTGTCTTAGTCTGGTTCCTCACTAACGACCCTACTACTTTGGTTGGACCTGTAGTTTGGTTCTTTAGCTCATTAGAACACGCAAAGCCATTTCACCTGTTCTAGTAATTTAGAACTTTGGCAAGGTGCAGGTCCATTCGAAATGGGAAACTGTTTTATCTCAAATATTTTTAATATGATTTATTTTTATACTGTTTTACCTCAATCATAATTTAAAGTGTAAAAGCCGACAAATTGGGGGTTTCTTGCAAAAGTTTTATGAAAAGCTACAGACAGCTTGAAACGTTTCAATAAGTCTTTAAAGGTAATAATTCGTTTTGCTGGCTTGATTTTGTAATAATTTGACAGATGTAAATCATTTAAAAAGGGAGAAGATATTTAAAAGTGTTGTAAATATTCAATCGTTATACCATGTATTATAGAAGTGCTTTATTTAATTTAATCAGCTAGTCGAGGTAAAAGATAATTATAAATTTACATTTTCAAGTGTTTGAGTGATATAAGGAGCTGTGAGAGGGACGCCCAAGTTGTGAGGCTCGTATATCACAGAATTATATATATATATATATATATATATATATAAATATATATATATATATATATATATATATATATATTGCTGTGAAACCTCTTGGATCACCTGGTCCGTTGATTTTCTTCTGTTAATCGCCTCGGCTGCTCCTCTAGATAGCTTTCATCCTCATACATAAAAAAAACAAACACATTCCTACCACAAACATCAACGTTAACTCTATTTACATCAATATTCAGAATACATTAAATTTTCAAATTAAATTTCAGCATAAAATTCAGTTTTCAAAAAATTTCAAGATTAATTTTATTATCATTTTAATGTGCATCCAGAATTAAAGTCCTTGTTGGATGCCTAGTAATTAATATAACAATATAAGCAGACCGGAGTCTGAGTATAAAGGGAGCATCTACCACCCCTTTACGTTAATTAACCAGGATCGTCTAATTGAGCTCAAAGACATACCCACATTTTCATCATATTCCCGAACATCAAAACAAAATACCCTTTTACTTAAACAAGCAAATTTCATCTTAAAATTAAACTTTTATGGTTAGAACAATTTCACTAATGTCCATTTAAAGTAAATCAATTATAAAGTCATTCAATACACACAAAATGTCAAACAAAATAGTATAATTTACCTGAAGGTTACTGTCCTCGTAGCTTCAAAGTATCGTTTCTTTAGTTAATCACACCATTCAACAGGATTATATTTACAGCTTCTGATTCTCTACGCTTTTAAAGTTTTCTCCATCACCATCCATTCAAAGTCGTTTCTGGGCCTTTCCGGAACTCATCTGTGTTTATCTGACCCTTGTTTCATGGATCCAGACACGTATTTGAACCATTTAATTATTAACACCCCGAAAATAGCAAAGAAATTCATGCTTCTGGCACCTATATATACGCCAAAACTGCCTACTTTTGTGTATACATTCGTCGTTGTAAATTTTGCTGATTGGTACAGTGAAACTAAATTTTATTACCTTGTATCTAAGTGCACTGAAGTACATTCATGTTAGCACGTAAATAACAAGCTATTTTGAATCACTAAAATATACTAGCAAACTTTAAATTATTTAATCAAACTAAAATGCACGGTTTAATATCTTCAATCAAGTCGCGTATGTACGAGCTTTTAACGCATCGAATCGTCAAAAGTCTAAGAGAGCTTGTTTATCTTCATCTCGGTATATATAGCAAAAGCCTGTCTGTCGGTCGAGTCTCTAAAACGGCCAGTTTCTAGAATTTCTCATTCTATGTTCCCAGTCTGTTGCTCGCACGTCGATTTTTACGAATTTTCACTCGCCCCATTCAAATCTCAGAAAATTTCCACACGGCACGCAAGCATGTCCGAGAAAAACTAATTGATTTTGTACAGAAATTGTTGTTCTACCTCTGATATTTGCATCCTATTTTTAACCAATTGTGACCCCCGTGACGTTGCTTAAATCCCGCCTTTTACAATATGTGTCTTTGCTTGACGCATTTTCTCTTTCCTTCTCTAACCTGTTCGTATTGGTGCAAATTGATATTCTTTATTATCGATTATTTTAGTCCACATGGAGTGTGAAATACCCAGCTTTAGCAATTCTCGTAACTATTATGCGACGTTTTCCCCAAGATTCTTTGAAACATTAATTATCTGCAAAATTTTCGCCGAATGAGCTTTTAAATAAACCCAGGTGTTTAAACATACTATTAATTCTCAGAGCCTTATTCCGTGGTATTTTAATCTTGGGTTTTTACAAGTTTCTATAGGTATTATATGTTATTAACGGTTTAATTAACTCCAATTAAAATTGATTTCTATCCTTTTCATTTTTAGCGAATACAACTTAAATATTAATTATTATATGTACACTTTGTTTTACTACCGGTTACTTAAAATAGGGTTAATTAATATAAACTTTGCACGTAATTTCTCTTTGTTTAGGAATAATTACATTACACGCAGAGCTTTTCAATACTGCTTCTTTTGATATAAAGCGTCTTATAAATAATTTAAATTTCTTATTTTTACTGAAACAACCGAGTTTATTTATGCTTCATGGTTTTAATAACGCGTATTATTTAATGAAATTCCTTATACACGGTGATTAAAATTATTTGATGTGATTATTTAATTTTCTACCCTGGTCTAAATATGAGTAATATATATATATATATATATATATATATATATATATATTGCTATACTATTCGGGGAATTTTCTTGCCCCTACTTTGTGCTGTTATTTTTATTACTATGAACTGAAATTCTTGATCCCCTTCGTTGTGCGCCTTATTAATTTCCTACGTACTCTAAATTATTGGACCACCATTTTAATATTCACTATTAATTGTAATTATCTCATCCTCCAGCTGTTTTCTTAATATTGCTATCAACTGGACTTTATCTTTAAACAACTTTATCTACCAATGGCAAAATTCAATACGTTACCGCCTTGCGTGTTATCAATTTCCTATTCAACTTGTGGCTCCGCCTTTCTACTATTTAAATCTTATGACCTCGGCTAGCATTTATTTGGAATTATAAAATTCAGTAAATTTCGATTTTATATAATGAAACCAATATGTTATGTACAGCTTTTGAAATTATTTGTAATACATTTTTAAATTAGTTAACCTTATAAATTTCATTTATTCACAACTATCTAGTATGTACTCAAAAACCCAAAGTCACCAAAGAAAACTTATTGTCTTTACCAACAAAGTGTAGAATATTCTAAACCTGTTATCATATTACTCATTCTATACGTATGCAACCTCTTTTGTTGACTTCTTCCCAAGCATATCATATTTAGCAAATTCAATATTAAAAATAAAATAAAAATTTATGTAGAAAACCAAATGTCTTATAACTAAAAATCTGACCTGGTTTTATCTTTTTCACATCGACGCTTCCAATAAAAATGATCTTCCCCAATTCTGGATTGCATTCAAATTATTGCCATTACACTATAGACCACTACCATTAAATTATGCACCCCAATTTATTTCAATTCTTCAAACTTAGACTTTTATCATTCTTGCCCCAGACTTAAAATTGTAGTTTGTTTCACCCCTGTACTTCAAGATTGTATTATTCTTCTTTTCTCCTGGACATCTAAATTGTATTACTGTATTTTTCCCTTAACATCAGAATCCTAGTCTATTTCCTTCAGACCTCGAAACCCTATTATTTTTATGTCTTAGTTTACAATAAATTCATTAAAAACGTACTTACGTTTAAACGGCAATTATAATCTTCATATTCGCACTCATTTTATTTCACTTTTATAATTATTACGTATTACTTTGTTTTAATGGCAATGCACTTCGGCCTTCGTTGAGTTCAAAACTGACTTTCTTATCAAGGTGCTTGCTAATATAATCTCGAATTTCCACTCCATCCGTGGGTATGGTCTAGAACTCGACGCTTGTTTCTGACCAATCAAATAATTTCATTTAGAGCAGTTTCTGATGTAACGCTCCACGATTTCCCATAATCACAACCTGCCCGCAGCTGTCTTTCATTATCAACATGCTGTATTTTGATAGATTACTTGCTTTTCCATAAACAACTGATGCAACTCGACTTTAAATTTTCATGTTTACATGCGATTTACGCAATTTTTAATCATTTCTCTTATCAAAATGGTTAGATCTTTGTACGCATTTATATTAACTACCTGAAACTCTATTTCTATATCCGTATTAATTTAGTCGTCTGGAACTCTTTTTTTTAATGCGTGTCTAATTACACTTTATCATTTATTCCTAAATATACGCGTGCTTCCACTGAAAAATATCTTTATTTGTTTTACCTAAATTAACTAAACTTTATCTACAGGGTATTTAATATTTACTATCTACTTAATACATGTATTTCTTATTCCTACGCCAACTATGCGTCTTCCTATGTTTACCTGCGTTGCCCAAAAACTATTTCTACTTTATATACAGGGTGTTGACTACTTACTATCTACAAACTATGTCTATTTCTTAATTATTTCCTTAAATAAGTGCAGTTTTCTGCTGCCTATTCTAATTACTCATACCTGAACGACCTTTACTATAACGTGCACCCTTAAGCAACCCCTTATCACAGCATAATTCCTCCAAATTAAAATATAGAATTTTATATCAATGTCCTTTTTGGCGCGTAACGTGAACTTAAACTCACATTGGTACGAAATTATTATATTTTTATTTCCATTTTGAAATCTAACTTTTTCTTTATTAAACTCATATTTACATTTTATTTATCTCATACCTATGTCCTATTATACTATATTATTCATACCTATACCTATTCTTATATTCAAATCCTATTCTATTTTTCTATGTATACCTATTCATAATTTATTTTACGTTTCCTTTTATCTATTCATCTGTTTTTGCATGGGTCAATTAAGTTTATTTATTTCTAACTTCCCCCTTTCTATTCTTAAATCTGGGTCCTTTTAATCTATATTTCTCAATCATATTTTTATCTATAAATATGCCCTCCGTGCTGATTTGATATCCCAGAAATTTAACTTTATCTTGAAAGAATTCGCACTTCTTTAAATTTAACCTTAAACCTGCTATATTTAATTCTAATAATATTCTTTCTAAATGAACAAAGTGTTGTTCCACACTATCACTAAATATCAACACGTCATCCACGTAGTGGATACAAAATTCCTCATACGGTCCCAAAATATTCTGCATCGCCTTCACCAATGCAGCCGTACTCGAGGACAAACCAAACGGGACCACCCTAAATTGATATATTCTTCCTTCTACAGAAAAACCCGTATATTTCCTTGATTCTCGCGCTAATGGAATCAACCAAAATGAATTCTTTAAGTCTAATTTGCTATAGATTTTCTTATTACCTATTCTTGCTAATATGCTCTCCATCGTTGGTGGACAATTGTATTGCGGCTTCGTTCGCTTATTTATCTTTCTTGCATCCAAACATAACCTAATGCTATCATCATTTTTCTTCACGACGACTAATGGATTCACAAAATGTGTACTGGAGTTTTCTATAATACCTTCACGTAACATTTCCTCAATCTCTTCCTTCACTCTATTCCTATATGCTACTGAAATAGGATATATTTTAGTGTTAAACGGCTCTGTATTTGTTACTTCCAACTTGTTCACATAACCCGTGGCAATTCTCGACTTCGACCCAATTAATTCTGAATGCTTATTCAATAATATATTCACCCTATTTCTTAAATCATCTGGACACTTAATATCTTCATTTTCATTACCCACATTATTTATCTCTTCACTAAACTGATTAATATTTACGCAGTCGTCTTCTATTTCAATATTCCCTTCTTCATACCATTTAATATATTTCCCATTACACTCAATCTCTTTGCATTCCGCATTTATCTTCAACCCCAACTTATCTATCATATTCATCCCAAATATAACATCTATCTTCAGTCCAGGTACTACCATAAAATCATTTTCCCATATTTCATCCCCCATTTCACATCTCAGAATTACCATTTCATTTATTACACTAAATCTCTTATTATTTGGTGCCACTAAATTACACCTCGCTACAGGTATCGCTTTATCCCCCAATTTTTCTCGTTTAACAAACTCTTCCGCAACAAGTGATGCTTCTGCTCCAGTATCAATTAACACTTTAACTATTCTATTCTCCACCTTTAAATTAATTATTGGTAATAAGTTCCTTTCAAATCTTCCTAATTCATTATCCATTTCATATTTAATAAACTCGCGCTGGTGTTCATATCCGTTAATTCGTAGAATTTTCCTTGGTTCGTCCGTACTCAAAAATCCTGATTTCGCGTCGAAGGTCCTGCCTGACTCATTATCCCTGTATCTGTGCAATTCGTATTTCTTATTTCCATACTATTAATATTTCTAGCTTGCGTCCGTCGATCATCATTTTCCTGTCTATTTATTACACTATTATTTCCCTCATGATTCGTTCTCTCCATTCGTTGCCTTGGTATCTGACCAGTATTCCTGTTTTGCCTAAAATCATTATTAAAGTTTCCATAGTTCCCCCTATTAAAATTTCTTCCGCGATCATAATTATAATTGTTCCTTCGATAATTATTCCGAGTCTCCGTATTCCTTATAAAATTCGTGCGTCGATCCCTAACATTATTTTCAATTTCATAATCATTTTCCAAATCATCATATCTCTGCAAATAATCAATAAACGTATCTCTATCCACTGTATTTTGCGTCGTTATGTATCGCTTTACTTCAGCGTTAAAATGACTTGCTAAATACCTTATAATAATTTTATCTTCTAAAGGAGGATCCAATTGCTTCGCTACAGTAAATTTCTCAATCGCATATGATTCTCGCGTTATCCCTTTCGCCGAATCGTATCTTCCCATAATTAAGTTACTTCGAATTCGATTTTGCTGATTGTCATTCCAGAATTGACGTAAAAATTTGCTTTCAAACTGTTCAAATGTTTCTATTTCACTCTCAACTAAATTGTACCATCTTTTAGCATTCCCTCTTAATATTGCCCTAATTAAATTTAATTTCAATAATTCATCTGTAGATCCCTGTATCAACATTTTAAAATTTTTCAGAAATATCTTAGGATTTAATTTTCCGTTCCCGTAAAATTTCGTAAACTGTTCAATTGAAAGATTCGTTTGAATTAACCTATTTGATTCTCTATTAAAATTTATTGGATTACCTTTTAAATTATTTATTTCTTGATTTATTGTTCTGAATTCCGTTTCGCTTTTTTCTTCAATTTTTCCTAATTTAATATTTAAATTCGTAATTTTATTGTTGGACTCGCTTTCGTACTCTTCTCGTTTCGTTTTGACTAAAGAAATATGGTCCCATACGCATTCTATTTCCTCAGAAACTCTCCCAATTTTTTCATTCAACTGTGCTTTAATCTCAGCGATATTGTGGTTTGTTTCTTTCAGTCCATCACTAAGAATCTTGATTTGATTCCCCAATTTCTCATTGTTTTCATCCATTTTTGTTTTAACTGTATTTATGGCTTGTTCACTCTTATCCATTTTATTATTTAATGCCATTAAAGTTTCCAACATCTTGGTTTCTTGTGAAGTTCGCCTTTCTTCGCTCAAACTTCTCTCCAACGTTATGTTTTCTTGGGATCCTTTCTCCATTTTGAAATTATTATTTTTACTCTAAACTTTTAAATACTAAATAAATCTACCTAACTTTAATTACTGTACAAATTTCTCGATTTTTCCTTTAATTGAAACTTTTCAAATCCCCGGTTTAGTTTAATTAATTTATCTGAAATCTCGCAATCGTATTTTAAAATTTATTTTAATTTAATTCGCGCCTCTTAATCTCAGGTTATTTTATTGTAGTTTAATTCATGCCCCACGTTGGGCGCCATATTTATTGCTATACTATTCGCGGAATTTTCTTGCCCCTACTTTGTGCTGTTATTTTTATTAATATGAACTGGAATTCTTGATCCCCTTCGTTGTGCGCCTTATTAATTTCCTACGTACTCTAAATTATTGGACCACCATTTTAATATTCACTATTAATTGTAATTATCTCCTCCTCCAGCTGTTTTCTTAATATTGCTATCAACTGAACTTTATCTTTAAACAACTTCATCTACCAATGGCAAAATTCGATACGTTACCGCCTTGCGTGTTATCAATTTCCTATTCAACTTGTGGCTCCGCCTTTGTACTATTTAAATCTTATGACCTCGGCTAGCATTTATTTGGAATTATAAAATTCAGTAAATTTCGATTTTATATAATGAAACCAATATGTTATGTACAGCTTTTGAAATTATTTGTAATACATTTTTAAATTAGTTAACCTTATAAATTTCATTTATTCACAACCATCTAGTATGCACTCAAAAACCCAAAGTCACCAAAGAAAACTTATTGTCTTTACCAACAAAGTGTAGAATATTCTAAACCTGTTATCATATTACTCATTCTATACGTATGCAACCTCTTTTGTTGACTTCTTCACAAGCATATCATATTTAGCAAATTCAATATTAAAAATAAAATAAAAGTTTATGTAGAAAAACAAATGTCTTATAACTAAAAATCTGACCTGGTTTTATCTTTTTCACATCGACGCTTCCAATAAAAATGATCTTCCCCAATTCTGGATTGCATTCAAATTATTGCCATTACACTATAGACCACTACCATTAAATTATACACCCCAATTTATTTCAATTCTTCAAACTTAGACTTTTATCATTCTTGCCCCAGACTTAAAATTGTAGTTTGTTTCACCCCTGTACTTCAAGATTGTATTATTCTTCTTTTCTCCTGGACATCTAAATTGTATTACTGTATTTTTCCCTTAACATCAGAATCCTAGTCTATTTCCTTCAGACCTCGAAGCCCTATTATTTTTGTCTTAGTTTACAATAAATTCATTAAAAACGTACTTACTTCTTAATCTTCTTTGGGTATTAAACCACTCATAGTTTTTAAAATTATTTTTATTAACGTTTCGATCCATAACCTAGGATCGTTTTCAAAATAATAAAAACTTCAAGTTTGACATTTATGACACAAATTGAAGGTGACGTTGATTTATTGATGTTTGAAATATTTGGTTTGAGTACACTAAACAAAAATTTTTAAAGTTTAAATGAATGATTGCCTTCAATTTGTGTTACGGCCTGGGACCGACTTTTTAGGTAGCCAATACGCTTAACGTGAAATCAGCTGATTAATTTTATTGTAAAATTCAATAACTTGGGAATTGGAAAACATTTTTAATATGTTTCTATTTATACAATTTAGAGGATGGTTATTAAAGAAGTGTGCAATTGCATTATTAAAAGGCTTAAGTAGTCGTTTTTATATTTATTTTGAAGGAAATCATTATGATTTAGGCTACCTCTTTGGTAGATTTTAACATTGTTCTGAGGTAACCTTATGGTGGGTTTACACTTGTCAGATACCAATGTTGTTCTATGAAGGTTGTATATGGATCTGAGGCGACCCTATGGCGGGTTTACACTTGTCAGATACCAATACTGTTTAACGGAGATTGTATATGGTTGTGAGGTAACCTTATTGCGGGTTTACACTTGTCAGATACCAATGCTGTTTTACAGGGGTTGTTAATATGCTTCATCATCATCTTCATCTCAAAACTGGTTGGACACGTACCTGCACTTATTTATATTCTGAGCTAGCTTCCCTTCTATTGTTTTCTAATTTTATGTTTTACTTCACCGAGATTCAGTGAAGGGGGTTAAGCAACCTGTGGCTACCAAGATCCCGCAACACTTACGTTTAAACGGCAATTATAATCTTCATATTCGCACTCATTTTATTTCACTTTTATAATTATTACGTATTACTTTGTTTTAATGGCAATGCACTTCGGCCTTCGTTGAGTTCAAAACTGACTTTCTTATCAAGGTGCTTGCTAATATAATCTCAAATTCCCACTCCATCCGTGGGTATGGTCTAGAACTCGTCGCCTGTTTCTGACCAATCAAATAATTTCATTTAGAGCAGTTTCTGATGTAACGCTCCACGATTTCCCATAATCACAACCTGCCCGCAGCTGTCTTTCATTATCAACATGCTGTATTTTGATAGATTACTTGCTTTTCCATAAACAACTGATGCAACTCGACTTTAAATTTTCATGTTTACATGCGGTTCACGCAATTTTTAATCATTTCTCTTATCAAAATGGTTAGATCTTTGTACGCGTTTATATTAACTACCTGAAACTCTATTTCTATATCCGTATTAATTTAATCGTCTGGAACTCTTTTTCTTAAAGCGTGTTTAATTACACTTTATCATTTATTTCTAAATATACGCGTGCTTCCACTGAAAAATATCCTTATTTGTTTTACCTAAATTAACTAAACTTTATCTACAGGGTATTTAATATTTACTATCTACTTAATACATGTATTTCTCATTCCTACGCCAACTATGCGTCTTCCTATGTTTACCTGCGTCGCCCAAAAACTATTTCTACTTTATATACAGGGTGTTGACTACTTACTATCTACAAACTATGTCTATTTCTTAATTATTTCCTTAAATAAGTGCAGTTTTCTGCTGCCTATTCTAATTACTCATTCCTGAACGACCTTTACTATAACGTGCACCCTTAAGCAACCCCACATCACAGCAATATATATATATATATATATATATATATATATATATATATACACACACGCACCGAGGATTTTTAAACGTGGTTACTAACGCAAGTGATTTGTATTGTACAAACAGTCCGTAATGATCCCTCAGAGTAACGAAAGGATAATCAATTAAAAATTATTGTCGTCGACTGAAATTGAACCTGAAAATCACATACTTCGATTTTGAGACCATATCTCTTCATTCTCATAAGAAATGAAAACACAGATTCTAAAATTGCATTAGTAGCAAAATTAAAATTTTGTATACGCAGAAGATTTAAAATTTCTATCATAATTGATTTTACTGCTAACCCTCTCTTCCAACCCTGATAGTAAAAATAACCGAAAACGCTTTCAGAAACCTAGAGCGTGTAAGTGTAGAAGTGGGAACAAGAATACTAACAAATCATTTAAACTAAGGCTCGTTTATGACATTGTATATCCCAAGCATATTTGATTTGATAAATTCGAGTAAGTTACTGTTGAACCGGACATCATTTCCGTTATCTGTATCCGAGCAGTGCTTGTATATATCGGAAGTATCCGTGTTTATATTGCGGTAAAGAAGTTGTTGGTGAACTTTTGCCCTGGTTAGGCTGAAATACTACAGACGAGCTTTATTACTGAAACTAGGTCTCTGACTGGCTCAACTAACCCTTGTTCTGTTCTGTTCTATACCCTGTGTTGTTAGTTCAGGTTATATCCTATTATTATTATGTAATAACTCATTCTAAATGCCTTTATAATTGAAGCAATATTGCATGGTGTAAATTGTAGTTTTGATAACTCTGAATGCCGCAATGAAGCGATATCGTACGTTTTGTTAGCAATAAAACAACGATCGAGAACATGAAAAACGCGTTATGCAAAAGCGGAAAAATGCTAGGCACTTCAAACATCAAGCAGGAATTTTTTTGTAAATAAATGAGCATTTTATGTGAAATATGCACTTTCGGATTTTATTATTCCACCTTTCGACGGTTTTTGAGAAGGTTTTACTCTTACTAGTTTAAGAAGTCACAAATGTGATCGAAGTCCATTTTGTAACGCACGCAGTCATTAGCTTACAGAACAAACTTTAAAAAATGTTCAAGCATACACTGCCAACCTTTTTTAACCTTTTACATCAAATAATTATATTGACTTATCCAATTTTGTCAAAAGCTTTAAATGTCAAAGGTGTGTAACAAAGCTAGCCAATCAAGCTACCGGTGAGACTTTCACTTCATTCTTTCCTGCTTTACGTATGCAGCACGGTAGTTTACTTTTTCAACCTGTGATGAAATGGGCGAATTGCGATAGAATCATAGTTTGAAATAGCAGGGTTCAATTCCCAACGGAATCATTATCCTTTTCTTACGTATTTTCTTTTCAGCACAAGCGTAGAAGGGCGCCGAAAAATTGTTTTATTTTTATTTAAAACGGAAGAGCTTGATCGGCTTTAGAGCTCTTAACTAATCGACTGTACGAAGATCAAGGGTAAATTTTATCAAATGAAAAACCATCTATATTGGTATTGAAGATTCTAACGCTCATTGGAACTACATTATAAGAAAAATTCAGAATCTTCCGTGTTACAATTTTTATAAAGTGTAACAATTTATTATAAAAGAAGGAAAAATGGAAAAATGTGCTAAAATTTTTTTTTTGCAAGTCGAAATAAGTCTTCATATTTATAACAAAATTTCAGTCCCATATGAAAAATAATAAACGATCCCTGATTTCATATTAATTATATTGCAAGGTTAATTCCATGCTTTGATGTAATAACGAAATTAAATACTTTATTTGTTTGAAACTTTGTTATGAACGTCAAGGTAATTGTTTAAAATAGCATTTTATCATTAGGAATTAGGAATTGTAAGAAAATAAGTTATTGTTTTCAAATATGTCAAGGTTTTCTAAGTTGTTCCATAAACACGACTCGTGGTCCATCTTAATTCTTAAGCATACGCATTCAGTGGCATAAATTCCGATTAGATAGGTTTTTCAAGTCGAATCGTTCTTAAGAATGGACTTTGTGATTTTTATCACTTCATTCTATGCTTCGAGAAGTTCGAAATGGGGTCGTTGATGCGTTAAACCTAAGGGCTTTAATCTTCCGAAAAATAAACCTATCACACGAACATGGGCCTCTAAAATCAACAAAGTTTATAGTCTGAATTTCTAGTTAAATTATGTACCACAGCAGAGTACTTCGCGGGGCGGTAGTATACAATTTACTATTAGGAGTGAGTAATGTATTTGCCGAATTCCTTAAGAAATTTATAAAAGAAAAGCGGTTGTATTAAACCATCCCCGTAAAAGCTTGAAATGTCACTACCCCCGCTAACCAACTAGTACTAGAATTCCATTATTTCAGTCCATAGGATTCGCTTCTTAAAACAACTCTTGTATTTAGGGTTTCAGTATTTCTGGTTTCCGATATTTAATTAAAAGAAACTAACTTAAGTAAATTCCTCTTTAGAATTTTGTAACAGTTAAAGTTTTTTCATTTGCGACAAGCCGGTCTAAGAAAATTATGTAATCCTAATTATTAAGCATACCCCTTCATTGGCATAAATTCCGATTAGATAAGTTTTTCAAGTCGAATCGTTTTTAAAAATGGGCTTAATAATTTTATCACTTCATTCTATACTTCGAAAAGTTCGAAATGGGGTCGTTGATACGCTAAACCTAAGAGTTTTAATACAACTTACTACAACTTACTATTAGGAGTAAGTGATGTATTTGCCGAATTCCTTAAGGGATTTATAAAGGAAAAGCGGCTGTATTAAACCACCTCCCGTAAAAGCTTGAAATGTCAATACCCTCTTTAACCAATTAGTACTAAAATTCTATTATTTCAGTCCATAGGATTCGCTTTGTAAAACAGCTTTTGTATCTAGGGGTTTTAATATTTCTGGTTTCCGATATTTAATTATAAGAAACTAACTTAAGTAAATTCCTCTATATAATTTTGTAACAGTTACAGCTTTTTCATTTGCAAGAAATCGGTCTTCTTATGTTGACAACGATTCTAGGTCATGGATCGAAACGTAAAAAAAGTTGATTTTAAAAACTATGAGTGGTTTAATTCCCAAAGAATATTAAGAAAAATGTTAAACAAACATACAGGAAAAATTATGTAATATGCAAAATTGTAACGTAAAAATTCCGAACTGAATTTATTGTCAACATTACTGCTACAAACCCGTTAATTTAGCATTTATTCATTTAACGCTTTACTCAATATGAATTCCAATACTCTTGTATATTTAGTAAACCAATAAAATTAAAGCATTTTATTAATATAGCTGATCACACTATTACAAATCTTGCGCGTGTTCCATACTCGTATGTAGAATATCTAAGATCTTCATGTTGTTTGTCGACTTGTGTCAGATGCTCACTTTTTGTCTTCTCGTCGAGCCGAAAGTCACTTTTACTTGTCTGTGATATAAAACAGACGAGATGTTACAGGAAATTAAGTTTTCCTGGCGTAAGCGCTGAAACAGGTAACACCGTTAATTTAGTTGTCTAAGACAACAAAGTTATGAAGTAATTAATCTTTACAACGGTTTGTTTTATAGGTAATTAATTACGATTTATTTTTTATTATTATTTTATTTCGTATACACATATATGAATTGACGTAATACGTAATTGCTCATTTCTAAATTACTTTATGCTTTGATGTGCAAATACCTTCCCGTACAGATAATTTAGCAACCTATTTATTAATAGAAAGAAGCTTAACTTTTAACGGTTCAATATTTAAAATATATAGAATGATTTTATTTAATTTAGAAGTCATTTTTTTGCCAAACTATGTATAAAAAGATATTGCGTTACATCAATGATAGTAACATGTTGTTTGCAGCATTTGTTTAACCAAATGCTATTTCTTGTCTTGTTTACCGAAACCTTATTTCAACATGTTGTTTGCGTGCCTTCATTCTAACATGAAATTTTGATTTGAGACTAATTAACAAATACATTATTGCATGTATAAAAATTTGAATTTCTTGTACAGTTCTCGTAGCGCTACTCCGAACTACTAAGTATAAATGAATATTGTTAAATAAAATACAGACTTCAATTAAAATTCAGTAGACATAAAAATTTTATTATACATCTTTATTGAGTAACGTAATTATTATATTCATAAGGATTTATCTTTGTTGAGTTGCATTATCATGTACATAATTGTTTAATATGAGAATATAGAAACCTTTTTTTCTTCAGTTCATTTCTTCATGAATATTTAATTTCCCCAAAGATTTTATGACTGCTAAAGGAATTAACATAACGATTCAGTGATAAGTATTTGAAGCAAAATTAAAAACTTCGTACAGTCACAGAATTATTAAATAAATTATATGTTTGCTAGTAGTAATTATGTTTCAGAGCCATCTTAGAGCTTCGTTAGAGCAGAAAGAAAAGTAAGTAACATATTTGTGACAATCAATCTTGTATTTGAAATGGTTTGCGATAATATAGGTTTCCAAATTTTCCCTTTAACCAAATTCATTTAGTCAATTGCTTTATAGAAAATTTAGGTGGCGTCCTTTATCTTATTTTTTTAACTTTAATAAACCCACTGACCCAATCTCATGCGACCTTGGGTTAAAAGCTCAGCTAGCTACAAGTCATAAGAGTTTTCTTTTTCTAAAAGCCGCTTGTCATCCAACCTTACCCTGGGCTTATTACAATTTACAAGAATTCTTGATAGGTATAGAAAATCAACCACGATTTTTTTGATAACTTACACTAACGCCTATGGTCTGGGGCGTGATCCAAGGTTCATTAGAATTTTAGATTACAAAATA
The DNA here is from genome assembly GCA_036346225.1 of Platerodrilus igneus. Classification (NCBI taxonomy): domain Eukaryota; kingdom Metazoa; phylum Arthropoda; class Insecta; order Coleoptera; family Lycidae; genus Platerodrilus; species Platerodrilus igneus. The sequence continues at coordinate 2,365,422 of JARFIW010000012.1, forward strand.
GCCGTGCATAAAAATAGAACTGCATGAAATTCCTCTTTTATAAATTAAAGTCTAGCTAATGTGGTTATGTAAACAATATGCAAGATTTGGTACACTATGATTAAGATGTGTGGATGCAGAAACTATTACAAATCCTGTTTGAGTAGTTAAAACTAAGAACCTGTGATGTTGTTATTGAATACGAATTTTATAAAGTTGTTTTGGTTAAAATATTTATCTCTCGATAGCGAAATAGAAGAGTATTACCGTGACAATTGTCTTGTGTCTTGTAATTTATGAAGCACGTATGTTAAAACAATGTTTGTTAAGGAAAACGCTTAATTGATTGAGAACTGATCTCCTTTATATTTAGTCAAAATATATTTATCCATAGATTTAGGTAAAAGAATTTATAATTAACAAATACGAAAGGGTTTTTGTATCAGCCCTTCTGAATCAATTAATACCTGCTAGATACGTTGGCGTCCAGCTTAAGAATATTTTTTTTTCCATTTGACTACGTAAATTTGTCTCCGACCAATTTCCAACTCTTCCTTAGGGCGATAGCCATGTTAGTCAAAGCCATACAGTTTTTAGCATTTCTATCTTCAAAGTATAAAACTTTTTTTAAAAGTGTAAAGCTATAACAAGCATCAATATAAAAACTGTAGCAATTGGCGCGCAACGTAATGTCCAATTTGTTTCTTTTGCACGAATCTTGACACCGCTCCCGTAATATGAGGCCACAGTTTATTTCAATAGCACGCTTTGTAATACTTGTAGCAAGTAACGCCTGCAACGTGAGGCATGCATTTGCTGACGTCCGAGTTTTTTTAGCGGAAAGATTTCTGATTGTTGTAAATTTAATTCTTGGATAGTTAGGTTAAAATATTTTTTTTAGTTAAATTGTCTGGGAAAATTGAACCATCTAATCTTTTAGTAGAATTGACGAAATACGAACTAACAATTTGTGTGGTCTTGATTTGGATTTGCGTGTTTCATTTTTGCAGATTTTTAGAAACATTTTTTTTTATATATATTCTTAGTTGTGTTGCATAACTGAAGTTTTAAAGTCACTTAAAGTCCTTTAGCGCGGATTGTTTATTTTAATTTAGGCGGTAAGTGGTTTAACTGTTTGGTATTCTAAGATGGCAGCTACTTTCCTGATGGTATATTTGCATAAAGATGAACTGGATTACGAATTAAAAATATAAGGAGTTCTTAGTAGAAGATAAATATGCAGGGAAAGAGATGGATGTTGGTTTGATTTGTTACACTGGTACTTCTGTTTTAGTGTCGTTATAATGTGTGAAGCCTGGTTTTGTTACACATGTAAAGTTTTGTTTTATTGACTTAATTTTATTTGATCGACAACGTAACGTGGCATGGGTGTTTTAGTCTAAGCAAGACTAGTGGTGGGTTGGTTGCTCTTACGTTGCGGTAGTCTAGGCGATACTCGCAGTGACTTGGTAGTTCTAGCAATGCGTTAGTCTAGGGAAGCTCATGGTGAGTTCGTCGCCCTAACACTTTACATCGTTTTTTAAATCGAGAATGCTGTCGTGTTCTAGGCCGGCTTCGTGGCATAGCTGGTATACGTGTGACTAATATGCCTAAATTTCCCCGACACGGACCACTTGAAAAATGTTAAGCGAGCATTTTTTACAAAAATACGCACACGTTCAGATTAGAGGTAAGATGGGGGTCCCATATGTGAGTGTTGTCACGCATGTTGAAGATCCCTACCTTGCTTGGAACCGCAAGGCTTCGGTAAAATTCAAAATTTTTCAGGTAAAGAAAAAACTTGCTTCCAGGCGAATATAGTACTTTTCGGTGGAGTATTGGAAAAAAACTGATGTAGTGTATTCTTTTTGGTGAATTAGTCTAGGTGAAGCTCGTAATGGAGTCGGTCACTCTAGTAAATTTATGCGTTGTAGGGCACTTTTATTTGTATCGGCAGTTTAGTTATAAGTTTTGCGAAATTTGCTACACTAGCGGTTACAATGAGTGATATGAAAATGCCTCGCATTGAGGCGCCCATAAAAGAGTGATATGATAAGGTCTTGCGTTGGAGCGCCTCTGAAAGAGTGCTGTGACAACGCTGCGTTGAGAGCGTCACTAAAGGAGCGTTGTGAAACAGATACAGCAATTTGTAAAACTTGAAATTGTTCACATATCTTCTTTTCTAACTTTGCCTGATTAGCTCAACGGAATTGACAGAGTTTTCAGAATGAAATTAAACACAACAATATCACAAAGCATTTATACAATATGAAATATCTTATTTCATACAAAAGCATTTACAACATCGTTTCTTTCAAACATAAAATAATTTCTAAGAAGTCTGCCACAAAATATTTTTGCTTACATTATTTTACATATACAGAATTAAACATATTCCTTTGAGGATCTTTCACCTGGTTATAAATTATTTCCACGCTGGTAAGATTTGTTTTGGTTAGGGCAAATCCTTGACACTTAATCTATTAAAGGTCAGAGTATATCGAACGCTGAACACAAACTCCTGTTAAAAAATCCTCACACTAGAAAAAAATTATTAGGATTATCTTAAACTAGATCCAAATACTCTAATATTAGTTAAAAATAAATCTAACAGTGATACTTGTAGAATCCACAAAACGTTTCTCGTATGTAACAATCTTCTTATTTTAAATTGATTTCCAAATCGGCTTACAAGTTTTCCTAAATTAATATTCCTGATTTCCAACAGCAATTATCAAAGTACTTTTTTGGGTTAAATCTTCATTTCAATTATTTAATACATCTTTAAAAATAGCTTTATAGTGAAGAATTTGCCTTTTATTCGTAATTAATAATTCCACTTTTGTATGTAATTTGGGTTTAAAAACATCACTTCAATATTTATTGCAACCTCGCAACTATACTTTACTGCATATTACTATATAACACAATGGCTAACGTTTTAAAATAACATTTCTTGATCTACTTTACGTTTCGACTGCATAGGATTAAATTTAATGTATGAATTCCTTTCGAAACAATAAGCGCTGTCAACAAAAGATATTGTTATACAAGGAAGACATATGGATGTGGCTATGTGATCAATGGTATCTTATGAAGGTTTGAAGTATTTTATACATAAGATTGTTTGAATATTTTGTTTAGGTATATCGTGAAGCACAAAGTTGCTGTCTGGTTATATTTGGTGAAGTGATTTTGCTTCAGCTTTGTAGGTACAATTGTTTGCTGTCTGTGGTGGTCGGTATGGTCTGAGATTGGTGTAGTTTTGATTCCTATTTACACAACGATGTCTGGATGTATTTGGGGATTTCTGTATCCTCCCTTACGGTTTTTTTTGTATTAGTTTATTTTTAAAGATGCATTGGCATCCTCTTCCCCATTAACATTCAGTCCCTTCTTTGATTCCATTTCGAAGTAATAAGTAAAGACCCTCGTCCATTTGCTCATGCCCTTTGTAGAGACACTATCTCGAGCTAGCCGAAATACGTGTTTTGTGGGAAATAATAACATTATACTGGCGCCCACAACGCGGGGCTGTTTTATAAAAAATATAAGTGAAGTTTTCTCATAACATTACAACAATCTAGGCAATTGATCTTATATATGATGTTTCTTTGGTTTAAACTAGAAGTTTTATCTTTAATTTTAAAGAAAAGGTAATTTATGGTTAAAGTATTTTTAGAAGCTATTTTTATGTTGAATTTATTAAATAGGTTAGTTAGTTTGGTGTAAAGTGTTCAATATATGGAACAGATTTAAATGTAACGGTACTGTCTTTTGTTTATTATTATTATTTATGTTGTTATTTGTATTGTTATCCATAATTTCTGTATTGTGGTTACATAAAAGAGGTTTAATTAATTTTAGAGGATAATTTTTTTATTAAAATAATAAAAAGTTTGTTTAAATTTTTTTGATAGAATATATGGTGACTTAATGTTTTAATTCTGTTTTTTAGTGTTAAAATAAAATTTATTTTTATTTTGCAAGAGTTATATGAGAAGTAGTTTAGGTATTTTCCAGAGTTTGTTGGTTTTTGATACCAATTTAATAAAATAACATTTTTATTTATATAAATAAGTAATATACTTTCCGAATGTGTAGCTAAACCTGTTATTTCCTATACCATACATTTAAGTCTAATGGCGTAGTTTTAATTTATTCATTGACGTGCAATTTATCCCTGCTTGCACTTCATGCGCTTGGTACAAACTTTCCACACATACTTTACTTCAAATGCACCGTTACATTTTCTAAGTGCTACTCGTATTATACGAGGGCCATTTTTTTTCAACCTCCGATAGGCTATAAATAAAAGACAAGTTCATATAAAACAATAATTTTTTACCAAAAGATTGGTACACATACGGTTACTTTTCGACATAATCACCGAAGAGATTAAGACATTTGTCATATCTGTGGACAAGCTTTTCAATACCCTGTTCAAAGAATGTTGCCGCCAATGAATTCAAGTAGTCCTTGACGTTGGTTTGAAGGTCCTAATTGGTTTGAAAGCGCTTCCCACCAAGCCACGTCTTCAGGTCAGGAAAAAGATGAAAATCGCTTGGTGCTAAGTCAGGACTGTATGGCGTATGATCGAAAATGTCCCATCCAAATTGTTCGAGAAGCCGTTGAGTTGCTCCAGCAGTGTGTGGACGGGCATTGTCGAGGATCAGAACAACTCCAGCGGTCAGCCTTCCTCTTCGTTTGTTCTGAATGGCTCTACGCAACCGTCGTAAATTTCACAATAAACAGCTGCGGTGATTGTGGTTCCGGGCTCCATAAACTCTACAAGCAACACACCTTGTTGGTCCCAAAACACAGTAGCCATGGACTTTCTGTTGTTGAAGATTTGTTTGAATTTCTTTGGTTTGTTTGGTGAAGTTGAATGCATCTATTGTTGTGATTGTCGTTTTGTTTCCGGTGTGTCGTATTGAATCCAGGTTTCATCCCGTCATGATTGATTTCAAAAAGTTGTCTCCTTCATCATGATAATGCTCAAGGAACTCCAACGCTGACGCCATTCGTCGAGTTTTGTGGTCGTCCGTCAGCATTTTTGGGACCCACTGTGCACAAAGTTTTTTGTAGCCTAACCGTTCAGTAACAATAGAGTACAAAACAGACCTTGAAACTTCTGGAAATTCCGTAGACAAAGCAGTAATGGTGAATCTGCGGTTTTCTTTAACCATTCTGTCAACACGTTGAACCAGGTCATCTGAAACGACAGATTTGCGTGCTTGGCCCCCTTCATCATGCACATCATTACGGCCATCTTTAAACTTTCGACACCATTCACACACAACACCATCACTCATGAAGTTTTCCCCATACACACGACTCATTGTTTGATGGATTTCTGCAGCACTATGGCCTTCAGTCTGTAGAAAACAAATCACACTTCGCACTTCACACTTGGCGGGAGCATCAATAATAGCGGACATGTTTACGTGGCTGTAGCACAACGCCGACTGACGCCTGAATGTCAACAATGGCGGAGTGTGTAGTGCAAAAGCTGCGCAGTCGCCTACAGCGCATGCCCGCTTTCTGCCATCCGCGTAGCGTCTGCACGGAGCGATCGGAGGTTGAAAAAAAATGGCCCTCGTACATTATAGCTGTTTCTTTACCTTACATGTGATTTCCCAATGCTCCAGCAGAAGGAACTACATTGGCCAGGAAGCGAGTTTCTTTTTACCTGGAAAATTTGAAATTTTGCCGAACTCTTGCTGTTCCAAGCAAGGTAGGGACCTTTAACGTGCGTGACAACACTCACACACGGGACCTCCATTTTACCTCTCATCCGAACGAGGGTGTATTTTTGTGAAAAATGCTCGCCTAACATTTTTCAAGCGGACCGTGTCAGGATTCGAACCCGGGACCTTGGGCGTAGTAGTCACACATATACCAACTACGCCACGGAGCCGCCTGTATTTTTTTGTACCAGTAATCTCAGTTAATAGTAACTCACTTCACATACGATGTCAATTTGACGTGTTCTTTTTATATATCTCACACTGAGAAGATTGGAGAATATCACTTCCCCTCTTTCCCTTTAAGCACGACCTCCTAATTACTTCCAAATGAAATTTCAACTCAGTTTAATAAAAGTGGTGAGAATTTGTGTTTCCTGTATAGAACGAATTGATTGATAAATCAGGTTGTGAACAGAAGTAGGGTCTGTGGTTACGATGTGAAATGCCGTTCCTTTTACTTCACTAACAGTCAGATAAATCTCAATTTCACGTATTTGTAGATCTGTTTTGCACTTGTGATGTATTAGGTGCAACTGCAACGACGACTACTAGCTATCAAATCTTCAAAATGATCAGCCTCTGGAGGTGCTTTATTACTTGCTACGGGTGAATGGAGCGCTAAATAATTAAATTTGAAGTTGCCAAAAAGGAGGAAGAATTCCGTAACAAATTAAAGGTGCATCGGCGAACTACAGTGGTTCGGGAATGGGCCCTTATAGAAACAATTACATAAATGGAACAAAAATCGAAAAATTAACTAGGTGGAATTTATAGCTACGTTTCCAATAACACTTACTTTGAAAGATTTTCAACACTGTCAAATTTATGGGCGCCAACTCATCAGGTCTAGTGACAATCCTCTGAACAACGGGTAATCAATTAATTGTTTTCCGGGGGCTGCTAAGCATTTGTCATTTACCCATTCCTCATGTGTTCTGAGGGGATTATGTCAAGGTAGAGTCTTTCGATTGCATGGATGGAATGAAACATATGAACGATGCGTGATGTTAAAACATAATTAGGTTTTATTTATTATTATTACATAGCCCATTTATTCGATCCCCTAATACTGAAGGGAAATCGACAGTCTTGCGACTAAGCTAGGGGTCAATTCCTCGAGTTGAGCTTATGAGGAGTGGTCGTGGGCTTTATAACAATATTATTATCTCTGTACTGACTCTAAAATACAAAATAGGGGCGCAAAAGGTGTACCACCAAGTCCTTGAATTATTTAAGCACAGGTTACCCTAAAGAAGAACTTGAAAATTCGCAGGGAGAAAAATTGCTTTTACTGCGAACACGCAGAATCTAAAAAAAACAATGTTATTATAATAACAAGGGACGCAAGAGATACACTCTTGCAACGTTATACAATAAAGAGAAAAAGAGTAGCTATTAATACCAAAAATTTAAGTATAAATGGTAAAAGGAAATTTAGATATCAAACTTCTTGAAAGCGCTGTTTCGTACTTCTTTATTGAGTCACAGCCAATAACATATTTTTTATAAAAGGTTATAGATATATATTGCCGTGTAAGCCTATAAGAATCGAGCCCCACAAATTAGGCGTCATAAATTGCCGTGTAACCCCTATAAGCTCAGTACTTTTTCAAAAAACATTCGGGCATTTTATTAATTTACCAAAAATCGTCATAAATTTCTCAAAAAAGAGAATTTAAAAAAAAAAAAATTCTTACCCAGATTCCTGCTTCATCACATTAATTGATTTCTTCAACAGCTCCCTGGCTAGCTCAGTTGGGCCTCCTCTTGGATACCTAGATTTACTATCATACTCTTTATCGTTCACGCACACACTCAATAAAACCACAAAATAATACAACAATCATACAATATTTATTTACCACTATTTACAAATAACAACTCAAGATTATTTACATTGCGGTGCTCAAGTTACACCTCAATAAATTCTATCTTTGTAAAGTCCAGGATTTTAAATTGAAATATCAAACACATTGAATGTAACAGGAGTAAATGGGCCCTGAATAATACCTTATTAATTTTTTTTTTATTTATAATTATTTCTAATTAGTACACTCTTGGTGAGCTCATGATAACCCAGTTTAATTTATTAATGTATGCTTTTTACTTTGCATACTCTTACTACAAACACAAAAAAACCCATGTACTCTTAACAAGAAAATTTTAAATTCATGAGGAATGTTAATAAGCTTTATATACACCTTTAGATTTATATTTAAATACCATAATCAAAGTCAGTTATACGTATTATTTTCAATACGCCAAATAATGCAAAATACCATCAAAGTTTACTCTCACACATCACAATAATTCTTATAGTTTATAAAAAACAGCAAATTCTAATGCGTTATCTGGAATTTCTTGAAGATCCCTACTCCGTTGACGATGAAGTTAAGTTCCTGCACCCTCGGTCTCGTGGTTCTGCTCTGCTTGCCGCCTCCAGCTATTTATAGATGAACACCATCTAAGTTGTGCTGCATGCTATTCATTCAAGATCCATCCAAATTCAAATCCAAGTATATTACACTTTTTTATAATTGCATAATTTACTTTATGTTACTTTACTTTACTTTACTTCACGAGCTTGTTAAAATATCTGTTGCACCTCCAGTTAAAATTAAACTCGACACTAACCACGTTTCAAACTATGAGGCCAACACTGTGCTATCTGATTTAAAAATTTTAAATACTTACAAGCTCGTGGTGGATTTCTGTACGTAGTCTAAAGCGATGAAAATACCAATTTAGCTCGTTGATACGATATTTTCCGAAAAACCCGCATTCAATTTTCCCGTGCTTGTCTGTTGTACAACTAACTATTTAGACCAATGATATATTCAGTGACGTTTTAAAAACCCTGCCTATATTAACTCTATTTTTCTCTTATGCATATTATATCTTTCCGTCTAACCTTGTTTGAGTGGTAGAAAATCGATATTACTGCCTGCGTGTTATCTAACCCACGTGGAGTAAATACGGGCGTTTCGAAGTGAAATGCTATTATGCCTGTCTCATTCCGAAGCATATCATTGATTGTCCATCCCTTCTGCGCTTTAAGGAAACTTTTGGTTAGCACTTATGCGAAACATCCGACCGTTTGCACAGTATACCTCAAATCTTGTCCTTTATCTACACAACTAAGGGGAACATGACCTTTCCAAAACATGCAGGTGTTCAATTAACGATCGTTATAAAATAACATTTGTAGGAGTTTGCGTTTCAAGATATTTCCTATATTCGACGTGTTTGTTTGTTAGTAAAGCGTTTCGCCTTGGTATTATCGATTTTTCATGCTCTTATGCGTATTAGACGTTATAACCCTTTCAATTAAACTCAATTAAATTAATTAATAACTTCCATTGGCTTATACAATTTATTTTCTTTACGAACATAACTAAATTTTAATCACTAATTGTAAAATTATGGCAATACTTGTTACTTTAAATTAACTAAATAAAATAAATTTTGCACGCAAATTTTGGTTGTTTCCTCTATACAAGGTGTTTGAAATTGCCTTGTTTATACCTAAATTTAACCCTTTAAAACCACTACAATATATATATATATATATTTATATATATATATATATATATATATATATATATATATATATTACCTTTAACTCATTTATCTCTACCTTTGGACGCACTTGTCCAAAATAAAATAATTGTTCAATTAAATCATATGATGGTTCTTTAATTAAATTTATCTTTTTCTGTTTTAAAATTTATATACAAAAATGTACCACAAAAAGGCAGTCTAATCTTTTAGACTCAGAATTTATTTAAATATGAGAATTTTGAAAATTTCTCCTAGGAATGAAAATGTCAGCAATAAATTAAATATAACCATAAAGTTTTTAAATACCCAAAATACACAGATCTGTTTACTTTGGTTTACAAATATGTGTTATATATTCAAAGCTAAATGGAATTAGTTCTCATAATTACTTAATGTGTTATTGAACTTGAAAGAAATACTTTTCCGGATTAAATAAAGAGATTAATAATCTTAATTATTTGCAGTAATATCAAATGTGAAGAATAATTTGTACAATAATGAAATCTAAACGATAAAAGTTGAATCTACTTTCTTCAAAAGCAAATTAAAAACGCCGTTCATTTAAGTTTCGAATATTCGCCTCGCTGTCAAGTTATTTAGAACCGCTGTTAATAGGTAAAGTGCTTATGCTAACGCTTACCTTAGCAACTTAGTTGTACTTTGAACTTTATTACAACAAATACCTTGTCAAGACCACATGTGTTACCCTGCAATTCTTCGACAAACAAGTGACGTCAGCGAACTTTCCACATCTGCGTTTTACAAAGCGTAAACTTGAGTTTCTTTTTTTAAACTGATGACGAATTAAATGCATTACTGGGTATTATACTGGACCATTACTGGAAACTATTTACATCAATTTGTCGTGCAATGAATCGAAGTAAATCGAAACATAAATCAATTCATAAAACGAACTATTCAATGTGCATAATTTTTGACTCTTCTTTACTTATGTTAAAGCGAGATTATTTAACGGTAAACTGAGAAATTAAACATGATATTTAAACTTGCAGGTTCGTAACTTTATAAATTGTGGATTAGTGAAATTAAAAGTCGGTATAGTTGAGAGTGAACGTGAGCGCTATAATGAAATGAAATCATCTACTTTAATAATTATTTGACTTGCATATCGTTATTAGAAACAAACACAAGTCAAGTACATTCAGAACTTAACTACGCTGCCACGTTTATGGTCACGCGTAGATTGCTAGCTCTGACCTTAATGGTCTCCACGATGCTTGTAATTGCCTACGAGTGGTCGAGCCGGACTGGATCTACTGTCGACGGGATGCGCACAAGACACAAGAATCGTCTGACATTAGAAGTGCTATTCAAATGACCAACGTTTACGAACGGAGCTTATACTATTATTATTAATTAATATACCCCTCGTGATTGAGCTATACGGTACTGATCTGAACTTTTATTAATATCATAAATCTAATTGTTTATTTGAATAAACAGTCCAGTGTATTTTGTAAATAAATATATAAGCTTTTAAAATCGTCAAAAAGAAATTGTTACAATGTCATATAGTTTACGTTGTTAACGTCACCCATTGTATGGTATGACTAAATTATTTGTAACCTAATGTTTTTGATTTTGCTAACTAGCGCAGGTTTTTAATTCACAGATACATTGTACGAAGATGCTTATAATATTGTCTGGGGTTTGGTTTATATTTTAACTACCTGTATTTTCATGTAACATTAAAATGACATTATCACGCTATGAAAATTTACTCTTATAAATATTCTGTTTACCCTTTTTGTGGTTTTGAAATAATTTATAGGGCCAGACTTATGTTCAAATATGTATTCTACAAAAAAAACATCGCGTTTGTGGTTTTAAGTTCATAACCTTAAAATTTATTAAAATGTGCTTAACAAACTCTATTATTATGAAATCATTATATACAGGGTACATCAATATTAATTTTGTTCGTTTAAAATTAATTTTTTATTTCTCGTCCGGTTTCTGTTTAACGTAGCCCAAGCGTTACATACCTTTTATATTTAGTCCTCTCAACTCAGTTTAAATTGTTTCTAAATTAAGCAAACATAATAAACCTGCACACCAGTAATTGGTTGCAATAACTAACTTGGTTAGTAACTCCGTTGTAATTATACGTGGGATTGGCTCTAAAATAAACTCTATAATTGAATCAGCTCAGTTATACCTACTTTTCCTCTTGCAAATACAAAGCACATCCTTCAAAGCCCCCGAAAAAGCGTAGAATCGTTTATAAAAAATTACCCACAAACAAAAGACGTGTTGAATGCAAAATTAGGATGCCTTAGTGAATCAAATGCGAAAACCCAAAACAAGATAAGAAAAGTGAAAAACACGCGCGTGATGTTAAAGCTCAGGGTTTACGCAACTCATCCTATTCTTATATATGAAAAATACGTGTTCTACCGACTACGGTATGAAATAGTTGTTTTACGCAAAAAAAAGGTTTCCATCACACGCGAACTATTTCTAATCCAGATAATTTTAAGCAATTTTATAGATGGCTTTGCAATGAAATATTAAGGTAGTAACAAGTAGCGATAAATCAATGCACCTGTGTCAGGCGGGCTGCAGCCGTATCCAGGTCAGTACCCTGTCGGGTCAGGACGCATGCGTGATTTAACAATCCCGGTCATGCCCTACTATCTTACTACAGGGAAAGTACCCTTCATCCCTCCTACTACTACTACTTGTCCTGTTTCAAAGCAAAAATTACTGCCCTGGATAACTTTCTCAGGTCGCACCTTTAACTTACAATCTTTTATTGCCAACCGGGAATATTAATAGCAAAATTAAGGTGTAGTTGAATTGTTGGCCTAATTTGTTTAGAGCGACGACGCAGACGTTTCACTATCAAAAGTGAAACTTTGTAGTTCTATAATAAAGTTTTCAGATTGGTTCCATTAGAGGTGAAGCTTGTAAAGTTGTAAACCTTAATTAACGCAATTCCCAGCAGAATGTTTCTATCGTAATTGGCAGGTGTTAAGCCTTTATTGATCATTTGTATGGGTAACCTATTTTTTTTACAAGTGCTCTAATTACTGAAAAGGTTTCTACGAGGTGAACGCTTAACAGAAAAGTTCAAATAACTTTTTTTATGGGTGAAGTTTGACAAAGAGTAAGTTGCGCGATTATAAGGGAAGCTCTAGATCATCAATTTTGTGTCAAACTTTGTCTAGCAATTATTGACTAAACTTTCGGTATATAAAGTGGAAGTTTATTTCCAGAACCGAATGAAATATAACCAACGAGTGCGAAGGTGCTTATTCTATATATCTTGGTTTAATTTTCTGAATTGCTTGAATGGTGGACTACTTCACAAACCAAATTTATTTTCTACCCAAAATACTTAAGCTATTGTAATGGTGTAAATGCAATTTAAATAAAAGCCTGAAACTCACTTTCTTGGTCCATTCCCTAGAAGGAGTATAAACTTTCGGACATACTTCACAATTTATTTCTATTCCTTATGCCCTGGGAAACTTCACTCGCCTTGTTAACATCTATACATTCCTCTTTTCTTCTCTTCATTTCATACGTTAACCCATCACATCAAAACATACCATACTTCTTCTTGAACAACTCACATATCTATTATACACCGTTGGAGTAAAATGGGCGTTAGATTATAATTTTAGATTGACCCTAAAGCGGTGGGAATTCCGTAGCAATTTTAAGGAGCATCGGCTAATTACAGTGGTGCGAAAGAGAGTTGCTGTATAAAAAATAATAATAATGTAAAAATAATAAAATGAATAGAATACAAACAAACTACGTTACTATAATCACTTATCTTGAAATGTTTTATAATTGTCATAATTAAGGGGCGCCAAATCGTGTTGTCTCAGCAATCCCTTCGATATTATACCTACATGGAAGATGTGCTACGTACTTGGATGGAACCGGAAGAAAAGTAAACACCAGGCTAACTACCAACTGCAAAGAGTGGGGGGATTTGCCTACATACCAAGAAAACAAAAAAATAAAGTACATCGCCCACGATTATCTATTAACAGATAAAAATAAATAAAAGATCCTGTACAAACAAGCAAAAGGAAAATAAATTAAGCGTTACTATTTTACAGTCAACAATTATATTCTACGGACAATTTAGAAATTTAGCTACAAAGTGCGCATCTCGTATTTACACAAAAAAATTAATCAGTATCGAATGAAAGTTGTGAGAGCTTTCGTCAAGTGTTTTTAAATTTTTACATAATAATTTTTGTAAAGTAACTAATTACTAAAGCGAACAAGCATGTGCGTTCTTTTGTCACGTATCTTTAAAAAATAGTACATTGCACCTGTAGAGTGATAATATCGTATCGCAGCAAACCTTTCGACTCACACGCTGCAAAATCAAACTCAACAATGGTTCAAACAACACAAATTTGAACTGCCAATTCCTAGGTTAGCGAAGCGCGTTGAAACTGGAAAGCCCGGGTTTATATCGTACGCGACCTTATCTCAACAAGTCGTTACCTTGGAACAACAGAGAAGATCATTATACGGCGATCGTAAGATATACCAAGTTAGTGGGTACCTAAAAACAGGATATAACTATTTACTTGTAGCCTAAACTTGTCGTTTCGAAATAAATGAGTTCAAAATGAAAATTTGTAGAAAGCGTATTTATTATTGTAAACAGGATGTTATTGAAGAATTTAGAAGATGACGGGGTACCTAACATAAGGCCTAGACTATTTAATTTATAAAATAAAAATTCGTTTTAAAAGCAAAAAGGGGTTGTTGAAGAATTTAACAATTGAAACGGAATTTATTCGAACGAGTAATGAATTAACAAGGGAAAAATTTTAAAAACAAAATTGGAACGTAACAAATCCCCCCCAGCAAGATTAACAGATCAGGGTAGGAAAACGAAAAGTCAGGAATGGACAGGTCCAAAAAAAGCCAAAAGAAAAAAAAAGGAGAAAAAGAAACAAAAACCCAAACAAAAAAATTCTCTTAAGAACTAAAAGAAAACTCGTTACGAAAACGAAACACAAAAGACAACAGAAAAAGACAAAAAATAACCCCAAAATAAAAAAAGAAGAACTGTCGTCCGGCTCGAAGGACCAATAACAGAAAGAGAGGAAGAAGGAAGGAAGGAAAGGAAGCAAGCAACGAGGACTAAGATGGAACGGCCTCAGCACTGCGGAGTCAACTGACGGATGTTTCACATGAGAGAAACGGAAAAGGTTATCAACCTCGCAAGGAAAAACGGAACGAGGAAGAAAATCAACAGTGCCGATCAACACAGGACCCAAAGGTCGAGCCTCGAGTAAACAAAGGGGCAACAAGGGAGAACGAGAAGAATAGAGGAGGAACGCTGGTACAAAGAAACGGTGTACTGCACACCGTGGTAGCTAAAATCAAAGAACCGAAGAAAAGAAAGGCTAACTGGCACTACAGTCCTACCGTAACTCGATAGAGGCAAAAAAAATTATTGCAAATACAGGGCAATCTAAATCATATCCGACGGAAAACTTCGGGAACACCAATGGAAGCGAAACAACAAAATAGAAATTAGAATAGGGCTGTAGAATAAAAGAAAAATCGGAGAAAGAAAATACTAATTCTAGACGTGACGGGGAGAACAAAATATACAGATAGAATAGGAAAAAAAATAATCTTGGGCGCCAGCATTTTCAATTGACTAGGATTATTGGCGAAAACACAAGTCCAATAATCTGAAATTAACCAACCGATAATATTGAGCGATTAGGAAAGAAAACAAAATTACAACTTAAGAAGATCAAACCCACATAAGAAATAACAGAAAAAAATGAATCGTAGTTCGAACGTAAGGGAAGAAAACATAAGTAGCATCAAGCTGAAAAATGCGGGTAATGCAAGAAATTAGGCAGTAACAAATAACAAAAATTGGGCCAGAAATTAAACGAAACCAAATCGGAGCCAAAGTTTCACAAAATAAAATCAGAGCCTAAATTAACGAAAAACAAAATCAAAGCAAACATTACCCAAGACAAAATCGGAGCCAAAAAAATCACTAAAACAAACTCGCAGCCCCACACCAGGGCGTCAGAAATTATGCTAAGTACCTGGACGTAGCCGGAAGAAAAGTAAACACCAAGATAACTATTAACCGCAGAGAGTGGGGGGATTTGCATACATACCAAGAAAACAAAAAAATAAAGTACATGACCCACGATTATCTATTAAAACATAAAAATAAATAAAGGATTCTGTACAAACAAGCAAAAGGAAAATAAATCAAGCGTTACTATTTTACAGCCAACAATTATATTCTACGGACAATTTAGATATTTAGCTACGAAGTGCGCATCTCGTATTTACACAAAATAAAACTAACCAGTAGTAAATCAATATGTGAGAGCTTTAGGCAAGTGTTTTTAAATTTTTACCTAATAATGTTTGAAAGTAATTAATTACTAAAGCGAATAAGCATGTGCATTCTTTTGTCACGCATCTTTAAAAAAAGTACATCGCACTTGTAGAGTGATAATATCGGATCGCAACAACAAATAATAGTTCTACAATGCGAAGTTTCTGGTCACGTAACTACACCAACCGTTGATACGGAATATGCCATTGACGCACACAAAAGAAAACAAATTGCATACCTCTAGGTATCTTGATACTTAGCTCGCAAGCTGTTGAGGTTGAGTCAGCATAGAGACGCGATGGTCGTCAGTATACGTTTACTCTGATACCATAATTGCAGCAACAGTTTACGGATAAAAGTAGTCGTCCTACGTAAAGAAAGAAGTTGTTTTACATAACGAAAGAAGTTATTTTCCATAACGAAGGAAGTTGTTTTACATAACAAAAGAAACCATTTGGCCTCCAGCTAAAAAAGGAGCAGCTGATTAGAATGGGTACGCGCGGGGAAAACTCACCGAGTACATGCAGGACACCTAGTTAACAATTTATTTCTATTCCTTATGCCCTGGGAAACTTCACTCGCCTTGTTAACATCTATACATTGCTCTTTTCTTCTCTTCATTTCATACGTTAACCCATCACATCAAAACATACCATACTTCTTCTTGAACAACTCACATATCTATTATACACCGTTGGAGTAAAATGGGCGTTAGATTATAATTTTAGATTGACCCTAAAGCGGTGGGAATTCCGTAGCAATTTTAAGGAGTATCGGCTAAATACAGTGGTGCGAAAGAGAGTTGCTGTATAAAAAATAATAATAGTGTAAAAATAATAAAATGAATAGAATACAAACAAACTACGTTACTATAATCACTTGTCCTGAAATGTTTTATAATTGTCATAATTAAAGGGCGCCAAATCGTGTTGTCTCAGCAATCCCTTTGATATTTTACTTACATGGAAGATGTGCTACGTACCTGGATGGAACCGGAAGAAAAGTAAACACCAGGCTAACTACCAACTGCGTTACAATGTGTCGTATAGACTGTAAAATTATTTTAAATTGTGTTTTAAAGGCTTATAACTGCTTATTCGAATTAACTAAGTATTATTTACCATATTCAAGTAATAACGTTTACAGTTTACAGTTTATTAGTATAATTGTGTTTCCATTCTGAACGAACCTGCACCTTCACGAAGTTCTAAAATACTAGAACAGGTAGAATGGCTTGCGCGTTTCAATGAGCTAAGGAGCCCAACTATAGGTTTAACCTAATTAGTGAGGTCTTTAGTGAGGAACCAGAATAAGACAGGTCCTCAAAAAGAGGGTAGCAGCTTTTTCGGTACTTAGAGTGGCAGATACCATAGGCGTCGGTATGATATTCTAAGACACACTACTGCGATGTGGAAGGCAACGGGAAACCACCGCATTACCTCCCAAGTACACAGCGTACATAAATTGTAATAAATATGATGGCATCCTCTGGGGTAAAAGATTTCGGGGGATGTGATCCGAAAGTTTAGAAAAAGATCAGAGAACATTTTGCGAGTCCGAGCGTGGAATGTCAGAAGTATGAAACAAGTAGGTAAGCTAGAGAACCTGAAACTCGAAATAAATAGGTTAGCATTAGACATAGTAGGAATCAGCGAAGTCCGCTGGCCAGAGGCGGAGGATTTTTGAAGTGGAGACTTCAGGGTAATTCATACAGGATCAGAGGAAGGAAATTCGGAGGTGGGGATAGTTATGCAAAAAAAGATAGGACGACATGTAGAAAACTACTTTCAAAAGAACGAAAGTGTACTTATGGTTAGATTTGAATCTAAACCGGTAAATACAGTAATAATACAAGTATACATGCCAACCTCTAGCTGCAGTGAGGAAGAACTAGAGGCGATCTACAAAAATAACGAAGACATACTAAGATACGTAGAAGGACATGAAAATTTAATAAATATTGGGGATTTTAATACAGTGGTAGGTGAGGGTAGAAAAGGAGCGATAGTAGGTTTATTTAGTTTAGGCACGAAAAATGACAGGGGCAATAGGCTGGTAGAATTTTACGACAAGAACAACTTAACCATAAAAAATACGCTATTTCAACATCATGCTAGAAGACGATATACATGGAAGATGCCAAGAGATATAAGAAGATATCAAATAGATTACATTATTGTTAGATAACGGGTTAGAAATCAGGTAAAAGACTGTAGAAGCTACCCGGAAGCAGGTATAGACACTGATCACAACATCGTAATTATGAAGGCCGCACTTAAATTTAAAAATGTGGAAAAGAGGTACGAAAAAGGCACTTTGACTTTGAGAAGAAAGATTTGAAAAAAAGTCAAATGAATTGCCGAAAGATATTGAGAAAATTTCTGATACTAAGGAAGTAGAAACAGAATGGAATAACATTAAATCCAGCTTAGACATGGCGGCCAGAGATATTCTGGGGTATACACCAAAAGAAAATTAGTAACCATAGATAACAAAGGATATTTTAAATTTAATAGAAAAAAGGCGAAAATACAAAAATAGATTAGACGAAACAGGAAAACAGAGATACAAAGCCATAAAATGGGAAATTATTCGCAAATGCAGGAAAGCTAAAGAACAATGAATTGATGAATAGTGCAAAGAGGTACAAACTAAGATTGAAATAGGAAAGACAGACGAAGCATACAAATGAATTAGAATGAATTTTGGGATATAAAACCATATAGCAAAAATATAAAGGCGCAGGTAGAAAACGTCGTTATAGAAAATATAGAGATAGGCGAGATACCCAAAGATTTTAAACGTAACATCATAGTAACTATACCAAAAAAAGAGGCGCGGATAGATGTGAAAATTTTCGAACAATAAGTTTGACAGCACACGTTTCGAAAATATTAACTAGAATGTACAAAGACGAATGGAAAAATGAGCTGAAGAAATACTGGGAGAAGATCAATTTGGGTTTAGGCAAAAAAAGAGAACATGGGAGGCTAATTTAACTCTTAGGGTGATAAAAGAGAAAAAATAGAGAAGGGGAAAGCGTATTTATAGGGTTTATAGATATGGAAAAAGCATTCGACAATGTAAAATGAAAAAAAATATGTTCAAAATACTCAAAAAGATTGGAATGAGTTTTAGGGATAGACAGCGGTAATAGGATTAGAGTAAGAAAGTAGAGAAGTAAATATTATGAAAGGAGTGAGACACGGATGTGCCTTATCTCTATTAATTTTTAACTTGTACATACAAGATGCAATGAATACTCTCAAATGCAGGAAGACATTTGGAATTAATATGCAGGGACAAAAGATTGATATGCTTAGATTTGCAGATGATATAGCGGTATTAGCATCTAGCAAAGAAGAGTTAGAAGCTGCTCTTAATGAAATAGAAACAGTTCTAACGGAGAGATATGATATGAGAATAAACAAAAATAAAACTAAAGTTCTAATATGCAAGAGGGGAAAATGAATCAAAAACAATATTACAAATAGGTAACTAGAACTTACAAGAGGTTAAGGATTTCTGCTACATAGGAAGTCAAATAACGCAAGATGGGAAAAGCACAAAAGATATTAAACAAAGATTAGCACAAGGTCGTGCTACGTTTAACAAGAAAAAGCAACTACTGTGTTCAAAGACAACAAACATAGAAACAAGGAAAAGATTGTTTAAAACATATGTGTGGAGCACAGCATTGTATGGGTGTAAAGCCTGGACAGTAAGAGAAGCAGACAAGAAAAAGGTAGAAGCCCTTGAAATGTGGTGCTACAGACGTATGATGAAGATATCATGAAGAGACAAAGTTATGAACAAGGAGGTACTAGAAATGATAGGGGAAGAAAGAAATATGTGGAAAACAGTAGAATCTAGGAGAGATATGATGATAGGCCACATACTAAGATATGAGATAATAGTGCGGAATATATTAGAAGAAGAGATAGGAAAAAATAAAAACTGTAATTAAACATAGTTATTATTATAAACAACTACAGATATTGGTTTTGCAACACTCTCAACTAATGTTAATTGTGCGAAAGGATTTACTGAACATCTATGAATACGGCAAATGTCTAAGTGTTGGGAGTTCCTAAGCAGCCACAGGCTGCTTAACCCTCTTCACAAACTTTACATGTGATTTTCCAATGCTCCACCCGAAGATACTACATTGGCCAGGAAGCGAGTTTTTTTTTTAACTGGAAAATTTTGAATTTTGCCGAACCCTTGCTGTTCCAAGCAAGTTAGGGATCTTCAACGTGCGTGACAATACTCACACACGGGACCTCCATTTTACCTCTCATCCGAACGAGGGTGTATCTTCCCCTTCACATACCACTGAATCTCGGTAGAATAGGGCTTATAGTTAGAAAACAATAGAAGGAATCGAGCTGTATATAGACTGTTACTGACAATTGGCCAGGAACGTGTAGTTTTGCTAGCTCTGAACATATAAGAATATTTGTCCGAACCTTCCTGCCGTAAATCCAAGCAAGATAGGATCTTTAAACGTGTCGTAAACAACACGTTGTCACACACGGGACCTCCATATTGAAATCTCTCATCCGAACGAGGGCGTAATTTTTGTGAAAAATGCTTACCTGCCATTTTTCAAGCAGTCGACCGTGTCGGGATTTGAACCCGGAAACTTGGGATTCGTAGTCTTACGCTTACTACATTGATCCACGGCGACGCCCCCCTTCACATACCACTGAATCTCCGTGAAATAGGGCATATAATTAGAAAACAATAAAGGGAATCGAGCTGTATATAGGCTGTTGTAAGAATTGCAGAGAACTGTGTAGGCTAGCTCAGAACATAAATAAGCTGAGGTAAAAGACCAACCAGTTTCAAAACGTAAAACCCAATGACGAAAAAATAAGTGCTCTTAAAACTGATAATTATTATAAACAACTACAGGTGTTTGTTGTGAAATATTTTCAACTAATATTGATTGTGCGAAAGGATAAATTGGAAAACCTATTAATTCGACAAAGGTTTAAGTGCCGGCGGAACTTGGCAGCCAAAGGCTGCTTACCCCTTTTCAAATACCTTACGTGTGATTTTCCAATTCTCCATCCGAAGGCACTACATTGGCCAGAAAGCGTGTATTTTGTTGCCTGGAAATTTAGAAATTTGACGAACCCTTACCGTTCCAGGCAAGATAAAGATCTTTAACGTGCGTGACGACACTCACACACGAGACCTCCATTTAACCTCTCATCCGAACGAGGGCATATTTTTGTGAAAAATGTTCGCCTAACATTTTTCAAGCAGTCGGCCGTGTCGGGATTCGACCCAGGACCTTGGAATCCGTAGTCTCACGCTTACTAAATTGATCCACGGCGACGCCTCTTCCCCATTCACATACCACTGAATATCGGAGAAATAGGGTATATAGTTGTAAAACAATAGAAGGTGACCAAACTGTATCAGATAAGAAATAATAGCAGCTATGTTCAAAAACAACGAACATAGATATAAGAAGAAAACTGTTCAAGGCGTAATGTGGAGAACAGCACAGTACGTCTATGAAATAAAGGCAGTAGGAAAAGCAGACAGAAAGAGATAGAAGCCTACTGGAATGTTGTGTTTTAGATTATGAGGATGGTAGCATGGACAGACAAAGTTAGTAACAAATAGGTTGTAGAAATAGTAGAGGAATAAAGATATCTGTGGAAAACGAAAAAATAAAAGAAATAGAAGGACGGTAACAAATGGGTTGTAGAAATAGTAGGGTAATAAAGATATCTGTGGAAAACGAAAACAATAAGAGAAATAGAAGGACGGGATACGTTTTAAGGCATTTCTGGGAAATAGTACGGGATATATTACAAGCAGAGATAGGAAAAGAGAGGTAGACGTAGACCGAAATCAGACTTTCGCATACAGATAGTGATACATGCAGACTGTGCAAATTTCAGGGAAATGTGTAGGTTGGTTCAGACTAGGAAACAATAAGGGTATGCGTCCAACCAGTTCTAGGACTGAAGACCTAATGATGATGATGATGATAATTGTGTTTAACCCAACCTCTGAAAAGTCAGCATTCCGTTTTATTTAAACGGGTAGGTGATTAGAAAATAATCATTTGCTGAAATAGTGGTTTAGACAGTTCATTTACATTTCCAATGCTCCACCCGAAGGTACTACATTGGCCAGGAGGCGAGTTTTTTGTTGCCTGGAAATTTAGAATTTTGCCGAACCCTTGCCGTTCCAGGCAAGGTAGGGATCTTTAACGTGCGTGACAACACTCACACACGGGACCTCCATTTAACCTCTCATCCGAACGAGGACGTAATTTTTGTGAAAAATGCTCACCTGTCATTTTTCAAGCAGTCGGCCGTGTCGGGATAGTGGTTTAGACATCCAGTTTCTAAGACAATACGAGCTGGTCAAAAAGACCAGGCAGATCAAATCATATTATAAACACCACTTGATTCCTGTGACTTGACCTTGAAAAGGATTGAAAGGAGCAGTACAGTTCTACTATAGTTTTAATTAACTATAGTTTTTCATGTATACTGTAGAAATACTTTACGTAGTTTTCATTAATTATTTGAATTTCCCAGGTATTATTTGAGATATTCAGGAAAATGCTTGCACGAATGGAAAGTTGATATAATTGGTGTTTAAGAAAACCTTTAAAAATCGGTATTCTGTCTTATTTAAATAGACATGCAATTATGCCAAGTTACAGAACGTTTCCTCTAGTCATTGAAAATTCCACGCAAAGAAAACTTCATTAAACACGAAATGAACTATTACTGTTGTAATCGAACCCTTATTAAATAAGTATACAAGTAGGTTAAATATTTGAATCCTGGTGTCATAATAAATCGCATAAATACTAGCACCTTATGACACCATGACCTGAACTAGAACTGCAAGGAGACATGCCTATGCCCTGATAACTTCCCGTTCACCTGTGCAATTTCAGTGACATATATAGACTCAATATTGACCAGGTCACCGGCCTACCTCGACTTGCCCTACTTTCACCGCGTGCCGACGATCTTTTAATATTTATACGGGCTCTGAGAACTCGGAAAGGATTCACTAATAATAGCACCTGTAGGATCAATAAATGCCTGCAGCCTATTTGAATAAACGCTATAAAAATTTCTCAGTTTTCGGTTTTTATTGACCCAAATCCATTTGGAATAGTATTGTCTTTTAGCATTAGATTTTCAGCGATGAAAAAGGGATGTTTTAATGAATACCGTTGGGATCGTTTCGATTTATTTACAACCGGATAAAAATTTACCCTGTGTTTTATTCGGACGTTTTGTATTCGTATACGGAAAGTTGGTACAAATTAAGCTAGATTTATAAAATATAGAAAAACCGAAGCGAGTGTATGTTGAATAGAATTTCTTAGTATGTACTTCTGTAAATTTAAAATTGAAATCGCGTTTCTGCTTCGAATAATTATGCGCAAGGAAACAGCTGGAAGAAATCGAAATATGAAATTTGCTTATTCATCAGTTTGCTGTTTGAAATACCTAAATTTGCCGAAGCTGTCTGACTGGGTTTTTACATATAAAGTAGTTTAAATTTACTTCTCCATGCTGTCAGAAAAATCCCATTTTTTATGCATGGCTAACCCCGATCATGACAGCTTAAAAAAGGATTGCTTTATTTTTATTACTTCGAGATTACAGTCTCCTATTGAAATGATGGTATGGAATGAGCTGGAATTTGAAATATCAACCGAACCAATTTTTAAACATTTTCAAATCTATAAATATTCGGTTTAAAGAATCTATTTTTTCCTACGGCTTAGCACAAGCTCATGACTGGAAAGAACCTTGCTTAAAATAAGGGGAAATACTTTGGGATTAAGCTGAAATTAGAAACTACAGGGAATAATAAATAGTTTAATTTTATTTTCCTATATAACACCAAAGTTTAAAAATTGAAAGTAACCCAATCTTGAGCCGTATAGACCCCAAAAGTATGGAAACGTTAAGATATTTCGCTCAGAACGCCAGTTACGTTTCGGGTCTTGGGAGCTGTCTTTTTAAAAACTTCTTCCAATTCTTCGTAACAATATTTATTTATTAAACAGAAATTACAATTGAATTTTGTCAAGATAGTCAAGCTAGTTTAAAAAATAATTAATTGACAAAAATATACAAAATTACTATAGTAGTAATTTACAAGATAATAAACGGTATACCAAACTTCAATTCGTTACGATAAATTTATTTAAAAGCAAAATCCTTTTTTTAAAAAGGCATTTATAGGTTTCAACTGTTTAGCTCACTAAGGGAACACTTTTTAAATGGCAAGAGGGCAAGATAGTGTTTAATGAAAGAAATATATCACGGTTAGGTTAATATAACACTAAAAAACACACTAAAAACTCAAGTTAATTAGAAAATCTATATTTCGAGATGGAATTTGCTTTATGGAGGTAATTGTAAATTATACATAATTATTTAGGTTACAAAAAGACACTCAAAATTATAAAAAGATACATTATATGTGTTATTTAAATGGTAGCTTTAAAAAATTAATCCAAAAACAAGTTGAGATAAGTTAAAAAATTTCAAAAATAAAGTGATTATTCTAACTGCATTTTACAGCATTTTTTAAAAAAAAATTTCACTTTTCCTTCAAAATAGGTAGAAAATAAGCTGTTTACTTATAAATAAAAATACTTACCTTCAAAATTATATGATGCAACCATGTATGTAAGTGAGGTTATTATTATACTGTATACACTGCTGAAGGAAAACATTTTAATTCCATTTCAAAAAACAAACTATACAATTATTTAACACAATTCAAGTTAAAAAGGTACACCACATTTAAAGTTGCAAGAAAATTAATTGGACTAACAAAACATTTTAAGAACATAAGCTATGAATTTCAATAGCCCAAAATGGCGGTTTATATTAAGTTACCATAACAGCTGTCTTGTCATCTTAGGTAATTTAGTAAGTTCCAAAGTACCAACCTAAATTTTTAGGGTCAATAGATATTGAAAAATTAAGGTAATTATATTTTTTTTAAATGAAAAAGCTATAGATCGTTAATTAATACATTATAAAGCCATAAAACAAATCATACAACCTAAAAAACACGTTGAAGGCGCCAATCATTACATCCCCGTTTACTCGGTATTAGAGACACAAAGACAGTTGGTAACGCTAACCTATAATGTGGAAATTAGCGCGCCCATCTGTCAATGACGTCACACACTATGCAAATTATTACACGTAAATGACGAAATATGCAAATATCCAAAGTATATTATAAAAAACCCCACACACGGGAACTTACGTGAATATGTAAGCGTCTCACAGAATTACTTCTTTCAGGGTTGCTCGTGGCTCCCTTCCGGATTATTTAAAGATGGCGGCTGCGGGCTTAGTTCAGGGTTGCTCCAGCTAGCGACTGCGGGGCTCTTTTCAGGAATGTTTAAAGATGGTTCTCAGGGCGTGAACTGCTACCAGGTTGTATCCAGATTAATATCTTCTTTCCTATATGTAGGGAACGGCAGGAACAAGTTTATAGGGACGACAATTAAAAGGCAAAGGGAATCTACATAATAAAAGATAAGATACGATACCAGACCCAACCACTCTTCTTGATGTTTCAAAGGCAAATTCAAATCCCAGCGTCTTGCGGAAATTCCCCACTTATCTTCTCCCACACGCCGGCGCGAAGTCTCGCAACGCACTTCTGAAGTGACGGAAATACGCGCAACAAGTCTTTCAAATTTATGGCGCGAAACTCCCGCACTTATTTAAAAATGTCTAGTGCCAAATTTTTGACACGTAACAATATATATATATATATATATATATATATATATAATATAAGTAGTGGGTTTTAGGTCTGCTGGATAATCAATATGACTTTTTTTATTACCTAAATTTTTGAATATATTTATATTCTTCATCAGAGGTAATATAAAATATACAAAAGCATTAACAATAAATTAATTAATAATTAAATTAATTAATTGAACTAATATTGTGAGTAGCCTAAGCAAACTGCAATGTTAAAGTTGGAATACTTTGACTGACTTCCTAGTTTTGGGGCTCCGGGGTATTTATGTTGTCCCTGCCCCTCAAAATTCTGTGGGAACAGGCAGAGCTTATGTCTGCTTATTCTTAATTCTATTCATTAATACATTGTTACAATTTTACTTTCTAGGTAATTGCGGTATCTTAACCGTCTGTGACCTGCCACCTGCAGTATCACTATCGTCTGGAACACATTGTATTACATCCGTTCTCATAAACTGTTAATAACCTTTCTATATCTATCATTGAGTTACATTGTGTACTTGACTTAATAATTCTTAATGATTTTTAATAATTTCCTATTAGATTCTATTTTATAATACATATATAAATTGGGGGATACATAACTCCTCCCGACGTAAATGAAAAATTAAGGTTATACCTGCTTAATTTTTAAAAATTTATAATTTCATTATTTAAAATTCATTGTTTCTAAGGGTACAATTATTATTTCTTTATTTCTCTTTGTTTTTTTAAATCTAAAATTGTTTTATTTATTCTTATATCTAAGATACATTTTGTATAATACATATATAATTAGAAAAATAATTAAAATGATTAATAAAATTGTCCAAACGCCTATGTTATCGTAGTGTAACTTGGACACTTTGAGTTCACTTAAGTGTTCCTTGTAGTTTTCCATTAATTTCATGGCGTGGTTGAGTTCGTCTAAGTCTAGGTGTTTTAGTTGCATGGGTTTCTTGATTATTTTTTCGTCTTCTGGTTGTTCTATCTTAAACTGTAGTTCTGGTAAGTTTGCGAGTTTCTTATTTGCTACGGGATCTTCATATACTCTGGTTATTTCGTTTTTCAGATCTAAATAACAGTCTTCTTTAAGGGTGATTAATTTACTTCCGGTTAGTGCTAAATAATTTTCGTCTTGATTGTAGTGGACGGTTTCTATTACTTCTGTTGGGAAAATGGCAATCCATTTGTTTTCTGCAACTTTTTGAATTTTCATGTTGGTTATTTGTGCGGGTTTGGCTTCACTGTTTGTAACGAATACGATTATCTGCTTCATTAATGTACGCTTTTGTTCTAAATATATATTTAACAAAAATCCGTTTTTATACAGAAAATACCAAACTCCTATTTTAACAATATAATATCTATTTGTTACTTAGAACTCCACCTATGTCTATGGACTCGAAGTAGAATTTAGGTTTTCTTTTATCTGTGTATGTGTTGATGCAACAATTCGGTCTTGTGCGCGTGCTTGAGTAATAAATTGCCTTGTGGTTAAAGTTCGTCATTTAACGTCCGAATGTGATCAGATAAACAAGTTTGTTGAGACGTGGGCCAGCAGGTTTTAAAAACATGCAGTCCCAAAGGCAGGTGGCATGGTGTCAACGAATACCATTACACCAATTTATAGTTTAATCGATCTATTGTTGCTGTAAAATAAACAACTACGCGCAAAAAAAAATTTGGTAGATACGTAATATATCAAGTATTTTTAATTATAGAATATATCGAATTTTAATCTAATTGCTATGGAGTATTGAAACGCAAGATTTAATCTAATTGTTATGGAACACTGAAGCACAATTTTTTTATTATGCAGTATTGAAAGTTCAAATGGTCGAGTGTTGCTGTGGAGTATTGTGGAATTTTCCGTAAATTTTATTTTGTATAGAAGTCAATCTGTAAAGCCGTACACCTGTAAACCGCGCGCACCTGTTGTCGTAACTGCACACGATGGTTGACGAAAGCCGATGTCTGGAGGATTATTTGGGGCGAGTCTTCTCCAATTCTAATTCAATTTTCGTTTCACGGAACCATTATTGGAAATGTAATAATGATTTTTTGTAAATTTTATATAGTGATTTAAATTGTTACACGTAATTTTTGTTCAGAATTTAATAGTTGGATATTGCATAAATGTTCGTAAGAACACAAAGAAGTTTGTATAAGATAACTTTATTTGAATTTACAAGGTTACACTAAAATGTACTCGTAACTAAGCACGTGCTTCGTTAGTATTTGTTTGTCACATTATAAAATCTAAGTTTTTTTACAGCACAATTGAATTACAGATTAGTTCAGACCATAAGTATATTTGACCTTTGATTCAAGAAATTAAATTAATTAAAAATGTAAGTTCTGCAGTTTAAGAAAAGTCAATATATTTAATTAGTTATATGTAAGCCAAAACAGGATCCTATTTCGGTATCAAACACAAGTTGTAGAATATTATCAAAAACACTTTAATTCTTCTAAAGAACTATAATAAAGTAGCACTTGCAAAATTCATACAAATAATAAGAGACTACTCTTAGACATTATTAAAGGTAGATATCTAAAAAGCTTCAATACGTGTAAAATTGTACAAATGATGTATATATTTTTTGTAAATCAATAGAAAGTGCACTAAGTTGTTTTAAAGCTTTCTTTCATTGAAGTCAACAATAATTTTTCTATAAAAGCAAGCAACCAAATTTATAAAATTTTTATAGTAAAGAAGGATAGATTATTGGTATTGTATTGAAAACTTTTTTTGAAATCTTGAAATCTTAACTAGGTAATCTTTTTGAAATTCATTTTTTTTGTGATAAAGTGACTAGGCTCTAATGCAGCCCTAGCTCTAAAATGCCATGAAGTGATTAAATTTTCAGATAGTACGAAGTCGTCGTTCCAATTCCAGTTTGCAGAGTCGCAAGTAAGTATTATAATTCTATGTTTTACTTGTTAAGGATTTTTTTCTTTTCGAAGATTTCCGTATCTTATCTTCGGATTGTTTCTCATTATAGCTATTATTAAGATACGGTGGCGTCCATTAAAAATTTTTTTGTTATCGTAGATCATCCTGCGACCTTGGCTCATAGCTCTGCCCTAAGTTGAAGAAGCTTAACTGGCTAGAAGATCTCTTTAGAGGGTCCTTTTATACTCAAAGCCATTTTTCATACTCTTTACCCTGGGCTTAAACCTTAAACAAGAGCCCTTCATAATTTATTGAGGCTCTGCCGCCTATAAAATAGAGTAAATACACTATATATAAAAAAAAGTGTAACAAGTTTTCGTAATGATTCGAAAATTTTAATAATTGTACTTTGCAAGGGCTGTCTTGTTGAATAGTTGTTGTTGTTAATGATTGGCATAAATATTGATTTGGTGTTACTTCGGTACATTTTTCGTTTGTATAACCATATCTTAGTTCATTTAAGAATAGGAATTTAGTTTTGGGTATGATAACTTGACACATGCTAGTAATTTTCATTGGAAAAGCAAATAAATGATAATAATTGTAAGTGTCACTTTCTACTATTGGGATTTCTATTAAAAATGTTATGTCGTTATTCTTTACATAGCCTTTAACTATAGCTATTTTTTCAAATATCAAATTGTTTGATTCTGTCGCATCAAAAGGTAATTTACTGTTAGTTATAAATAATCTAATTCTTAATAATTTCTTTAATAAATCAGTTGGTTCTATGATGATAGAGTGTAAGGTATTTAATTTTGCAAATGTTACGGCGTTTTCTAATGTGGCTAAAATTTGTTGAATTAAAGTAAGGGTTATATTATATGAGTGTATATCGTATTGAATCTAATTAAATCTCCATGCCTAATATGGTACTTTGCATGTTAGTTTCAAGGATTTGTATCCTGTTGGCTATACTATCTTAATTTCTTACTAGCTTTCTTAACGTTTAGTTGAATTTTATAATTGTTGATTGGGTTAGAGATATTTGGTTGCTGATTATGGTTTTTATATCGTTTTGGTTGTCGATTAATTGCTGTATTACGTTGTCATAACGTTCTGCGTCTTGATTATCTAAGCTGCCTGTGATAACTTTTATTATGTTACATAATTCGTTAATTAGTCCTCCTTTTCATCTTGCAGTTTGTTCTGTGGGTATTAATCTGTTAAATTTATCTTCTATGTTTTTAAATGATTATAATTATGCTGTTATAATTCTTCATTTCTATGGCTTATTCTTTTCCGAATTTTGCTGTGTCCATTGATCGTTTTAATCGATAATAATTGTCTTTGATTATTTGAAAGTCTCGATTTGGTTCCGTTAAATCGAATTTTTGTGCGAATGTACAATAGTCTATTGAATTTTGCATACTTTCCAATTTTGTTGGTAGTATACCGTGGTTGTTTTTTACATCTTCTATTAGTGTTTCGTTGTCCGTTCTACTTGGGCGGAGGTTTACGGTAAGGGCTGATACATGCCAAAAATCGGCCTGTAAACATTTCTGTAAGTTTCTAATTCGCAAGTGAATTCGCACCAATAAGTTAAAAGACTTGTGCGTTCATTTCCGTTAATTTAGATAGTTGCGTTTTCGTAAGAGAATGCGCAGACGCGGAGTGGAAAAAGGTAGTGATTTCTGTCACGTCGGGACTAGTCAACTGAACGTCAACGAGTGTGGTTCTCTGTGTGCCTTTTTGTCTTGTCTTTTGTCTTTTAGAGGATGTAGGTTCCTTGTCGTGTCTCTACCTGATATCGTTCCTCTTACCTGTATTCCTGTCGTCCCTCTACGCAAGAAGAGAGAAGACAAATCAAATCTAACATTAACCGGTGGCAAAGGACTGCCCACGCCCACAATGCTCAACTGACGCGAGAGTAGCTACAAAGGTGTAAAGAGTTCCACAGTTTGCGTGAGTACCTTTTGTCTTTTATTATAATCAAAATAAATATTTTTTGCATGTGATATAGTAATTTAGAACATTTATATAACGTAATACCTTATTGCATGCATTTATTATTGTTACCAACTGTCGTAGTGGCTCTTTTACATTGTGCATCGGGACTTTAAAAGTATACCTTTGAGTAGAGACATAAAGTATAACAGTGTTTGTAATAAACGGTACGAGGGCATTCACTACGATAAGAAAATCAGACAAAAGTTGAAACAACAACTTAAAAGTATCACTGCAGATACCTTCACACAAAAACCAACTGTTTCTAGGTAATTTTTTAAAAACGGTAACGCCCTAACTACACAGCCTAATTATAAGCAGTTAAATACAGACACACTGTCCCAATATGCTAAAAACAACAGAGAATCCGATAAGGTATCAATAAAAAGCGATAGCACCTCACCACGAAGTTCAATAAAAACAACGAAAAAAAATGTTTATATGTTATGATAACTTAGTAGAAAAAGAAAACAAGTAATGATATAGGCTAATGTAGGCGACTGTAATAATTCAAAGAAAAAACACATGGAATAGAAAGTCCTAGTTTTTGGCAACTGCGAATATGGAATATTTCTTACAATGGCATAGGCCGCGGCTCCTATGTGAGCCCAAAGAAAAAAGCATCCACTCAAAACATCAGCTAAAACTAATCATAAAAAATTCAATGAGTTATTACAACCAAAGTTACGACAATGACCACAAAATTAAACGATGTATGATAAATACTGAAAACAAAATCATCTGTTGTAGAAAAGGTACAAGGATTAATTAAATGAAGTGACAGAGTTATACCGGGGGATG
Organism: Platerodrilus igneus; assembly: GCA_036346225.1. Classification (NCBI taxonomy): domain Eukaryota; kingdom Metazoa; phylum Arthropoda; class Insecta; order Coleoptera; family Lycidae; genus Platerodrilus; species Platerodrilus igneus. The sequence continues at coordinate 2,396,577 of JARFIW010000012.1, forward strand.
TATGCAATAAACCGATATATGACTAACGATAAATTCAAGGGGGAAGTGAACAAGCAGTAAAAAGATAGCTAGTTTAAGGTAAATAAGTTAAACGTGTAAAAGGTAAATACTGTATAAGAGCAGTAATAAGTAATTTAAAGTTAACTAATTCATAGTAAAGACAAAAAACATTAGGTAAATCATTAAGGAAATGGAACGTGAAAATTTTTGGATGTACGTAAGGTTAAACGATTTTAAAGATAATTTTATGCCATCTAGTGTGGTTTAAATCGATATATGAAGAGATAACAGTAGTAAAACTCGATTTACTGATAAAATTGTTGAAGAACAGAAAGATATCTTATAACACATATACTTGCTAGGATGACGAGCCCTCCTTTGAACTTCACCTAGACTAACGAAGAAAAATTCCAACATCATTATTAAAAAAATGATTCACAAATTGCTAGAGCGACAAACTTACCTTCAAGTCTCGTCTAGACTTATAATGCTGAGCGACCAACTCGGAAGAAGAATCTCGCCTAGACCAAATAGATCTTAAAATGCTGCGTTGGAATATCAATATATCTAAAAAAATATGCTATCAAAATAAAATCATACTCGCTACACAAAAGAAATATTCTACGATACGTGTATAGAAAAAACAGTATTCCAAATTATTAAAATATTCTTTTGATATCGCGGGATTTATCAACAACCTTCGTAAATGAGTTTAAATACAAAACGTTATCAACAACCTCATTATTATAGTGTTTAGAGAGGCAGATATAACGAAATCAAGTTATTATAGTGTTCTAAAAGGTAAAAGATATACTAAGATAATTGCGTTAGCTGTATTTGAAAGCAAAATTTTCTTTAAAAAGGGATTCGTATGTTATAGTTGATTATTTAAATTACTAAGAGAACATTCTAGAATAACAATAAGGTAAGATAGTACATAAGTTATCTAAACGACGACTTTTAAAAAGCTAACCCAAAAACTAAAGAAATCTAAAGTTTATAGTAGTTATTTAATGGACTTTAGTGTATTTTTAAGGTTTTTACTCATAAGGAATGGTAAATGAAGCTATTTATCTATAACTAGAATACTTACAGACAAAATTATGTAAACAAACACATGTTTAGGTGAGGTTATGTTATGTAGTAGACACTTTTGAAAGATATATGGTCCAGCTTCATGCTAAATTAAATTAGGTCACTATTTATAAAAACTCAAAATACAAACACACTATTTTTATGAATTAATTGAAATAGCAATACATTTAAGAAAACTATAACCAGTAATTAATATGGCTGTCCATGTCAAATTAGCATAGCAACTATTTCCATGTCATTTCACTTAAAATGGTTGTCATGCCAACATGCAGTGTTTCCACCCTATATTTTCTATTTAACAGTTATTAAAAATTCAAATAATTATTTATTTTTTGAGTGAAAAATCTACAGACATATTTAAACTAATACATTTTAAGGTATACAAAAAGAGAAAACAAATTTTTTTCAACCAAAAAACGATGCGCCACTGTTATACTTTACGTCTCTACTAAAAGGTATACTTTTAAAGTCCCGATGCACAATGTAAAAAGCCACTACGACAGTTGGTAACAAGAATAAATGCATGCATACTGTTGCGCAATAAGGTATTACGTCATATAAATGTTTTAAATTACTGTATCACTTGCAAAAATGTTTATTTTGATTATAATAAAAGACAAAAGGTACTCACATAAACTGTAAAACTCTTTACACCATTGCAGCTACTCTCGTGTCAGTTGAGCATTGTGGGAGTGGGCAGTCCTTTGCCCCCGGTTGATGTTAGATTTGATTTGTCTTCTCTCTTCTTGCGTAGAGGAATGACAGGAATACAGGTAAGAGGAACGATATCAGGTAGAGACACGACAAGGAACCTACATCCCCTAAAAGAGAAAAAACAAGACAAAAAAGCACACAAAGAACCACACTCGTCGACGTTCAGTTGACTAGTCCCAACGTGACGGATATCACCACCTTTTCTCCACTCCGCGTCTGCGCATTTTCTTGCGCAAACGCAACTATCTAAAGTAACGGAAATGAACGCACAAGTCTTTTAAATTATTGGTGCGAATTGACTTGCGAATTAGAAACTTACAGAAATGAATACAGGCCGATTTTCGGCATGTAACAGGGAGATGATTGTCCATCTGAAATTACAGGGTGTCTTAAGTTTTTCAAGTACTTTGTTATCTTGCAGTTGTCTACTACGGCTATATTTTTGTCCGATATTCTCTTAATTTTAAATGGGCCTAAATTTATGGGTGCCGTTTTGTGTCGTTTACTATAGAAATTTTTCTCGTACACGGTCTGTCTTATTGAAAATTTATTTGCGTCGTTATTCTTATTGCGGGTTGTAGTGATAAGTTCTTTGTCGTTGTCTAATTTATCTTTTACTTTATCATAACTTATTTTTAGTTTCTCTTTATGATTTTTGGCATATTGTTGATATATTTCCTTGTTATAATGTATGCCATAAGGATTGCGTAAATCCGAATGTCCTAACGTTAACTCTAGGAGTGTAAAATTGGTTGATGAGTGGATTGTATTGTTGTAGGCAATTAGTGCGTATGACATTAAATTGGTGATGTGTTCTTTCTTATAAATTATTCTTAGTAGTCTGATTTGTTCTAACAGGGTTGAATGTAGTCTTTCAATTAGTCCGTTCGATTCAAAACATAATGTTTTCATTTATAAAATGAATTTGATTTTGTGGAGTTCTAAAGTGTTTTGTATCGTCTCATTTTTGAATTCGCTGCCATTATCTAAGGTTATTGTTTCGGGTGTTCCATAAAATGTAAAGTATTGTAAAAATCCTTGTTTTACCTCAATGCTATTTTTAGAAGTGATGGGTATTGCTTGACCTATTTTTGTGAATGCATCTCCAATTGTTAAATTGTTTTGTGCTTGTACTACTAGAGTATCGGCGTGTACTTTTTGGAACGGTTTGTCAGGTGTTTGGGTTAACATTAAGGGTACCTTTGAGAGTATTTTGTCGTATTTTGCTTTGTCGCATAATTCACATTGATTAATGAAGTCGGTAGTTAATTCTTTCATATCTTTAAAATAATATAGTCTTATGAGTTGCTTTATTGTTTCATTAATTCCACGATGGTTGGTTTTGCCTTCGCTTTGATTTCAAATTAGATCATTTATTTCATCAGGGTCGTCTAAAGTTATTCTTTTCTTGTGCATCTGATAAGTTCAGGGTCAGAGTTATTGAATAATTTAACGTATAATTCTGAAAATCGTTTATATAAAAGTTCGGTGTTAAAATAAAAGTAAAATTGTTTTTTTCTCGGGGATGTATTCTTTTAGAATTTTAATTATTTGCTCTTCATTGTCGTCCTTGGTTATTTGAATTTAGTATATCTTTTTGTTGTCTACTTTTGTGTATTTTACAAAATTGCGGTTAGTTAACAGAAACTAATGCGTATCTAGCTAATAGTAACAAATAATTTTCTCTGCTATTAGGAGAGCAGTTCAAGCATACTGAACGAAAATTAAACTGTTGCTTATTTTAAATGTTTTGTATTTATTAATAAATACGCGTTGATTTGCATATAATTCATGAGTTTTGTTTGTTGTTTTGCAAAGAGAAATCCGCCAATCTGATAAGCCACAACCACAGCCAAACCGATCATTTGGCTTTTTTTTGTATGCATTTAATCTCATGTATTTTTATATACAGTGTGCTCTCAACTAACAATATGTATAGTGACGTATTTACTCTTATAATATCTGTAATTATGTGCTTTTGTTAACTGGAAGTTGCTTTTATTTATTTTACGACTCCTGTCACTTAACCTACCCCTAAAGTACCCCATAATTATAGCATTAATCCCCTAAATGAAAATAAAATTTTTTGAAAAATGTTAATTTTTGGCGCCCAACGTGAGACAAAATTCACAATGGTCCAAAATTATTTTGTTTTTATTTTCTTTTATTATATATACAACTCATACATTATTTTTACATCCCTATTCCTATTTTGATCCATACTATACCTATACATATATTCATTCTAAATTTTACTACTATTATGCTACTATAATCTACTAATATTTCAATCTCTCTTTGTCCATACTTTTCCTATTTACATATACTTTTCTATTTACGTATACTTTTCCTATTTATCATATACTTTCTTATTTTCACACTACCTATTATGATCTACTAATATTTCGCTCCCTATTTATCCATACTTTTCCTATTTACCTATACTTTTAGGAAGTACTCCCTGTATGTTTGTTGTTGTTTGTTTTGTATTTTTCTTAATTTTTTTGAGTATAAAACTACTCAGAGTTTTTAAAATTGTATTCAATTCAAAGATTAATAAATCAAAATCACATTCAATTGAGCCCCTGATAATGAAAGTGGCCGAAGTCACATTTTTCCTGTTCTGAGATTTTCAATGGTTTTCAAAAAGTGTTTTTAAGGAATGTAGTAGATAAATACAATAATTTTTATTGCCGATTTTTCTCACAGACAAATGGCCAATCTTGTACTAAAATTATATTTTTAAAATTTATACTGTGACCATGAATACCAAAGGGCCTACGTGACTTGAGCCACTTTCATCCCAAGAACGCGGTGGATGAAATAAGTTACTATTACTTTTAAGACAACACGATTATTTTTATTTTACAACAAAAACTGATACAAAGTCTGAGTCAAATACACTGTAGTTAAGATATAAAGTTAAATTCTCCTTCAATTCATTAGTTTAATTTTCACTGACTTCGTCTTCGTCTGAATTCTCAATGAACGGCATAGGCCAAAGTCTTCCCCATCAGTAGCATCACTCTTCAGATTTTGGAAAATGTTGCGGTACACTGGAGGGATGAACTGAAGTAGATCCATCATATCACGCTTTTTCAGTGGCGCAACAGGTCTCATTCCTTCATAGAGCGTAATCAGTGGAGATTTTTTGAGAAATGTCGGTCTACCTTTTCTGTCTGTCGGCTTGATGTCCAAAACAACAACGTTCAGTGTTTCTTTGTACTTTTTTTCATAAGGACTTCCTTTGTCCAGCCTAATTCATTGAATTTTCAGGCAATTTACAGAATGTTTTTCTGTGTTTTTCTTCCTTCTGCTAATGTTTTTCTCTAAATTTGCCGTTGAAATAAAGTCTTCGCTGTTCATTTCACATACAATAAACTTTTTCTTATTTCTGCAGCTTACCATGATGTTCTTCTAATCTTGAGGAACATAAATTGTTTTGCCTTTGGCTGCTAATAATACACTGCCAAAATCAGAATCGTTCGGTAAGAACGAATGTCCAGAAACTAAAAATTTCTGATGAAGTATTACGATGTCCACGTCATCACTCTGAATGAATCTCATGAGGGGCAAGAACCATTTTGATGTTTCGGTTCTCCTCTACACAGTAGTCGCTGTTACTTTTTCTTGCCATTAGCTTAAACTTTCAAATGTTCTATCAAACATGAAGACATTTCCTGTGAATCTCTTCCAGCTACTGTTTCATTCCATGTGTAGAAAAACCCACAGTCTTTGGCCAAGTCATGAACGTCAAAGTTATAGCAATACAAATTTCTTTTGTAGTATGCATCAGAGACCGATAAGACTGAACAAGGCAATGCTTTTTGTAGATCTATACTGCATGAATACAGTTCTTCATTTTTTTTTGGCAGAAACAGCATCATTCTTTAAGGATTCCCTGGCGAGCTCTGCTTTCCTAAGATGCAATTCGTGATCTCTCTTTAAATCTCTTTAAATCTGGGTTAGATATTTTTATTTTAAAAATATCGCAGGACTTACACGTGTCTTTCTTTGGAGTGTAAAAGTGAATATTGAATTTTGTATGAAAAATGTATCTGTAAAAATGTTCTTTGACAGGTTCTTTCTCATTTTCTGGCATTTCTCAACGTACGATGTGAACATTTGATGAACATTCAGTGATTCTTGCAAAATCTTTCGATGAGGATTGTGTTTCCTAGTATAGTGGCTCTCGTAGAGAGGGAATAATTCAATGTGTTGTTTTACAAAGTTTACGTCTTTATCAGATATTTTCCTTAAAGGGCAGCCTTTGTTATCGCTTAAATCATCGCCTAGCGACCTACTATCATTGGTACTCTTTAGATTCCGAGCCAGTCTTTCTTCTGATATTTTAAATGTGTTGAGGAAATATTTTTTACACACAATTAAAGAAACGTCATTGTTAAGCTTCAAAAAATACTTTTATGCATATGACCTGTTCATTCCTTCTTCCTTTCTTGGCCTTCTTTGTTTAAATGTATTTTTTTGAATTTATCAGCAAAGATAGATATTTATTCTTACGAAATTTCCCATTTTCCAAAATGATTCAAATAATGATCTTCTGTTTCCTGTACTGACTTTTTCATTGCACTTAAATTTACAGGAATACTAAGAATCTTCAAATGTCTTCCTTTCAACGACGATACCTTCTTTGGTAACGTATTGTTGGCCCGAATTCTAGGCAGTTTTGCTTTATTTTAATTGTGCTCGTCAAGATTTCTGGTTTTTTTTTGGTTCTGTTTATGTTGGGGGGGGGCATTTCCTAAGGCTTCCATATCGCTTGATTCTGAACTAGATGAGTAGGTAACAAGTGCAGGTTGGGCTACGTTTGGCATATTATTGACAGCCCTACATCCCCCGCCTGATTTGGTCCAGTGTTAGAATTGGTTAAAAGTTATGTTTGACTTTGGAAAATTGTTAGGCCTAACAGGTGGAAGTCTAACCCAAGGTCTATTATTTTTAGATGTATTTGGATCAAAGTCTGAATCCTCAATTTCATAGTCAACATATTCCGAGGAATCTGAATCGTCACTTAGCGCTTGAAATCTATTTCTTAAGTTAAAAAACATTCTGGTTTTTTAATTAAATGCCTTACAATATAAAAATCATAAGAAGTACTCAATTTAATTTAAAATTATTAAACCTAAACCTAACTGAAATGCATCTCAAACAGCACTGTTTCCACGCAATTCTAATGAATTATAACAGTAGTGGAAATGGCCGAATCGAGGACAGCGCCGCCGCCGCCGCCGCTAATCGCTTTTTAATGGGTTTTCTCATGAAAAACCCATTAGTGCTAATGGGTTTTTCATGAAAAAACTCATTAAAAATCGCTTTTTAATGGGTTTTCTCATTAAAAACTCATTAGCACTAATCGCTTTTTAATGGGTTTTCTCATTAACAACCCATTAACACTAATCGCTTTTAATTGGAAAACTCATTAACGCTAATCGCTTTTTAATGAAAAAACAATGTTATCATTTTTCCTAACGTCACATCTATCATTACCCCCACCGCCACTGCAACCTAAATGACATATCATACGTTTTATCTTGTTTAGCTCATCTTTCGTGATAAATCTATCTTGTTTGGTGTCAATTAATATTAAATTTTTCTCAGCTATCTGAATTTTTAGGATTTTTTAGATAACATCACCCCCTAAGGCGGTGCCGCAATTTTAAGATTTTTTTCCAGCAGCGATTTCTGTCCGTCCTTATAAAAATTTTTAGCCATACGATACATCAAATTAGTCTAGAATTTTACGCAGAATCCGAATCTGCAAATCAATTAAAAATTTGACCATCCCTTAGCGTTTTACACACATACCTTCTAGCGAGCATATAAAAGATTCTTTTTGTTTCTTTTAAGATAAATATATCTTGTTTGGTATCAACTAATATTAGATTTTTCTGAGGAGCCCGAATCTTTGTGAATTTTTAAATCGGAGCAACCCTTGGTAAAATTGTTCCCTTATACCTAATATCAAACTTATTGAAAATTGTATAAAAGTATTGAGCGGATTCTAATTCTAGTACTTTTTCAATCTATGACAAATATTTAAGGCGTATTTAATACCAATAGCCCGACAAACTAATTTTATTAATTAATTGGGTATAAAGTTGGTGTTTATGACTTCGAATACACACCATGCTATGCATAAGGGCACCAGAATTATTATATACAACGTCCTTAAAACTATTTACATTAATATTCTTAACTACACTTCGTGATGCCCCTTTAATCTTTTTAATTGTGCCTTTCGCGCTTACAATACAGTAGGATTTAACCCTACTACTAACAAATTCTAATACTAGATCCCCATTAAATTCGTCTTTAAATTTCCCTACAACTTTTTTGTTTACAAGCGGTATATTGTATTTATTATCCGCGTGGTAGTCATATAGGTAAAATTACCACAACGCTGTGCTATCGGCCGCCTAGTTTCGGCTAGTTTTCCAAGGTCGTGGTGACGTCATAGCCTTTTATAAATAAAGAACAATATAATACTATTCTCAAATTTTTATTCTGACATTATACATAACAAAATTTAAAAATATGTAATGCCAAGCATGGAGCCATTTAAACTTAATTTTAATAAAAAGTTATACACAGAAAACTGTGCTTTCTTTATGTTTGTTTGGAGTGGTTTTAATTTTATCTAATTTTATTTGCAGCTTAAAATTTAAATCGACACCCAAGTCCTCCATCTCTTTTTCTAGCCAATAGTTTGATACATAGAGACTGTCTAGGTTTTCGAATTGCAAAATGTACCGAAGTTTGCCTCTATATATAAAGTTTTAATTCCACCGACAACCAGATCCATTCCTTTGTGTAATTCTTGCAGCTTGTGACAATCTTTTAATCGCGGCTGTCCCACTATATCCTGCATACGTATCTTGTTAGCTTGATCGACATCTTCTTGTCGGTCTTGGAGGGAATCCTTATTCTCCCACTCACTGTTGCGTAGTTGCATGTCCACCACTTCTGAGAATATATGGTCGTTATAGGTTGTAGGACCCTGGGTTTGAAATGATCCGAAAGGTTTTTTACTAGGCAAATATACAATGTATAGCGGAACCCCTTTGCGTGTGGTGTACGTCAAGGTTACGAAACCCGCATTCCGTAGTTCGTCTATGCTATCTAGCATTTCGATAAATATGTTTTTAGAATAAGTTTTTAAAAAGTATACGGATTTAGTACCATCCTTTTCCGCAAGGACGCTTACATAACTAAAAGAGTCTTTATTACTAACCACAAATACATACAGCTTGTAGAACCCGGATGTATCTGTCAGTCCACCGGCACATAAAATAATCTTTTAATTTTTCCTCATTTTCTCTAATAAGATGTTCTTTGTCTAACACATCTTTGTATTGTTCGCGTATTGTCGCAGTGTTTTTCATGTAGTTCAACTTTCGTCTTTTTGCATCCCTTTTTTCTAATTCCAGCTGTCTTTTTCTTCCACTTACTGCGTATGGTGTGCATAATGGTGCAATTTGCTTTAGCGTAAACTGACAGAGTTTACTGCCAATATTTACGCGTTGTCGTACTACCTCTGGGCGAATGATAGGCGTATTTATCAACCCCAATTCCAAAATTATTATTTTTTTTGGAATTGTAGAACATGCTGTTGCAGATTGCGTAAAATATGTACTACCTGCTTTAATGTAGCACTTGTGTAAGATTTTTATTTTATCTTGGCTATCTTTCTGCCCTACAATCTCCAAATAATTTACAGGTAAATAGTTCAAACTAAAAGCCGAAAGCACATACTTTATCAATTTTTCCCTTTCCTCTGGTTTTTCGGACAACTTAATTTGCAAGCCCGTCAATTTCTGTGTATTGCTATTTCCCCAATACACGTACTGTAGTAGGTTATTATACACTAAACAGCAGCTATTTTGTAGCTTCTCCGATAGCTTACTCCACATTTTGGCAAGTGGTACCGAATATATTGGCGCCTTTAGGAAGTATAACTTACTATCTTCCAATAAGGTTAAACAGTCTTTTAAGGGATTATACACCCGTTCCGCACTGACATAGCTTCCAATTGTACAGTTGTATATTGTCGCTTCCAATCGCGTAATACCATGATCTTTGGCCAAAGTAGACGCAAATGTTTCCCTTAAACGTACATCTGGACAACGTAAAAAATCTAGTATATGATTTCCAAGTTGTTTATTAACACCAGGACTTGTTATCTGACACACAAATTTGTTGTATATAATATTGCAGTTTTCTTCGTACTCGCCCTTGTAGCAAAAGTGATGGTTTGTAGTTAAATAATTACACATCTCCATTTTGCTAAATATGCTTGCAAAATCTTGGGTTACATCCATGTCAAATAGATAGTAATAATCTTTTTTGAGTTCGTCTAATATATCTGGTAGTTCCTCCAATAAAGTTTCCAACTCAACATCTTCTAGTTCCACTTTGTACGGAACACATAGGATTTTGGAATTTTTTATTAATGCTTTCGAGACCTTCTTTTCCGATAATTTCTTTTACTCCCTGGTCCATCTTGTTAGTGCTTTTCAGAGAAAACGGAAGCTTAACTTTAACACCATGCCTAGCGGAAACAAATCGGTCGAACTTTCTTTGTAGATAGCTGTTAAATGCACCACAAATTTCTTCTTTAAGGATAAACATCTTTTTGTTTGCAGATGTTTGCTCAGCGTCAGAAAGGTCGCAAATTTTAACCAACATTATATTGTCACAAAAGGGTTCTGTAATTCGTGTGTGTAGCCCACCAGTCAGCATCTGTTCGCCTTCGACTTAACAAATATTACCAATATCTGTCATCAGATTATTATTGCACATACTTTCTGCCAGCAGCTACAATCCAAATTGCTCATTTGTTGGTTTCACTTTATTCCCAAGAAGTTGAGGAACGTTAATCACCTTGGAGATACTCATGTTTATCATTCTAGTTACTGCCGAATACTAAATTGAATACGAAAAATTACCCCTTATGTACCCTACAGAGTGAGGCGTATATTGCCGAAGATGCCCCAATTTTTCCTTCTATCTAACCTAAGTCCATACAAGTCCAACTAACCTATAACGTCAGACAACACTAGCTAACCTAACTCCTGACATGTCCAAATAACCTAACTTAACTCCAGACGACACTGACTAACCTAACCTAAGTCCCGTGTGTAAGTCGCGTCACGCACGTTAAAGATATCTGCCTTGTCTGGAACGGCAAGTGTTCGGCAAAGTTCAAAATTTCCACGTAAAAAAGAAACTCGTTTTCTGGTCAATGTAATACCTTCGGATAGAGAATTGGATAATCAAATGTAGGACTATTGCGGAGCTCCACTTCCTTTGGTATGAGTTGTCAAATATAAAGTCTATGTGAAACTTTTCACCACGTTCGTCACTCACATATCCTAGATTTGCGGGGAAAAACTCAAAATGCAAGTGGAGAAAATAAATCTTCAAAGACTGTTGCAACGCATACATATCGTTGCATTTTTTTATTTGTCTGACGTTTTGGTAACCTACTGTGTAAAATTTATGGCAAGTCTGATCGCATTTGCTCCTAACCAATTATTTATCGTGCTTTAATCTTGTCTGAGATTTTTATTTTAGTCATGACCTTGTGCGTTCCGAGAAACCCGCCATTTCTTTGGTCTGCCTGTGACCCAGACTTTGTTTTCATCCCTTGCCCCGTGAAGACAGCACTCTTCCACTAATTGCGAAACGATATTTTACCAGATATTTTTGTTTGTTATATTGTGTGTTGTGTGTTTTGGTATTTTCCAGTCTCTCTCTTGAACCGCAACCATCGGCAGCCGGAAATTGCGGCACGTGGTACGGACTGGAAACTTTGTTCACATGCTCCAATACACGGTGAATGTTGCTCAGAGCACACGTCTGATATTTGCTCCTAGACGGCTCCGTGGCGTAGTGGGTATGTGCGTGACTACTATGCCCAAGGTCCCGGATTCAAATCCCGACACGATATCCGCTTGAAAAATGTTAGGCGAGCATTTTCACAAAAATACACTCTCGTTCGGCTGAGAGGTAAAATGGAGGTCCCGTGTGTGTGTGTGTATTGTCATGCACGTTAAAGATCCGTACCTTGCTTGGAACAGCAAGGGTTCGGCAAAATTCCAAATTTTCCAGGTAAAAAAACTCGCTTCCTGGTCAATGTAGTATTTTCGGGTGGAACATTGGAAAATCAAATGTAATGTCTGTATTTGCTGCTTTGAAGATTGTAGACTAATAATGTCGTTTGCCCATCAAAATTGTGATGTGATGTTTCAAGGTGACACCCACAGAGGTCCTATATGGGATTTGTGAATGCCACCTTTTTGTGGTATATGATACTTTAATCCTGTGTATAAATTTGTTATGTGCTTACACAATGCCGTTATCCCTTTGTGTATCATCGTGTTTTGTTGTATTTTTCCGGTCCTCTGTCCAAGACTGCAACCACCGACAGCTGGAAATCGCGATCCCCGACAATGGACCAAAAAAAGATGTATTTGCTACAGATTATTGTGTTTGTGTAATTTTGCATTGTTTTTTCACCCGCGCGTCTCCAGGAACCGCGACTATCGGTAGCTGGAAATCGCAATTCCTAGAAACACGCGAGCCTAGAAACATGCGAAGGAATGTGTAAGTGGTACTCATACGGATCATATGAGTGCCACGCGTGGTGTTTGTGTATCACGCCAGGCGGTCATCGAAATGCACAGTTGTGTCTAATGTGCTAGTGACTCACATAGAGGTCTATGCGGAACATGTGGAGCCACCCTTTTTTTGTGTATCTGTAACAACTTAAGGTGATTAGAATTAGCTTTACTTATTCATTGTGTTGTGTAAACTTTGCCCTCGGATCACGACCATCGCCAGCCGAAAATCGCGACCCTTTTTATTAAGGTTGATGATGCTACGCACCGAACTGTTGTGACCCATTCGACGAAAGGGTCAGTAAGAAAAGAACCACATCAGAAAAGGAATGCTCGCCCAAATTACGTGTAACAAAAGAAAGAGAAAAAACCCCGAAAGTCACGGTAGGTACAATCGGAGATTGAACAGGTGGGGGTCTAAGAATGAAAGAACAGGGCACACGGAACAATTTGCCTTTTGCAAAACATCTGTATATGTAGGAATAATTAAACACAAACACGCGTAAATAAGTATATGACTTTAGATAGCAAACGATATTAAATTGCTGGTTTAAAGACGAACATCTGAATTCTCCACTATACAGGTACCAATATAAAATATGAATTATATCTAGAAACAATCAAGCTAAAGGGTATTTTGTAAATAAAAGAACTGTTTCATTATAGACCCCTTAAATATTGCTGCATACTTTAGGATAACCAAAACTAAGCGGTATTTAGCCACTGCAATTAATTACAATAATAAAATGTCACATTTAAATATAACAAGAATCTTACCTACTTTGACTATGAAGAGCTTGTGCCAAATAAAACTTATCACTTAAGAAAGAATAATACCTTTAAGCGCCGTCAACATTAACAGTTAATCTAATACCACAACTGATGGATGATTATCTCGTCTATATATAATTACGAAACCAATTAACACAGTCATCGATCGATATAAAAGCATCATTATACCAAAGTACTCTAAACCCTTATTCCAATAATGACAGTATTAAGTAGACATTATAATTTGAATTAGGGCAGCTATACTTGCGGCCACGTCCCCAATGCTCCACCCGGAGGTACTACATTGGGTTTAAACGCGAAAATAATCGTGCTTCTGATTAATTCTGACTTCATAGTTAATTCGCCCTAAATGAAAAACTAAATAAAAATCTAACAAACCTAAAAATCTAACAAACCTAACAAGCTCTAACAATCTAACAAACCTAAAAATCTGACCAACTGAAACAAAACTAAAAACAAAAACTAAAAACAGGGTTGTAAATAATGGTATCCCTAGCGCTGACTTTCGAGTGTACCCGATCAACAAGACACAAGCAAAAATGAGAGGGGGAGGGATCCGTAATACCGGATAACAGACGCCGGCTCTGCTTACCAGTGCGACCTGAAGGGTCGTCTTAAAACTATCCAAATATAGCTAACTAATTTAAATCCATCCCTAGCTTTCCCTATCATTCCCTAACTGATTTATATTATGATTACAATCTTCACAATTCTACTCTTCCTTCCCAAATATATACTGCAACCAAAATGGCGATAGAACGTCAAACAAAATAAATATGCCACAAAATGCTACAATGCATGCTAATAAATAAATAAATATAAAGTGTAAATATAAAATATAAATAAATATAATTATATAAATATATAAATAAATGTTTAATAAGCGTTAAGCATCTAGCAGTGCACAAAATAGCGAAAGCATCACCCTATTTATCAGGTGCACTCGCACAAGCATTATGTCGGCTAGCGCCTTTACACACCAAACGTGCTTCTTAAATTATTTCAAAAACTACTAATTAATGTAAATCAATGCTTGTGCGAGTACAGCCGCCACAATTTAAGTCTTACCTCGATAATAAAATTCTCCAGCATCCGAAGATCTGGTCGTCTGTAACTTACTTCTAAAGGTGGGACGGGGTGCACTGCTAAAGTCCTGGTGGGTATGCACTAAATGTTCTTGGGGGGATCACAATAACTATCACTATCACTTCACTTACAAGTCCTGGGGGGATGCGCGGTTGCGCTCTGTTTTATTACCCTTGTTTACTTTATTGATTTAATTTAATGAGGGTTTCTGATTTATTTGTTTTTGTTTATTTGGTATTATTTATTCCCGATTTTCCGCACATAATTATGAAGATAGGCAGTGATTGTATTAATGGAGTGGGGATTTCTCGTGCATATTGGACATTTGGGTATTATTATTATTATTTTTTTTATTATTTAATATCAGGTTTTGGTTTTATCTATACTCGTATCCTTACTCACGCCAAGTCAATTTAAAATTTTTACAATCCTCCCACCAACCCCACCGAATTTTACACGCGGTTGTCATTGTCTAATCTCACGACCCTTGCCGCGAATTCTTTTAAGGCTGTCCAGAACGCCTTCTGGTTAACCACTTCACCGACTTCCTCTAGGCTCTTTGACCATGCCAGACCTAGGATAGCTAGTTTGCTATCAGCCAACCCTCGATTTCCCGCCTCAAGCGGGCAGTCGAAGAGCACGTGCTCTGTGCTTTCCGCGCCCTCACCGCATTCGCAGCGGTCGCTGTTAGTTAGACCGAACCTTTGTAAATACGCCTTCAGGGCGCCGTGCCCTGTTATCAACTGCACCATTTTGTGATCGAGCTTAACCTCGATCTTACCTCTGGCTTCAATGCTCGGTATGAATTTGTGGGTCAATCTGCCCGTGGCAGCGTTGTTCCACCTCTCTTCCCATTGTCGAATTGATTTTTCGTGCAGCTTTCTTTTGATTAAAGACCTCGGTATCGACGAATGTGATATTCGAAAGTCGCCCGTCGCGGCCTCTTTAGCTAATTCGTCAGCCCTATCGTTTCCTACGTTACCATTGTGCGACCTGACCCAACAGAACTTTAAACGTCGAAACTCTAGCGCCGTACGCGCTATCCTCCAGACGTCCGCTTGGAAGTCTGTCGAGGTGTTCATGTTTGTTAAAGCCGTTAGCGCCGATTTACTATCACTGATTATATAATACTCGTCTCTGCCCGTATGGTTTATTACGTAATCGATAGCCTCTCGTATGGCTACCAATTCGCACTGGAAGATAGTGCACCAGTTCGCGAGTTTGGTTTGAAACCGAAACACCTCCCTTTCCTGCTTATACACGACAAACGCCGCGCCTGCTTGCTCATCGTCCATACGTGAACCGTCCGTATAAATTCTGATACCCATCGCGTCCTCATCACCTTCGACAAACTCGATCCCTCTAATATCAGCCGGGTGCCCCAACTCAGATACAACGATCTTTCTTGCAATTTCCCTATTACCAAGATTAAGATCTTCGATAATTTCGCGCCCTTTTCCTATATTTATTAATCGTCTGTCTCTAATCTCTCTAACGACATATTCGATAGGGAGAGTCCTACTGATCACCAGGACAGCCTCCGTGGAGGTGGTCCTGTACGCCCTCGCCGCTTTTACCGCGGTTATGCGTTGTACGCTCGTCAATTGACGCATCTCCCGGACTTTACAACCTTCTGCCCATACAGAAGCTGCGTACAGTATTGCCGGCTCAATTGCTCCGGCATAAACCGTCCTCAGCAATTCGCCCCTGAAACCCCACTTTATTTTAGCCACCGCCATCATTTTATTTAATATTTCGCCGCCCTTACTTTTTAAGTATTGTACGTGCGCTTTCCAATTTAATTTATTGTCGATCTTGACGCCGAGGTAGCTAATACAATCTTTAAACGGGATTTTCTCCCCTCCTAGCTCTAACCTAGGAGGTTTCTGTCCTGGTTTCGTGCCGAAATAAAGCGCCTCTGACTTCGCCGTGTTAAATTTTAATTTTACCGCCTGCGACCATTCGTGTAATTTATTAAGCGCCTCGTTCGGTTTTGTGCGCATATCCATTAACATTCTCGATCTTACAATTAAAAGTGTGTCATCTGCAAACCCAACGATTGAGCATCCTGCGGGCAACTTGACCCTAAAGATGCTCTCATACAACAACTTCAAAATGTGGGACCAGAACATGACCCTTGCGGGCATCCCTTTCCACCTCACGCGACAGAACTTCACCCGGAATTTCAACCTGTGCCAATCGCCCCGAGAAATAGCTCTTGACCAAAGACATCAAGTTTCGCGGACAACCCCTACGATCTAACTCGCAAACGATTAATGGCCACCAGGCAGCATCAAATGCTCCTGAAATGTCCAAAGCAACAACGACACAGTACTCTTTAGCATCTCTTGCCTGCTTAATTTCCCCGACAACGAACTCTAACGCGTCGATAGTTGCCTTGCCCTCCACGAAACCAAACTGTCGGTTATTAAAACCGCCGCTGTCTCGCACTAGGTGTTCAACACGCGTAGTCATAACGCGATCTAAAACTTTCCCCAGCACCGGTAGCAAGCTAATTGGACGATAGCTGCCCGGATCTGACGCATCCGCCTTTTTAGGTTTGGGTATAAATTTCACAAGTATTAAGTAGACACCAATGTGTTGCTCGTTATCTCTAAATATGTACCTACTATCTGCAAATCCACGTATCGTATGTAAATGAAGCGATTCTACCTGTTGGCATTTAATAATGTTCGTTCACGTAGCCTTATGAGGGTTTTCGATAGCTGCTAGGCTCTTATCTCATCATCTGCATACAATAGCAGCCAAACAAAATGCGTGGTAATGACAATGTGAAATTTCTGTAGAACGACCAAATAAGCATTAGTTTAAAGAACCTGACAATGTGGAGTTGAAATATATTACTTAGAATGTGCGGTAAAATCCAAAGAATATTGGTTACAAACCGTGCTGAAAATATTAACACCTCTATTAAAAGAACATCACCTTTCAATTACCTACTAGTCACGTAAAGAGAGAAGCACGTTTTTCATCATAAAAATTTTGTACATGCCCGATTCAGTTTATATTACTGTCAAGAAGAAAGAATGCGAACTACTGCTAGAAATATAGTAAACTCATTCAACTAATGTATTTATAAAATTGTTTTCTGAGGAATAACTAAGGAAATTCCATATAGAATAGAAATAAGTTTGAGCATATTTTTATCTTTCAAATATATCACAGCCGCTTTACCCAATTTCAATTAAACTAGTAACATTAACGCAATTCCTATCAACTATGTGCCTATTAAGGAGCCAGAAAATTTAATATAAACATGTGGACTTGCAAATTAATCAAAGGACGAGTAACGTTGGTTGCCTAACTGAACTAACTTGAAATGATAAAAGTGTAGCGGGCCGTATATTTAAATAAATAGAAATTGAAATGGTTTTTAAATTAAGGACGCCGAAAATTTAGAAATACAAAATGGTACATACCAGTTGTTCTGTACAACCCTGTATATATTCATTTCGTCTTTTTATATTATTACTATAAAATTTAAGTTTATTTGTAAATGGTAATATCTGCTCTTTTATTTAAATTTGATAAACCCGGGCGCGTACACCTTCAATGTTCTATCTTGTTTTCCATATGTTTGGTGACTGCGCAAGATAGGTTTTAGGCCTCTTAAAGCGGCTTTTTAAAAAAGTTTTTAAAAAACCCTTTTATCATATTTTATACAGAAAGTACAATATTGAATTTGGTTACAAGTACGATATATGCAGTAACGTGTGGAGATTGAAATAATTCTAAGTTGATTTTCACTAATTAAATAAACTAAAATTACGGTTAGCTGAACTACAAACAATGTTAAAGTTGTGAAGTACTAGACTGACTGGCCATCTTGGGTTTTCGAGGGTATTTATGCTATCTCTGCCCCTTACAATGCTTATGGGAACTGCAGAGCTCATGTCTGCTTATTTCTTTATACAATATAATGTATTACTTTTTAGTAATCTTAGTTCTACTAATTGCCCTCTTATAACCTACTGTGGCCTGCACCTGCAGTATCATGTTGCGTCTGGAATACAGTGTTTGTGTCCGTTCTCATGCATGGTTTGTAAACTTTCATTAATCTTTTTTAATATGTCCTTCAATTTATACATTGTAACAATCTAACTTAAGATTTAATAATTCCATTTGATTACATATATATTATAGTGGTTTTAAAGGGTAAAAGTAAATATAAATAAAGCAATTTCAAAACACCCTGTATAAAGGAAACAACCAGAAATTACGTGCGAAATTTATTCCAGTTAGTTCATTTTTAAGTAACAGGTATTAACAAAATTTTACAAATAATGATTAAAATTTAGTAGGTTTGCAAAGAAAATAAATGGCAGAAGCCAATGCAATTAATTTATTAATTTAATTGAGTTTAATTAAACTGTTATTTACGTATAATATAATAAAAGAAGTTCCTAGAAATGTTGTGTTAAAACGTCGGTTAATTAAGCACCTGCGTTTTTTCTAAATGTCAAGTTCCACTCATTTTTATAAATAACAAACAAGTTTCAAAGAATATCGGGTAAACGGGCGAATGTGTTCGCAGTAAACACTAATGAGGGGTTATTTAAAGCAAGTATTTTGGGGTCCACATGGAGTTGTAGAACGCGGCACGAATATCGATTTTCAACCACTCAAACAAGGTTAGAAGGAGACGTATAAAATGCATAGGCAAGGGACAGCGTTAGATAGGCGGGATTTGTGGAACGTCAATGGATAGACGATTGGTCGATATTGTTAGTTGGACATCAGACAAACACGAGGATAGTGTAGATTAATTTTCAGAAAAGATCGTAACGATGCGCTGAATTTCGTGGACTTAGAAATCGGTTGAGCTCAAAATTTTAAGAACGTGTTGTTGTAGATGAAGGACTTCGGATGAAATGCGGCCAGGAGGTGGCAGCGTAAATTGTATAAATACTTTTCGAAAATATAATGAAAACCCTTAATATTTCGATCGCTTCAAAATACGTATGAAAGTTACCACGAGTTTGTAAGTATAATAAAATTATTTTAAATTATATTGCACGGTGTTAGCCTTATAATTTGTACGCGGGTTGTGCCGAGTTTAGATTTTATTGAGGTATCACCTATATTTTTTTTAACAAACTCGTGTAGTGACATTAAGTAACGTAGATTAAATTAAATAATTATGAAAGAAGTATAATTAATTTGGATTTGGAAATTGAATACACCGTGAAGGCAGCGCTAGCAGCTCAACTGAAATGGGGTTCTTCTACTAATGGCTAGAAACGGCCTGCAGAGCAGAAAGAAGCAAATACACGGCATCGTCAACGGAGCAGAGATCTTCTAGAAATTCCAGGTAACGCTTTGAAATTGTGTTTTTATAAACTATGAAACTACGAATATTGGGTGACGTATGAGAGTGAATTTTGAAGGTATTGTGCATTATTGTGCGTATTAAACATAATACGTATAACTAACTTTATTATTGTATTTAAATAGAAATCTGAAGGTGTATATAAAGCTTATTAACGTTCCATCAGGAAGTTAAATTTTATGAAGAGTACATGGGTTGTTTTTTTAAATTTGTTGTAAGAGTATGCAAAGTATAAGGGCATATATTATTTATTATTAACTGGGTTATCATGAGCTCACCATACTCCAGAGTGTACGTAGATTTAAAATAAATTATAAAGAAGGAATGAGAAATAAGATATTATTCAGGGCCCATTTACTCCGAGTACATTCTATGTGTTTGATAATTTAAAATAAAATACAGGACATTACAAAATAGGATTTATCGAGGTGTAACTTGATCACTGAAATGTGGATAATATTGAATTTTATTTGTAAATAGTGATAAATAAAAGATTGTATGTTTGTTGTATTTTGTGGTTTTATTGGGAATGTGCGTGAACGATAGAGAATATGAGAGTGAATCTAGATATCCAAGAGGAGGTCCAACTGAGCTAGCCGGAAGCAGTTGAAGAAAGCAATTCAACCGGTGAAGAGAGAGGAACGGGTAAGAAAATATATTTTTTGAATTATTTAATTTTTGAAAAATTTTCTATTATGTGCAATTTTCGAGTTTTGAAAATTTAAAAAAAAATTCGAATATATTTTTGTTGGTGAGGCTTTTACCCAAGTTCCACGGCAATTTATGACGACCCAACGTTGGGGCTCGAATGTTTTTTGAGAAAGTACTAAATTTGGAGTTGTAGAACCACGGCAATATATATCTTAATTTGGGTGATTTGTAGCTCCTCCCAACGTAGATGAAAATTAAGGGTTTTACTTAATTTTTGAAACTTTATTGTCCCTAAGGATTCATTTATTACTTCTATATTTACCTTTGTTTCTTGTTCCTTATGACTAAAATTTGCTTCTTTGTTTCTATATCTAAGATACATTTTGTACAATACATACATTGTTAATAAAATGATTACAATAATTAATAAAATTGTTCAAACACTTATGTTGTCGTTATGTACTTTTGGCACTTTTAATTCACTTAAGTGTTCTTTGTAACTGTCCATTAACTTTACGGCTTGGTTGAGATCGTCTAGGTCTAGGTGCTGTAGTTGCATTGGTTTCCTGTTGATTTCGTCGACTTTGGGTTGTGTAATTTTGAACTGCAGTTCCGGTAAATTTGCGAATTTCTTCATTACTGTTGGGTCTTGGTATACTCGAATAATTACGTTTTTCAATTTTAAATAGCAATCTTCTTTTACGGTGATTACTTTACTTCCAGTTAATTGTTTTCGTCTTGGTTGCAATGGGCGGTTGCTATTACTTCTTGTGGAAATACAGCAATCCATTTGTTGTCCGTAACTTTTTGAATTTTCATACTCGTAATTTGTACTGGTTTTGGATCACACTTCTCATAGTGGTTAGAGAATCTTAACAATTGCACTTCACAGGGGCTATTTGCTTGAATAGCTGTTCTTAATGATTAACATACATATTGATTTGGTGCTACTTCTTTGCATTTTTCATTCGTGAATCCATAACTAAGTTCATATAAAGAAAGGAATTTGGTTTGAGGGATAATAACTTGATATTTGCTAGTAACTTTCATGGGGAAAGCAAATAAATGATAATAATTATGTGTTACTCTCTACAATTGAGATTTCTATTAAAGACGTAATTTCATGATTTTTTACATAACCTTTCACTATGGATATTTTTAATAATTCATTTAATAAATCCATTGGTTCTATTATACTAGCGTGTAGTGTGTTTAGTTTAGCAAATGTTACAGCGTTTTCTGATGTAGCTAAAATTTGTTGGATTACAGTAAGGGTGATATCAAATATCGTGTTAAATCTGATTAAATCTCGCATTCCTAGCATCGTGGTTTGCATGTTATTTTCAAGGGTTAGTATTCTATTGGTTATACTGTCTTGGTTCTTTACTAGCTTTCTTAACGTATCATTAAATTTTATTATTATTGATTGAGTTAAAGGTATTTGATTTTTAACAATGGTTTTTATGTTATTTTGATTTTAAATTAAGTGTTGTAGCGCGTTATCGTATCGTTCTGCATCTTGGTGGTCTAAATTGCCTGTAATAGCTTTTATAATATTACCTAATCCGTTAATAAGTCCTATTTTCGTCTTGTGATTTGATTGGTTAGTATTAGTCTATTAAATTTATCTTCTGTGTTTTTTAAGATGTTTTCCATTATACTATTGTAATTAGGCATTTCTATCGCGAATTCTTTTCCGAATTTGGCTGTGTCCATTGAATGTTTTAGTCTGTAGTAATTGTCTCTAATTATATAAAATTCTTGTTTTAATTCAGTTAAATCATATTTTTGGGCGAATATCCAGTAATTTATTGTGTTTGCATACTTCCCAATTTTACTGGTAGTATACCGGGGTTGTTTTTACTGTCTTCGACTACTATGTCGTTTTCGTCCGTTCTACCTGGGTGGAGGTTGACGGCAAGGATAATGATTGTCCATCTAAAATTACAGGGTGTCCTAAATTCTTTAAGTGGATATATTTTCTTATTATCTGTTTTTCTATATTTTACTGGATTGGGGTTGGTTAAAGCTTCGGTAACTATGAGTTGATTTGGTTTTATGTCTATTGCTTCATTTAAAATTTTAATTGCGGTTTTTGGTTCTTCATTTTGTGTTGAGCGTACGGTTTCACTTTCTTCTGGGCCTTCTCTTATCTCTGTTTCGTCTACGTTACCTATAATTGATTTTGTTTCTATTGCGTTAAGTCGTATTCTGCTTAGTGCATTTGCGTTATTGTTAGAAATTCCCTTTTTATATATGATTTCATAATCGTACTCTTCTAGTCTAATCCTCCATCTCTGTAATTTTGAATTCAGTTCCTTAAGTTTGCATAACCATACTAATAGTTTATGGTCGGTGTATATGTAGAATTTTCTTTCAAAAGATACGATCTAAAATATTTTGTTGCCAAATTATTGCTAATAGTTCTTTCTCACTTGTGCTAGTAGGAGGAATATGGCAATACTGGCGCCTCATTTTCTCCCGAAACCCTCATTTGCTCTCTCATTTGCACCGCATTTGTTCCCAAATCCCTCATTTTCCTCCAGCATCCTCATTTACATGTAAATTCCCAGAAGGAGGAAATGAGGAGGAGTGGCTCTCTCCTTCCTCATTTGCCCCCCTCATTTGCTTCCTCATTTGCTCCAGAAACCCTCATTTACTCCCAAAACCCTCATTTGCTCCCTCATTTGCTCCTCATTTGCTCCAAAATTCCTCATTTGCTCCTTCATTTATTTGCTCCGCATTTTCTCCCAAATCCCTCATTTACCTCCTCATTTTTCTCCAGCATACTCATTTACATGTAAATTCCCATAAGGAGGAAATGAGAAGGAGTGGCTCTCTCCTTCCTCATTTGCCCCCTCATTTGCTCCCTCATTTGCTCCCCAAACCCTTATTTACTTCCAAAACCCTCATTTGCTCCCTCATTTGCTCCTCATTTGCTCCAAAATCCCTCATTTTCTCTCTCATTTACATATAAATTCTCATAAGCAGGGAAATGTGGAGATGATTCTTCTAGGAGCAAATGTGGATATGAACCCCATAACGAGCAAATGTGGAGATGAACTCATTTGCTCCCTCTTTTTCTCCCTCATTTACATATTAATTCTCATAAGGAGGGAAATGTGTAAATGAATCTCCTAGGAGGAAATGCGGAGATGAATCTCCGTTTTAATCGACTAGCCATTGCATCGTTCGAGATAACCCTATCTTCCATTTTCATCTTTCGAGATAAATGAGCATCCTCATTTGCTCCCACAACTGAACCAAATAGTTTTCTTTGACTAGCTATTGCATCTTTCGAGATAACCCTATTTTGTTTGGTATCAATTAATATTAGAATTTTCTCAGCTACCCGAATTTCTAGGAATTTCTTAGATTGCATCATCCCCCAGAGAGCTACTCTATTTTTAAGATTTTTTGCAGACAGCGATTTCTGACGCGTCCTTATAAATTTTTTTAACCATGTGACACATCTTGTTCGTCTAGATTTTTATGCAGAATCCGAATCTGCAAACAGATTTAAAATCGGTTCACTCCCTGCAAAGTTATACTTTAAAGCCTTAAACCTCTTTAAATTGTTTTGCTCATCTATAACATATGCTTTAACCAATCATTTCCCTAGAAATCTAAAACTGTGGGGATTTTAGAAATGAGTTTTTTTATAAGCCATAAGTGTATAATATTTAAAATCGTTTTCAAACAGTAATGTTACTATTTTAGAATATTCAAAACCGCGGCTTTTTAAAATTTTAAACAGCTATCAATTTCAGGTTTCATCATCATAACTAAGTACGTCACAAATTATGCTCAATGCTAAATATGTACTTTGGAAAATACATTTCATCCCCGAGCTAATTGCTTACAATAATGTGACGTAGAAGTGAAAGTAGCCTTTCTCTTTATTATTGAGTATATGTTTGAGAAATATATTTCAATGTCATGCATTAGGAAATTCCCGTATAAATGCTGGTGTACACAATGTACTTTCTAGTACGTCCTCCACTAGGAATAATGCAAACTTCATCTTGTAATACAGATCGATTAACGGTTTTCAAACCGCATATAAACGCGATCTGATTAGTAAAAACCTATTCGCTCTACATGCTTTGTGTAGCTTTGTGTAACTTCGTTGAAATTTTCGTATCGTGTAGTTATTTTTCCTAATTTTAAAAAATTTAAGGTAAGTCTGCATTTTTTTATTAAAATAGAACTGAATTTATTTGCAAACACCAATTATTGTGTATTTTGCTATTGCTTCTGATTGTATTTTTAAAACATTATTTTTTCCAAAGTAATGCGCTGTTTTACATATATATGTTTTTCAAATTTTAAAGTTAGGCTTTAGGATCTACCTAAAAAATAGAATGAATGAAGTCCATTTGTATGTAAATTCTTAATAAACTGCAAGGCATAGCTATTATTCCATATAAAACTAGCGTGTGTGCTTCCTGGATATCTTTATACGGTGGTGAGAATTTGGTGGAAATTCACCTAACCTATAGGTTGTCTTACCAACTAGTTGGTTGATATTTAATTGTGGTACTCGCACTCTACAATGTTCCAAAAGCTACACTCTATACGAAACTCAGATCAAACGAAAATCGTGTGCAAAATTTGGATATGTATACTACACATTTGCCAATTAAAAGGAGGAAAAAGTGACTTTTGTGTGTGTGTGTATTAGTTTTAATGAATAAAAATATATTTCTATGTGTACTGTACTTGTTAGGTATTTGAATTGAAATATAAATATGGTTTCAAACATTTTGATTTTATTTATATATAATGGTAATGTTAGGATACAATAAAAATACAATACTTCCGTTACTCGGAAGCAGTAGCAGAATCTTGGTTTATGTAATATCATCGAAGTTGAACAAAAAAATTTTAAACTAAAGTTGTACTCATTTCTATTAAAATTAAATGTTGCGCTCTTTGTTATAATTCTTTTCATAAGAACTTAGATAACCATTTTAGTTGCGGGGGCATTTGAAAAATTAAACAATACCAATGTATACTTTATATTTTATAACATAAACAAGCTAATATATACAAAAATAATTTCTAAACTCACATCATTCATTTCTTACGATAATAGTTGAGGTGGTTAAAATTTTACTTTAGAACTTACAATTTAGTATATATTCTATCTGAATATCTACCAACAGTTTTATAAACCCCATCTCCTTGATTATTTCCATAAAATCATCCAGATCCTCAGGCATTGCTAACACAGCAGTACAGTGCTGTATTGCTTCCTCGTATGACTGACACATAAGACATTTTTCTCTTTCTATCGAAAAGCGTTGCCCACATTCTGCTTTTTTTACTCCTAGAGCATTGCGAAATCTTCGAATATCCTCCCCAAAGTCTTTATACATATTTGTTATATCGTCTCTTTAAATTGTACAATCAACAAATAATAACTTTTACGCGAACAGTCCTTTTATATGAGCTGCCCTATTCGGATATGTACCGATTGTACCCGATTTGTGTGCACGCACGAAACAACCGGTAGGCTAAACAGAAACTGAATTATATTGTATCGCACGGTGTTTTTATATCTGGTTGGTATAATTAGGTAGTTGACTTTTAAATTAGGAGAAACCCAACGTCGTTTTGACCTCGAGTTACATTTTAAACCAGTCTATTCACGTCGGTGAAAATCAATTAACTATTCGCTTACGCACTACAACTATAATTATCGGATGTTTCACTTTAACTTTCACTTCTACTCTAATTGTTTACAGACCAGTCTATATACAATGTCCTTAAAACTATCTACATTAATATTCTTAACTACACTTCGTGAGACCTCTTTAATCTTTTTAATCGTGTCTTTCTCGCCTACAATACAGTGGCTTTTCTACTAACGAATTCTAATACTAGACCCCCCATTAAAGTTGTCTTTAAATTTCCCTACAACTTTTTTGTCGACAAGTTTATATTGTATTTATTATACGCGGGCTAGTCACTCTTTTAAGATAAATATATCTTTTTTGGTATCAACTAATATTAAATTTTTCTAGGGAGCCCAAACCTGTAAATAGATTTTAAATAGGACCACCCCTTACAAAGTTATGCTTTTTAATGACCCAAACCTCTAATTTTTGCCCATCTTTATTTAACTACATCTTAAAACCCTTTTTCACTACCCAAGACATATGCTTTAATCAACCATTTCCCTAGAAATCTAAAACCGCTGTGTCCCGCAAACACAACGTGAAGGTAACACGTATATTCTGTTAACCAAGATAGAAACAGAAAGGATTTGGAAGGTGGACGAAGAACTTAAAAATTATGGAATTTGAAAACTAATATATACAATAGATTTACAAAATCTGTACAACTATCTTAGATTTATATTTTTATGCCCACCATGCGTATGTTGATGTGCTCCCAGGATGACGTTACGCTTGTCATCTTCCCTCGACAAACTAATTTTATTAATAAGCTGCGTGTACAAATCGTATTTTTACTCCGGATACATACGCAAGCAAGTATTCGATACCATCCAAATAAAGAATTGGATGCTTGGCGACTGTTAACATCCGCTTCCCTCGTGTACGCCCAGACACATCCCAGCCCATGTGCACCCCTGCGCATGTACACCTCAGGCAATGCGCACTCCTGCGCATGCGCACCCCTGCCCATGCGCACTGCCCATGCGCACCCCTCTCTGTGCGACTGCTATTTCGAGGTAACGTCACAGCTTTTTATAAATAAAGAACAATGTTATATACTATTATAAAATGTTTATTCTGACATTATACATAACAAAATTTAAAAATATTTAATACCAAGCATGGAGTCATTTAAACTTAATTTTAATACAAAGTTATACACAGAAGACAGTCCTTTCTTTATGTTTGTTTGGAGTGGTTTTAATTTTATCTATTCTTCTTAATCTTCTTTGGGGATTAAACCACTCATAGTTTTTAAAATTATCTTTATTAACGTTTCGATCCATAACCTAGGATCGTTTTCAAAATAATAAAAACTTCAAGTTTGACATTTATGACATAAATTGAAGGTGACTTTGATTTATTGCTGTTTGAAATATTTGGTTTGAGTACACTAAGCAAAAATTTTTGAAGTTTAAATGAATAATTGCCTTCAATTTGTGTTACGACCTGGGACCGACTTTTTGGGTAGCCAATACGCTTATGGCTGCCTAAAAGTCGGTCCAGTAACACAAATTGAAGGCAATTATTCATTTAAACTTCAAAATTTTTGCTTAGTGACTCAAACCAAATATTTCAAACATCAATAAATCAAAGTCACCTTCAATTTATGTTATAAATGTCAAACTTGAAGTTTATTGACACTGTTATGGATCGAACGTAATAAGATAATTTTAAACTATGATTTATCAAACCACAACAAACATACAGGGAGTATTTAATTTTATCTATTTTTATTCGCAGCTTAAAATTTAAATCGACACCTAAGTCCTCTATCTCCTTTTCTAGCCAATAGTTTGATACATAGAGACCGTCTAGGTTTTCGAATTGTAAAATGTACTGAAGTTTGCCTCTAAATTTAAAGTCTTTGATTCCGCCGGCAACCAGATCCATTCCTTCGTGTAATTCTTGTAGCTTGTGACAATCTTCTAATCGCAGCTTTCCCACTATATCCTGCATACGTATCTTGTTAGCTTGATCGACTTCTCCTTGTCGGTATTGGAGGAAATCCTTTGTTGAAAATTTGTTTATCGTCTGTTAATTCAATGTTATGTTTTACTGAGTTGGTGAAAGTTAAAGGTATTCCTTCGCAATGGATTATATTTCGGTATTTAAAACATAAGTCTTTAATTGCTTTCTCTTCTTCGTTATTAATGTCGTTATTAAATTTTCTTTTAACATCCTGTCGTGTTCTGTAGGGTTGGAATCGTTTGCGTATTCTTCGTCGATTTCCATCTCGCTAAAGTTAACTTCTACGTCTATTGGGTTTGTCAACGATAGTTCTATGGGGTAATCGTTTGAGTTTAAAATTGTTGTAGTGGCGTAATTGTCTTTTATTTGTACTAATGCTGTGAGTGTTTCTACTGCGGGTTAAAATGACATGTGGTTTATAATTCCTATGTCGTCTTTTGAATTTACTAAAATATTTATTAGTTTTTCAGTCCTAGATACGATGGTGTATTTTTGATAGGTTTGAATATTACTGTTTTGGAATTTAATGGGAATTTGTCCGTGTTTTTTCTTAATAATCGGGTTTTTATATCAATATTTGCTCCTAATTTTCTTAGAAGTTCCATGCCTATTAATCCGTTGTATTTGTCGTTGAATTCAAAGATGCAAAATTAATGCTTCATTTTTACTTTAAAAATTTTTGGTAGGGGTATGTTTGCAATAAATTGGTGTAATGTCGTTTTGTGGGCTGTTTTGATTTTAAAAGATTCTCTTTCTACAAAATCTAAATAATGTTTCTGTACGGTCCTGGTTCTAATTAAAGTTTTTGAAGATCCGCTGTCGATTAGTAATTTAAGTTCTGCGTGAGGTATTTCTATATAAGGTAAAATTTGTCGATTGATGTTATTTAAATTAATTACGTTTGGTCGTATTTGAATCGGTTTAACTGAAAATGTGAACACGCGTTTTCTTTGTCAGTCTTTTCGTAATTTTCATAGGGGTTGTGGCATTCGTAGTTTGTTTCATCGTCTCTACTCGAAGTGGCCTCATTATTTGCGTCCGGGTTGTTCAAATCTTCTATTTCTTGGTGAAATAGTTCTTCGAAAGTGAAGTTTCGTTTTTGGTATAGTTTGGTCTGATTTGCGATATTTTAGTATTTTGTCTAGTGTTACCAGATGAAGTGTCCATAGGAGTTGGTTTGTAATAATTGTTAGGGTCGTTCTTGTTATTTGCTATTGGTGCGTTTCTGTTGGGGTTTGCGCCGAATGTTTGCCTGGTGTAAATGTGGGTTTTGTAAAATTTGAATTTGGTTTTTGAAATTGTCTAAATTAGTTGTGGAAATTTGTGTTATTAAAGTTTGGATTGCTAATTCGTGGTTGATTAATTTGTGCGTTAAATGGTGTAAATTTCGGTTGTGTAAATATTTGTCTCGCGGCTTGTATAGTTTTTATCGGTGCGTAATTTGTTTGCGTTAGGGTTATACAGTCTATTTCTATAATACATAACGTTTTCTTTCTCTACAATTATGTTCATTGCTTCCTCTAAATTTTGGGGATGTTATAATTTTATTTTATCCAATAAGCGTTTAGGTAAGGCGTTGGTGTATGTGTCTAAAGCCATTTCGTCGTACATTTTTGTCATCAGTAATCTTATGTTTTGATTAGGTTCTTCAATTTTTAGTTTTGTTTGGATTAAGCTTTGTATGTCTTGACATTTCATAGGGTGATTGGTTATTTTCCATCCGTAAGTTTATAAATTGCGGACCAGACATTTGATGTTTTTTGGTCATTAAAATATGCAATCAATATACGTTTGAAATCGTCCCATTCGATGAGATCGTCTCCGCAAGCAGTTAGTGTTAATGCTCTTCCGGCCAGTTTACTTATTATCAGGCGTAAAAGTAAAACATTGCATTCGCTGTCGCCGAGTTTATAAAAGATTTTAAAAATATTTTACATGCGGTGATGAAGATACCTAATAATGCTTCATTTCCGTCGTATAGAGGAATGGTCTGGAAATAAAATTTCATATCAGAATTTATTGTTTCTATTAATTTAATGGTTGCTTTCAGTTCTGTCTGTATGGTTTTTATATAAACTAAGAGTTACTTTTCAGTTTAGTTTGTATATGGTTATTTAAAGAATCGCTTATCTTTCGCGTGTATTTTATATGTAATTATCAAGTGCTATAATTACATTGAAGAATTCTGCTTGATAATTGTCTCATCAATTATTGTCGCGTTAAAGTGTATATTTATAACTTTGCAGAGGTTTAAATTAATGCAAATTGAGTTTCAAGTTTTCTGAATAGTTTCTCGCAAGAACTGCGTTATAATTATACGCTTTTGTTTCAGACTTGTGCTGAGTAATTAAATGTTGCAATAATATAGTATGAACGTTTTTATAATTATACACTTCCGTTAATTTGTTGCATTGAAAGTGTTTAATTATAGAATAATGTGATGAGAATCGTTTCAGTAATAATCGCTGTAAAAAAGATGGTACAAATAATTGCGTTCTATTTATATATTAAAGCTTCAGACTTACTAAATAAATTATTTTATTTATCGTAAGAATTGTAATAGCTTGTGCATATAAATGCGTCTTTATAATTCTTTTGTTAAAATAAGTTTCCTGAGTAAATTATTTTCAGATATAGTAAAAATAATAAAATTGCAATAATAAAAATTGTACATAAAACTTATTTTTGTTTCTTACCAGCTAATATCAATATTCAGTTGATGATGGTTGGGAAAATGAACTGTGGTACTTACAAGAGGTTGTTTACCAGTGCCATTATATTTTTTCCTCTTTTTTCTGGACTTGGTCTATTCTGGACTTTGTCCAGTTGGTTCTTTGTTCCCGATTAAGAATGGAAATTCAAGACCATCAGTTTCCTCGATTTTGGATTCTTCTAGTGCTCTTCTAGAATCCTACCGTCTGCGCCAGATAGGTTTTGCACCTCTTGGAGCGACTTTTGAAAAAGCTTCTTCAAGAAACTCTTCTATCAAATTTATTTTATACAGAAATTACAATATTAAATTTAGTTACAAGTACGTTATATGCAGTAACGTGTAGAGATCGAAATAATTCTAAGTTGACTTTCACTAATTGAATAAACTAAAATTACGGTGGGTAGCTGAACTACCAACAATGTTAAAGTTGTGAAGCTCTAGACTGACTAGCCATCTGGGCTCTCAAGGGTATTTATGCTATCTCTGCCTTTCACATTGCTTATGAGAACTGTAAGCTCATGTCTGCTTATTTCTTTATACAATACAATGTATTACTTCTTAGTAATCTTAATTCTAATAATTGCTGTTTTATAACCTACTGTGACCTGCACCTGCAATATCATGTTGCGTCTGGAATACAATGTCTGTTTCCGTTCTCATGTCTGGCTTGTGAACTTTCATTAAACTTTTGTAATTTGTCCTTCAATTTATAAATTGTAACAATCTAACTTAAGATTTAATAATTCCATTTGATTACATATATATCCTAATTTGGGGGATATGTAACTCGCCGCCTAACACAGTCTACTGTGATTGCTTGGACAATAAGTTTCTGTTTCGGAGATTAATCCCCGTATAGAACTACCTCACCGCTTTATATTATTTTTCGAGTGTAGTAATAAGTGTTCTGGATCCAAAAATCTTCACCGCTCTAACTGAACATCAGGTAAGAATATTGAGGCTGCATTTGTTTAATATCTGTTTGGTTATACTCCCGTTTTTCTCTTCTGAGTAACTTTTTATGTACTCAACACCAGTGAACACGAAGTATCCTCCAAAAAACTTACATCGCAAATTATATAAGTTTAAAATATTGTCAGCGACAAAACCAGTCCATCCTCAAACATATTAAGACTTATTAAGCGACAAGCTGTCCATAAGGCAGTACGAGATATTTTTGATTGTAACATTTTGTAAAAATATACAAAATGTAAGTTGAGATGCTTTTAGTTTCTGTACTTAACACGTCTATAATAAATCGTTGTATTCTTTAATCCGCGAAGTCATAAAAGAACAATTTCAGAAATAGGTTAGTTACAGAAGGTTGTTCAGAAGTATTTTATAACTCTTAAATGGATGTAATTAAATTACACCCTCATGTTCATTATGACCTACTTTAAATATTTAACCCAAACCCTATAACAACCAAATAAGAACGTACTAAAGGATGTCTAAATAGCGTTTGGGATTCGCATAGCGGTTTAATTTCAAACTTCACAAAGTATTTACGCGCACAACTTTCAGCTGAATAATTAATACATTCATTTCTGACTTAAATTAGTTCACGAACATTGAAAAATCATTCTCCGGATTTAAATCACGACATACGAATTTGCTTGCTTCAAAGAAACTGGATGACAAAAGAGTTAGACTGGTTTGTTATCAACATAAAAGGAAGCCGCTTTCGGGTGACATGCCACATAAGGACATTTTACAAAATTTGTCGGATTACCGTTCTCAATAGCTTGAATTCTATTCCTTTTGTTGATTTGGGACTTTCACACAAAGTAGGAATACAAAAAGTGGGTATAAGTAAATTATAATAAAGACACGAAGTCGAACATGAACGCATTCATACCTAGTTTCTCTTCTGAAGTGATGTATTACAAGACGCATTGATAAGGCATTCTTATGAGGTGGTAAAAGTTTATATACAATTCCTCAACAGGCAACCTACCTCACCATCCAAGTCCAAAATCTTACTCGTCAAAAGCCACCTCGAGTGACGTAGAAGCCCAACAATCCGTATACTAGGTACCCCTTTAACATATTGTTACATGCCATAATTTGGCAGGGTACATTTTTAGAGTTAGATTTAATTTGTAAATAAATTCCCGTGGATATATTTAAATTAAAAAATGTCAATTTCCGTCGTCCTCGAGTCTTGCCTGCGCAGAGTGAATGGCGGAGTGCGCGCGGTGATATAAGGGGGCATTAATCCACGAGACCTGAAGCCAAGAACATCCACCTGTGTTGTGTGTGTGGCTTTTTCTCTTTTTAGGGATGTAGGTTCCTTACCTTGCCTTATCGTACCTCTACTTGGGTTCCTTCATCGCTCTATGAGTAGGGAAGAGATAGGAAGAACGGATTAGCAATTTGAAACTCAACAATGGTGTAATCTAACCCACAACCATGATGGACCTTGAGATATAGCTACGAAAGTGAGCACTCTGTTTTACTTATATTGTGAATGTAAACTGACTTTAAATGTGTATAAAAATTTGACTATTGCGTCATACTTAAAACGTGGAGATGCATTTATAGCTATTACGCGTTTACAACAATTTTTGCATTCTGCAGCTTACTTAGGCCTACACATCGATACCCGCTAAAAATTCCATATTTACGGTTCCAAACTCCGCACCAAAACAAAAATCAACCTTAATAATCTCTGTCAGTTTCTCTGTCATTCCGTCAGATTATCCAAATCCAACCATTGGAATATCCTACACAACATTATAACACCAATAATTAGATACGCCGTACACTCCTGGTTTCCTCTAACTACCGTATCAGATCGACGTTTGCTAAATCCCACCATCCGCTCATTCCCGTTATGCCTCAAGAAACTATAATACCACCTAGTCTGCCATACGCACTACCTTTGATTCCGGAACTACACTCCGTTGTTTAATTATGCAATTTCAAATTCCATCGCTTGATCTACCTTTTTTTTTCTCTTAGGGACGGGGAAGTTGTTATTAATCTATAGGAACACTGTGGCACGATTTAAATAAAATTAAATAAAAACCCTTAACCACAAAAAATATTTAAATTACTATGTTTTTTGTGGTTAAGGGTTTTTATTTAATTTTAAGTTGTTATTGCCTTATCTAACAGCTAGCTCTAAGGTGTCCAGTGTCGCAGGAGTGTAGGACTCATCCTCTAATCAGGATACCCACCAAATTGCTTCCCCCTTTCCTCTTAAGGCGGTGCCCCGGAACCGGCGGCCCCGTGGTGTAGTTGGTATGCATGTGACTACTATACCCAAGGTCCCGGGTTCAAATCCCGACACGGTCTGCTTGGAAAATGTTAGACGAGCATTTTTCACAAAAATGCGCCTTCATTCGAATGAGAGGTAAAATGGAGGTCTCGTGTGTGAGTGTTGTCCCGCACGTTAAAGATCCCTACCTTGTTTGGAACAGCAAGGGTTTAGCAAAATTCCAAATTTTTTAGGTAAAAGGAAAACTCGCTTCCTGGCCATTGTAGTAGCTTCGGGTGAAGCATTGAAAAATCAAATGTAAGGTGCCCCGAAACCACTGTGAGATATTACATCAGGTTACTTGTAAGGCATAGACGGCAATGCTAGTTTTTCAGTAGTCTTAGTGTTAACTCCTCCCCTGCTGTCGTCCCTTTATTTTTTCTTTTGTGGAGAGACCGTAAAATTTAAATTTTTCAACCTTCGCCTAAAGCTGAGGCGAGCTAAACATAGCTTTAACCATTCTGTCGCCCGTCAGTTGATTTACAATACCACCTCTGACGGAAACAGTGTATGAACCGTACACATTGCAAGCATCATCTCCGTACTTTCTACTTGTGGCAAGGTATTTAAAAAGGATCCGCAGCCACCGAGTGCTTCTGTCAGGTGGTATCCGACTTGATGCGGTTCCGTGAGGTAGTTGGTATGCGTGTACTACGGTCACAGGTTTGAATCTTGACATGACCCGCTTGAAAAATGTTATGCGAGCATTTCTCACAAAAATTCGCCCTCATACGGATGAGAGGTAAAAATGGAGGTCTTGTGTGTGTGTGTGTGTGTGTTGTGACGCACGTTGAAGATCCCTACCTTGCTTGGAACAACAAAGGTTCGGCAGAATTCAAAATTTTTTAAGTAAAAAAATTTTGCTTCCTGACCAATGTAGTACCTTCGGGTGGAGCATTGAAAAATCAAATGTAGGGGTATTCAACCTCTCCGTGTTTTCTAGTAATTCATGCCTCAATCTATAGAATTAGTTTCTCTTTTTTGATTCATCCCACTTTTTTCTGCAAGGCTCCTATTGTGACCACTCTCGCCTCCGTGCGTTCCATGTTGAAGGTTGTGTTCTCGCGCTCCTTGACAAGCAAGTCAATTAGAATAGCACCCGTTATCACAAATATGACCGCAGTTGACACAGTTTTATTAGCATTGGCAAATCTATTGAACATCCTCCTTTGCACCTTTATGATGATGCTCCTCTTGCTCTCCCTGAACATGCCACCTGTTCAGATCGGGGCCCAGTAGAGGATGATTTACTCGGCTACAGAAGATAAAACTACCCTCTTGCTGGTCTTTGGCCGTCCTATATTGGCCATGTGGCGGATAATTGCATACGCAGCCAATAATGCTCTTGTAGCCTAATTTTTCAAAATTTTTGAAACACAGCCCTCTATCCAGGGTTATTCCAAGATACTTGATGTACTCGTGTGGCTTAATTGCCAATCCCCCTACTTCTACTTCGAATGGCTTCACCATTCTCCTTCCAGCCATACATATGACCTCCGTCTTATTCGTAGCTAGGCTCAAGCCCTTTTTCATCATCCCTATTGCCTGCGTTGTTATTCTCAAAGTTCCTTTTAATTCTTAGCAGCGGTCGCTACTGCCAGATCGTCTGCGAAACTGACAATCTTGGAATCCTCTGGAAGTCTTAATTTTAGTACCCCACCGTACATGATGTTTCAGAGGAAAAATCCTAGCACCTATCTCTGGAGTACACCAGATGTTAAAGGCAGAGTGAAAGAAGTACTGTCTCTATTATTGTACGTAACGTACATATCACGTAGTAATAAAAATGAAAAAAAAGCCTTAACCACAACAAATATTTAAAATACCAGATACGTATTTCGACCACTATGTGGTCATCATCAGTAGGAATTTGCAATTAGCTGTTTTTCCAGAACACTTCAGAGGATATTCTCCGCACCACTTAGGCTGAAGTGAACCTTCTCAACATACAATTTACTATATTGTTGCTTTAAACACTATCGAGGGTATTCTCTTCACCCGCAGGCTGGTGTTCTCCACAACAAACAAGTAAATTGTCATAATTCACTTATGCGTAGAGGGAACTTTTATTTGTTTTGGTAGTTCAGTAATACGATTTTACTAATTTCCACCGTAAAGGTAAAGACCATGTCATCCCTGATACCATTTCCCGATTCAATCCTTTACTTGAATCTATTCCTATTTCCGCTATTACTTCCCTTGACATTACCCTTCCTACTCCTTAACCCTTGGTATAATTTCATGTTCAAGAAGTTCCTCTCTTAGCCGTTATCCTCTTTATGGTCCGTGGTAAACCATATCCTTTTTCCTCGCCACAAAACTTTTATCGAGGCAATTCTTAGAACGTTTGGAAAATCGTCGTACGTTCAGAGCAGCGTATACATTCCCTTCATTACGATCCTCTTACATCCGGTCATTGTGGCGTGACCAAAACTTCTGCCCGTCTATTCCAAAAGTATTATTGGCCTAGTCTTCAAGCTGACGTCGCTCATTACATCCGATGTCTTGTTTGGCTACTCAGAAAGTAGAACAGCTGCCCCCTAGTGGCTTTTTTTCTCCTAGAGCCAAACCATTCTCATATTCTGTGATATTATAGGTCCTCTTCCACGCTCAACCAAAGGTTATTTTTATATCTGTGTAGTGGTTGACTATTTTCCTAAATTGCCTCTTTTCTTTCCTTTGTGTAATCTGTTGTTAGAATCCTGAAGGAACAATTATTCTTACTTATTAGCGTTCCACAATTTCTGATCACTGATAACGGGTCATTTTTCGTAGTCGTCAACTCAACTCCATATGTGCCCGTTATCCACCAAAGTCCTCTTTAGTGCTTGCTACCATCCTCAAGCCAATCCTACAGAACGCATTAACCGTGTCCTCAAAACCACGATTGCTTCCTATGTCCTTGAAGACCAACGCCATTGGGATGTTAATCTTCCAAAAATTTCTTGCACCATCCGTACCTCCAAACATGAAATCATTGTTTGTGCGCCTTTTTTCGCTTTATTTGTTCGTCAACATCCTCTCCGGCGTTTATTTCGGGCAATTGTTCGAGATAAACGACATTTTAATGCTTGATTCTGAGCATCCTTTTTCTGATCTACATCTTTTCAAAAGTATCCGTTCCCGTATTCTCAAAAGCTTTCAGATAAGTACCGTAAGACCCATAATCGTTATAATATACGTCGTCGTCCTGTTTACTATCAACTAAGGGATTCTGTTTGGCGCCGTACTTCTGCTCTGTCCAATGCTTCACGCCAAACTCGCTCCTAAATTTCTTGGTCCTTTTTCTATCACTAAAGTTGTTTTTCTTTGGATGTATGACTCACCGATTTTTCTGGTACCAAATGCATTTGGCATATCAAAGACCTGAAACCCGCACATCCTGACAATCATATTGTCTTCAATATTACTTTGCTTTCTTTTTGGCGATGCAAGTATCGTGAACTATTTTTGATCCTCTCGCTCCAATTTCTTATGATGACTTCGCTTTGTTCTGGTATTTTTTCTGAGTTTTTGTACTTCTTGGTGTGGTTGTTTTTGGATGTCTTTCTTTCCTCGTTCCTTTCGTTCCACATTTTTCTACTTTTCCTGTGGTTGGTTTTACTTTCTGTCAGTTTTCGTGCTGGCTTAGTTTGATTCTCGATTCGTTTCCTGTGGTATGTGCTTTTTAAACCTTTTTTTCTTTTCTCCGAAAACTGCGACTTAGTCGACCTCTTGGTATATTAACGTTTTTAAATTTTTTGGGTTGTCCGTCTACGACGATTTCTTGTTACCACAGCGCGAAGTATTTATATATTTTTTATTCCAGCTCTCTTTTCGTTCTTCTACATACTTGAGGCTAGACAATAATATTTTATATTGATTACTGCTAGATTTCTTCTTCGACTACTTTTTGGTTTTTTGCAGAAACCAACTCTTTCAATGAGGTTAAAAACTTTGCTATTTCTTTCTTAGAGATATCTGTTCTACAACTTTTGCAGTGTTACGCCCTTCTATCTGTGATCTTGATGATTGCTAACCTATACCTTTCTTTTTCCCGTCCCTTTATATTTCTGCATTGAGGCCGGTATACTGGTTCTTCGAGCCGAATAAATTTTTTTTTGTTTTTTTGGGTTTTCAGGGTTTTCTGAAGATTTTTGTTCTCGTTCGTTTTATTTGTATGTAGTAGTTCTTCGAGCCGAATAAATTGTTTTTCACTTATTTTTTGTTTTCTGAAAGAAATTTCCTTGTGATTTGTTCTGTTGGTATGTTGTTTTATTCGTTACATTCTGCTTCCTACTCCTACTATAACTGCAACAGCGAATACATTTGCGATGCCATATCATACAATAGAGATAGATTGACTTAATTTGCTTAATTTACTTAAACTAAATATACTTATGATATTCTACAGAGTGTTGAATAAGCGCTTATTTCAATTGTATTAGAAATAGTTGTATGGAAACAAATCCAGCTATTAAATTATAAATACGTGATCAGGAGGCTATCCTCTAACAGGTAGTTATACAAAATATCGAAGTAGAAGTGTGGGAATATTTAAAAATGTCGTAAATCAAATGAAAATTTTTAGAAGGGTAAAATTGAACGTAACAAATTAGTGCTACGATGTAAGTACAAATGAAAATATTATATTTGAAAAGTGTAGTTTGACTTAGCCGATTGAAAATCGTAAAGAAAATTTGTGTATATTGACTATTTTAGTAATGGGGTTAATCTAGAGCTTCTGAGTACCGTCCGGGTACCTTATGAGTACTTTCTAAGCACCGTTCTAAGTATTATTTTGAGTAGGACCTTAAGTACTATCTTAAATACGATTTAAGTACTAAGTTTTGATCGAAAACTTTAAATAATAACGCAAATATTTCGTCGATTATCAATGCTTTCATAGCCTTACTAGATCATTTCTAGTTTTGCAGGAAATATTAGTTATAACCTAATTGGTGTGGTGCTGCTGAAATAGGATATGTTACGAATTGAGTTTTGAATTTAAATTTGGTGTCAGTCATCAGTAATTTTGTTTTAATATCAATCTTAGAGGTAGACGTCTGTGTTGAGAAACGGTTTAATTCACGTAAATCAAAACTGTTCTAATCAAGGTAAGCTTATCTTTTAAGTTTTATGGTTTTTCTATAAAGGATTATTGGAAAAGTTCATTGTGTATTAACTGATTTTAGTGTGAAATTTTTTAGTAGTAAGATTTAATCAATTTTAATACTTATCGAGTAAGTTATTTATAATGAAGAGCGATCTAAAAGTATATTTTAATGCAATAATCTCGGAGGTGAGAGTGCTCTGACCCTGATAGGACAATCTTTGCGTATGCCTGGTGTAAGTGCATCGACTAACTAAAGTGTTAAGGTGTGTGGATCCCTGTATAAACAGTTAGTGAAAAGAAACAAACAAATTAACAAATTTACCAAATAACTACATGCAGTATCTGGCTGCGCTACCAATAACACTTACCTTAATGGACTTTCAACACTGCCTAATGCATGTACACCAGCTCGTCTAGTTTAGTCTAGTCTGGTAAAATCTCACACTACAAGTATTTTTTGGAATTTTAAGTACGTTGACGTCCTGGTGAAATGGTGTCCCTTTTACAAAGTGCTACCTATCTATTTAAATAAATAAATACAACAAATTAGTGCGACACGTAAATCCCGTGTTTCCTGTAAACAGGTATACATATAAAGTTTTCAATTTACTTACATCAATTTATACATTAGCGACATAATGATATCCTTGTAAACAAATACACACAGAATTGTAAAATTTCATAATCAATTCATATCTAATTAATCATAACTTAGACGATTCAATTATAATAATTTAAAACACGTTTCGAATTCCCCATTAAGACTTGCATGCCCAGATTTTAAACTTCTAAAACACTATACTTCAATTACGTGTGCACGTTATATAATTTTATATATATTTTGTGCAACAAACATCAGGCATAAACGATACCAAAAAAAATCAGCCATGACATACTGTTACACCTTCAGGTGGCTAAAGAATTCCATGGAGCCAAGAGTAAATTAATTTTTTATTGGGTTTAATTTCCAAGTTTTATTGCTTGGAATCAAACCGTCCTAATCCGTTGGTGTTGTAGATCCCGTCAAAAATCTGGGGAATCTCACAACGTTAACGCTCGTTTGTTACTTAATAACTAAAAGGTGTACTCCACTAACCTCTCACTATCATCCTCACATGTATTTTTGTTCATAGTTCGCGAATAATTAAATTAATCGTTATCCATGCATGATCTCCCGTTAATCCTTTTTTTACTTTTTATACATTTGGTGGGGTTATGTCATTGTATAGCATTCTTATTCCACGTGTCTCAGGCGTAAACTATATGGTTCCATCATGCAAAGTCTACGTTTCCGCAGCTATTGTATTTTCTCATCGATTTGAATAAATACATTGAATACATTTTTATTTTGTATCAAATATTATGATTAATTATCAGTAGCTAGAAATTGACGGGTTCCACTAAGTAAGCATCTGCTTTTAAATAATTACTACATTGTATGAATATACTTATGATATAGTCTGGAGTTTACTTGGTATTGCAACTATGTAACATTAATTGTACACCATTTTACTAAAATTCGTAATAAGTTCTCCTATATTTGGATTAATTATTATATGGGACATGCATATCAATAATTTCACAATTATGCACTTCTTTATTTTAAAAGCTTTTTTTAAAATTACATGATCTTGGTATGAAAATCTACTATTACAAATATTTTATTTGCCCTTTTGTGATATTTGAAATAATTTATGAACCTAAGTTTCATTTAAATTTGTTTCCACTGTAAAACAATGCTTTTATGGGTTTTTAAGTTTATGACCTAAATTTACTTTAATAATGCTAAAAATTTATTGAAATGTCATGCTTAAGAAACGCTACTATTTATGAAATCTAAATATTCTAGGAACATCAATATTAATTTGACCGTTCAAAATCAATTTTACGTCCGGTTTCTATTAAACGGACGCCAAAGTGTTACACATTTTCAATTTGTCATTAGAACACACCTTGGATCTGTAATATATTTTTCTTTTTTGTTCTTAGAAATGTTAACTCCCCCTACTTTCCTTCATTAATTCTTCAAAAAGATGTAACCATATCTAAAAGAAACTTGTATTAGATTCCTTATCGTTTAAGTGATGTTGGTTTTTATTTGTATCCCAGGAACGGAAATATTTTTTCTGTTGCACTACTAAAATATCTAACGACAGTAAAACCGTGTAAAGGAGTTTAACAACTGCGTATCAAGTAAAATTACTGCCTTTAATTACAGATAATAAAGTTCATAAACTAAACCTGAGAAACGCCTCAACTCGCTACCTAATTGTTTCCATGCAACTACATTTCAAATTAACGGCATCATCAAAGCTTAGTTTGACACCCGCTTCTTACAGTCGTTTTAAACACTTAATTTAACACGAAATTTTAATGCTTTAAATTAGGTCAATAATTCCGCTCAATCGCTCGAATCTAATTGAACTAATAATGATACGTTGAATTAATATTTTTTGTTAAGCAGAATAAATGGGTTGTATGTAATTTAGATTTTATAGGTCACACAAAAATTTTTGTTTTGTTTCCTGAAAAGGGTGGCAGGTACGGGATTCCACTCTTTAAACTACGATTACTAAATTACGTAATTCTTTTTACAAAGTTTTGCTAAAGTTTCGAACTTAAAAGGAATACTTAAGGAGACGCGTGATGGAAATTTGTGAGATATTTGTAGATTATAAAATAAAACTATAAAGCCCATTTTAAAATTCACCTATTTAGAATAAAAAATAGTTTTTAAAAATGTAGATTATACATATTGATGTGATAAAAGAGGACACGATAAGTCATTGAAACACAAATTCTATAAATAAAACCCTTCCAAAAAGAAGAAAACGGGAGAAATTAAAATTTCCGAATATTTACTTTTTCTCCACCTTGTTAAATATAAGCGTATTTCAATTTCAGTCAAATACAAAAGCCATTCATTGCATTTGCATTATTACGAAACATAAAAGAAGCCCTTATTAAATTATGTAGAAAACTTTAAGAATTTGTGTAAATAAATTCTTCTATACTTAACAATAACGAGTTTTCATTCTAAATACAAAGCCATTTAATACATCTGCGTAAAAACCATATCAATCTTATTGCATTTGCAAAAGATAAAGAAAGCAGTTGGAAACTTCAATTATTTATGTAGCTAATTTTCCGTTCATAAAGATGCATTAAAATACGTTTTGTTCGCACAACAATTTCCATGTACAAATCCATTAAATTTATTCAAGTTAGTAAAAAGCATAATTTCCGTGTGTAATATTCATTCTCGTTAAAAAAATATTAAAACACGTACTTATTAGTATGCAAAGCAATTACAAATTTTAATTATTTTTCCGTGTGTGTATAATATCAAAAATAATATTTTAAAACTTTTGAATGAAGTTTAAATTCCAGATCCTTTGAGATTAAAAGAAACGAATACGTCAAATACTAAGAAATGTTTTAAAAGCCAATTATTTTTAAACAATGAATAAAACGCCCCAGTTCTAGGTACCCGCGAACAATAAAATGCAATAAAACTGAACCGAGATAAATAAAAATTATTTTATAATCTTATGCATTTCAATAAGACGCGAACATTAACCTCGTGCATTAGACAAGGATAAACGACACGTTTTACGATAAAACATAAATCATAAATTTGAGACTAATTCTATCTTAAAATTGTGGAATTTGCATATGATACTTTCCAAACGATATACAACATTCACGATTCATTTTGTTAAAATATCGAACATGTTGCTTCGTTGACAGTACACAGAAATTTATATAACATCTTTCAAAGCTTTAAACTAGAGCATATTGTAATCAACGCTTAATCAGAATTGTTTTCACTAGCGCTCGTCATGCTAATTTATGTTTCATCCAATCGTTCTGATTATTTTGAAAACATACCAGAAGATGCAAAAAATATCTCGAATGTATCCATTGCAATCTTCAAGTGCAAAAACTTTTACCTGTCACTAAAGAGATATCGGATCACACGACATGTCAATCATCTTTTGTGTTCAAACCCTTTGCTTACGATCTAATAAAGTTATTCTGGTTACAAGTAGACCAAGAGACACCACATAGCCCCATCTTAAAGATGTTCTATTCCAGAAAACCTTCTAACCCGGATGTTGAAAGTCCTTCCGGCGGTAATGTACTATACGTAGCAGGCGCCGTACGATTTGGACTGTAACCACACACCAAAATGTAGATCCCGGTTTTATGGAACAGTACCTCTAGTATATTTTGTACCACTCTCTAGCCCAACCCATCAACCCAACAACTGGTCTATTTCTTGTTTTTAAATTTGATCATCTGGCCCTTGATGTCCACTAACGCCTTCTACAGATCCTTTTAATTCTATTTACCACAGGGCTGTTGCTTAGTCACCAAGTATTAGACACCACGATGTCAATCCTTTAGCCGTATGGTTTTTCCAACCTCTAGTTGATGTCGGCAAAGTTGATCCAGACCATCAAATTGATTTTTAAACACCCGAACAAGTCCTCGGAACATAACATCAGCCACTGTTGCGCAATGTGCCAGGAAATATTCCGATGGCACACCGAATAGATCACCTTAAATCTTTTCCGTGACCTCAAATCTCGCTTTGCCTGTGCCTCTGTTAGGAGACATAAACTATTTATAGTTGGGTTCAGATCTCCGTTCATCCTCACGTGCGTAACTGTTTGTTCGTTTCACTGCTTGCCGTTGTTCGGAATTACAGGCGTCATCACTATCGTAGGGTGCTAACTGGTTAATTGGCACCACGATTGCTCTTCCTTTTGCAAGATTACAAATCCGATATACCACGGAGCTGAGCTTTTTTACAACTTTGTACGTATTTTCCCAATGTTGTTGTAACTTTGACGACAGTCCACGTTTTCGTCTAGGGTTGTAAAGCCAGACTTGATCGCCCTCTTGAAAACAAGTCTCATCCTCCTTGATATTATATCTGGTCTTTATTTTAACGCTTGTGATCTGGATATTTTTGCTAACTTCACCACGTGCGTCGTGCATCTTGAATTTGAGCTTCTTGACTTAGCTCTCAACTACGATGTCATCTCCAAACTTATACCAAAACTCAAGATCACATGGTAGAAGTATCTCGCGTTCTAACATAGCACATACAGGCGTCTGTCCAGTGCTATTGCGAACCGTAACCGATAGGCCAACAAAAATGGATGTAAATATTGGTCCCATTCTCTTTGACTAAACCACCTTAGAAAGGTACTTGCCCAAGGTGCAGTTCATGCGCTCTACCACACCATCCGATTACGGGTGATGGGGTTGCTAGGGTGTTTCTCATCCCCAGCAACCGGCAAACTTCTTGGAACAACGCTGACCCATAATGCATGCCCTGGTCGGCGTGCAATTCCATAGGAATTTCAAAAGAGCAGAACAGCTCCTTTGCCAGCAGGTCAGCAAAGAATGCAGCTTCTTGGTTTGATATAGCATACGCTTTGGTTCACTTCGTAAAATAGTCTATGGCTAGTAAGATGTACTTATTTTCGGAGTTGGTCTCAGGTAATGGATCGGAAATATCGATTGCCATTCTCGCAAAAAGGCTCTCCACGTTGTATTATCTCATTGGAGCCTTACGGTTTCCCAATGGTGCACGTAGCTGACACTTGCGGCACCATACTTTTACATTGTCCTTGCAGCCTATCTAGTAAAATC
This sequence comes from Platerodrilus igneus, assembly GCA_036346225.1. NCBI lineage: Eukaryota > Metazoa > Arthropoda > Insecta > Coleoptera > Lycidae > Platerodrilus > Platerodrilus igneus. Next base: position 2,441,297 of record JARFIW010000012.1, read on the forward strand.
TTGCTTGGACTTTCTGCGGAGTCTTCTTAACGCCAAAGTGTTCTCCCTAGGTCCCACTACGCAGACACTCGGCTTATAGGAAACACCACCTAAAGCACACTCACGAATCCATCTTCATTTTCCAAGGGCCGTATAGATTCCAGTCCCTACTTTCAGAAAATCCTATTGTGCCCAGAGCGACTTCAAAGTGCTATTAGTGTCCTATTAGAATGAACATTGTCCTCTAGTTTTCCAACCCAGAATGAGATCTCAGCGTTTGTCATTCTCCTGTTCAGTTATCAACTGTACTGACTGCCAATCATCGTTGGTCACTGCATTGCGACCAACGAGATCACATTTTACCCGTGCTACGCGGAACACCATTTTATAAACAAAACCTGTGCAGATCGACTTTTGTCCTGTTCCGTCGACCTCCTCTGTTGGTTTTGGTTTCTCATATTCTTTTTTAAGTCATTTACACCGGCTCTGTCTGTATCTAAATTCGCGATTCTGGCGTAGTGGCCTCTTTTTCAGATTGCTGGTCACGCAGTACCCGTCGAGTAATCTCTTCCACGTTTTTTTGGCACCGCTCCTTTCCAGATCGTCCTACATTGCTAGGCCAGCCGTAGTGTTTGCTCAATTTCCTCGTCGCTTATCCCATCAAAGAAGGTTTGCACTACCACCAACTCTAAAAAGCTATCCGTTGCTGTTGGGTAGGCTAGTTTTACCAAGCGATCAATATCTGCTTCAAACATTTGCAAATTTTCATTGGACGTTTTGGTAACGGTTCTTCACTTGACCGTGGTACACTTTCAGATAAACCTAATTTCCAATCTTGATGTTAAGGCCTTGTAGCTTTTTGGTCATGGTCTAGTACGGTCTGCAGAAAATTCAAGGCCTTACCTCGTAACGCAACAATTAATGCGGCTTTCCTTTCGCCATTGTTCCAGTCGTTAGCTTTCGCAGTAGCCTCGAAGTTTAAATTGTCTAACTAAGGTGACTTTCCATGAAATGTGGGTGATTGTACTTTGAACCTTTACGTTAGTACGTATTATCCGATAGTCTTAAATTCTGAGACATGTTGTATCGCCGGTACTGGTACTGTTAAGGAAATAATCCGTTCCATTTTACGGGAACTTGCTGACCATTTTTCGGAAAATCTTGCTTCTAGTTCTTCATGCATATCATCTAAATATTAGGTTTTCAATTTATGTAAACCATCAGAGATTTTAGTTTTTAGGTTTTTGCAGATTTTATTTGTTCAACTGCTGTTGCGGTTTTTGTGGCTTGTTGTATAAGCTCCTCTCTTAATTGAGTGTAATTTTATTATAGTTTTTCTGCAAGATTTACGTTATCTCATTGTTGTTTCTCAGCACTTCCTTCGAATTTTATTCCATATCGGACTTGAAGCCCTTCAAAAGTAAAAGAATTTTGCAATCCATTTCTTTTTTTTTATTACGAGTGACAGCCATGTTGCTACGCACATTAACGTAGCTGGTAAAACAAGGAAAGGATGCGCGGGCTCAGTTGGTGAGTAGGCGGGGTCTGACAAACACAAAAGAAAAATAAAGGAAAGGCCTGCAATAAAAATACACGCACTCAGCCATAACTTACAACAAAACATAAAAAAGAACTCTAATTAAAAAATATATGTTATAAAGCATAGCAGTACCAAAATTGAAAACAAAAAGGATCAATACTTATCACTATTATACATATATCCGGGAGAATAAAAATCACTTCTCAAAATAGTAAGCTGCAGTTTTTAGGTCACTAACCTATATTAATTTCCAAACAAAAAAACAAAATTACCCCTCTAAAAACAACAGCTCTAAATCAGCATTGTAAATACAGAATTAAATACATAAAATTATCACAATAAATAAATCAGTAGATATTACAATATTCACCACACATATCCTCCCACATAAAAAAACCAGTCACTATACAACTAACAAGGTCATTCATCCATAGAACCGTGGACATATGTTGTTACAACAATTACATGGTACCCATATAAGAAAATATTGAGTAAACACTCACCCTCGAGTTCGCAGCGAAGGACGGATCACATCCTCCCTAAGGGCAAGGCGTAGCAGATAGAATTGGGCTCACGTACCCCGTGTATTCCCTCCATAAAGGGGCAAGCACCTTATCAACCAGGGCCCGAGCAACAAACGGTTTTATCCACCAGAAGAAGCTACAAAAAGTACAGGCAAAAATTAGACCCCTTACAAAAGAGAAGTACATGTATTAAACAATAAAAGTACCCACCACACAATGGTGCGTGCACGAAATTTTATAGAGAACGAAAAGTGTAACCAGTATTCTTGGTCAAGTAGCTGCAGAACGAATCAAGTAATCAACTCTTTATCTAGAGAGAATTAAATGCAATACCCGCGTTATCTTATACAAGTGTTAAATAGAAACTTTGAAATACGCTTTATCAAATAATACGATACATTATTTCAACGATCTTTTGGTCGTATCAGTATAAGAATTAATTGTACGCTATAGTAATGTGTAGCAAGGCAGCGGACACCGAAAACAAGGTACTGACTATTTATATTATAGAGTGAACTTATTCGCAGCAAATGGATTCAAATAAAATTATACTAAAACGTACTTATTGTAACAAGGTGAAATATACAGGATTGTGTTTGAAAAGTAGAAACGGAAACTATGTGAAGAAGTAATAAAAGACAAAAAGGGTATGTTTTAAATTTACCCTCGAAAGTGAACGCAACAATGTAAATAGGAATCATTCAAAAGTCTTTAATCCCACTGCTGGCACTAGTGCAACAAAATCTCTATTTGCACAACAACAATTTTCAAATCTGAATATACAAGCTGTTTCAACAACTGTTAGTTATAATGGTATTTGCTAAAAGCCTCCCGACAATTTATTTACAGCTAGAATATTATATTCTAAAATACTAACTAACAAACCTATAATTAACTATCCAAGCACTAATTACTAATTTATATTATCACTTCAATAATTTTATGAACACCGATTTATATCGACAGTATACAGAAATTTATATCATATCTTTCATAGCTTTAAACTAGAGCAAATCGTAATCAAAGCTTGATCAGAATTGTCCTAACTGACGCTCATTACGGCAGTCGTTCTACTTATTCGGAGAACATACCAGAATATGAGAATAACATCTCGAATGTACCTACTGTAATCTTTAAATGCAAAGTCCTATCAATCAAGATATCTCAGACCTCGCACTTCTTTTGTGTATAAACCCATCACTCTAATGTAATTATTCTGATCACAGGTAGGCCATGCAGGGCCACAATACATCATCATCAATAAGTCTTCAGTCCTGGAACTGGTTAGACGCATACCCCTATTGTTTTCTGCCCTTTTATTTTGCCTATTTTTGTTTGTTTCCGACAGATATGTTTATTCTCCTACTACTTGTATAACCCCTATGTTATTAACTTCATCAGTTCATGCTATCATCATCAACATCTGAAGCATAACATCTCAAAAGGCTTCTTCCTTTTGCTGTCTGCTTCTCCAACTGTCCCTGTTTTATAGGTGTACTGTGCTGTGCCCCACACATATGCTTCCAACACTTTTGTCCGTGTTTCTATATTTGTTGTTTTTGAACATAGCTGCTCTTTCTTGTTAGCTACAGTTCGGTTCCCTTTCCATTGTTTTGTAAATATATACTCTACTTTATTAGACCAACTCGAAAAAGATTATTACTATCTTTTTGACATGGATGTAACCCAAGATTGGAAGATAGTAAGTCATACTTCCTAAAGGCACCAATGTACTCGGTGCCACTTGCTAAAATGTGGAGTAAGCTATCGGACAAGCTACAAAATAGCTGCTGTTTAGTGTATAATAACCTACTACAGTATGTGTATTGGGAGAATGGCAATACAAAGAAATTGACGGGCTTGCAAATTAAGTTGTCAGAAAAACCAGAGGAAAAAGAAAAATTGATAAAGTATGTGCTTTCGGCTTTTAGTTTTAACTATTTACCTGTAAACTATTTGGAGATAGTAAAGGAGGAAGATAGCCAAGATAAAATAAAAATCTTACACAAGTGCTACATTAAAGCAGGTAGTACATATTTTACACAATCTGCAACACCATATTCTACAATTCCAAAAGAAATAGTCATTTCGGAATTGGGATTGATAGATACGCCTAACATTCGTCCAGAGGTTGTACGACAACGCGTAAATATTGACAGTAAACTCTATCTGTTTACGCTAAAGGAAATTGCCCCATTATGCACGCCATACGCTGTAAGTGGAAGAAAAAGACAACTGGAATTAGAGGAAATGGATGCAAAAAGCGAAAGTTGGATTACATGAAAAACACTGCAACAAAACGCGAACAATACAAAGATGTGTAGACAAAGAACGTCTTATTAGAGAAAATGAGGAAGAATTAAAAGATTATTTTATGTGCCGATGAACTGACTTAGATACATCCGGTTTCTATAAGCTGTATGCATTTGTGGTTAGTAAAAAAGACTCTTTTAGTTATGTAGGCGTCCTTGCGGAAAAAGATGGTACTAAATCCGTATACTTTTTAAAAGGTTATTCTAAAAACGTATTTATCGAAATGGCAGATAACATAACGAACTAAGGAATACGGGTTTCGTAACGTTGGCGTACACCACACGCAAAGGGGTTCCGTTAAACATTGTATATTTGCCTAGTAAAGAACCTTTCGGATCATTTAAAACCGAGGGTTTTACAACCTATAACAACCATATATTTCCAAAAGTGCTGGCCATGCAACTACGCAATCGTGAGTGTGAGGGTAAGGATTTCCTCCAATACCGACAATAAGAAGTCGATCAAGCTAACAAGATACGTATGCAGGATATAGTGGGAGAGCCGCGATTAAAAGATTGTCACAAGCTGCAATAATTACACGAAGGAATGGATCTGGTTGTCAGTGGAATCAAAGACTTTATATACCTACTTTGTTTTCCAAGAAACTTTCTATTTACAAGAGTTTGGCACTCCCATGGGTTCCCCATTATCACCAATTATTGCTCAAATTGTACTTGATGAGTTATTAGATTCGATATTACCTAAATTACCCTTTCATATGTCATTTATATGTAAATATGTAGATGACCTACTTTGTGCAGTCCCTTCAGATATGATAGATCGCACAGTAAAAATTTTTAATAGTTTTGATCCTCATATAAAGTTTGAAGTAGAAATTGAAAACAACAATGTTTTACCATTTTTAGACTCACTAGTTATTCGAACTGAGTTAAACACTATACAATTTGATTGGTACAATAAACCAACACATTCAGGTCGATTCATCAATTACTATTCTAATCACTCTTTCAATCATAAAATAAACACAGTCTTAGCACTAAAACACCGTATAGAAAAGATTAGTGAAACACAATTTCACAAAATCAACAAACAAAAATTAGAATCTATGTTACTAAATAATGGTTACCCCAAAATTTTTTTAAAAAAGCTACTTTTACTAATACAATACACACACAAACAAGACCAACAAAATAGCATTATTTATAAAACTTTACCATATATAGAAAGATTAACTCCCTTGCTTACTAAATTATTAAAACAACCGAATATTGTCATTGCTTTTAAATATGAAAAGTGCATAAAAAAGTTATTTTCGAGAGTTAAAGATAAAACACCAACAAAGATGTACAGTAATATAGTATATAAAATACAATGTAGTTGTAATCGACCATATGTGGGGCAAACTAATCAATGGCTGAAGAATAGGCTCACCCAACATAAAAGTGACATTAAATTAAAAAAAACATTTTGTGCATTGACAACACACGTAGTGAACACACTCCACTTACCGAACTACGACAATGTTGAAATTTTAGAAATTGAAAACAATTATAAAAATAGACTATTCTTAGAAGCATTTCATATTCAACAACTAAATGACAGTATTAACAACAAACAAGACACACAAAATTTAAACACTATATACACATATCTATACAATTTTAAAAAAGTTCACAAAAACAAAAATTTCACTTCTGTTCTTTTATAAAGTATTCTGTTACACACATAAAATACCTTTATCTAGTAGTTATTGAATGACAGCTATATAAAATATATTCGAAATCGATACCACATGTAAGGTTGTTATAATTTAATTCAAGTTTTTATTGTGAGTATTTTTGACTTTGTAACTGTTTCTATTTGTAATTTGTTAGGTTATGATTAAGGTTTTAAATAAACCGAAACGTAAACAATAAATGCAGATGAATTTTTAATATTTACGTATCAATTGAAGGAAATATCCCAAAAAATAATTACATCATTTTGACATTTTATATATTATATATATATATATATATATATGTTCTTGGGAACTATTCCACTCTGACGAGGCTAACAAGCCGAAACCATGGTCAGTGGATGTTTCCTCCCCTATGAAGAAATAAAGCTAATGTTTTGTTAATGGCTATATAACTACCAGCCCGATTTGTATTTGTCAATGGCTTTTATTATTTTCATAAGAGTTTGTTTACAGATACATCTTACTTCATATATATATATATATATATATATATATATATATATATATAGGCAAACTTCAGGACATTTTACAATTTGAAAACCTAGACGGTCTCTATGTATCAAACTATTGGCTAGAAAAGGAGATAGAGGACTTGGGTGTCGATTTAAATTTTATGCTGCGAATTAAATTAGATAAAATTAAAACACTCCAAACAAACATAAAGAAAGGACTGTCTTTTGTGTATAACTTTATACTAAAATGAAGTTTAAATGACTCCATGCTTGGTATTAAATATTTTTAAATTTTGTTATGTATAATGTCAGAATAAACATTTTAGAATAGTATTACATTGTTCTTTATTTATAAAAGGGTATGACGTCACCACAAAATAGCAGTCGCACAGAGAGGGGTGCGCATGGGTAGAAGCGCTCATGGGTTGAAATTCGCATGGGCAGGGATGTGTCTGGACGTACACGAAGAAAGCGGATGTTAACAGTCACCAAGCATCTAATTCTTTATTTGGTATGGAGTACTTGCCGGCGTATGTATCCGGAGTAAAAAATACGATTGTACACGCAGCTTATTAATAAAATTACTTTATCAAGCGAAGATGACTAGCGTAACGTCATCTTGGAAGCATATCTATCTACGCATGGGGGGCATAAAGATATAGGTCTAAGATAGTTGTATAGATTTTGTAAATCTATTGTATATATTAGTTTTAAGATTCCATAATTTTTAAGTTCTTCACCCACCTTCCTTTCTTCCACATCCTTCCTGCTTCTATCTTGGTTGACAGAGTATACGTGTTATCTCCACGTGGTGTTCGCGGAACACAGCGGTTTTAGATTTCTCGGGAAATGGATGGTTAAAGCATATGTCTTGGGTTGCGAAAAAAGGTTCTAAAGATGGAGTTAAATAAAGATGGGCAAAAAATTAGAGGTATGGGTCTTTAAAAGGCATAACTTTGTATGGGGTGGTCCTGTTTAAAATCTATTTACAGATTTGGGTTCCCTAGAAAAATCTAATATTAGTTGACATCAAACAAAATATAGTTATCTTAAAAGAGTGACTACCCCGCGGATAATAAATACAAATACCGCTTGTCAACAAAAAAGTTGTAGGGAAATTCAAAGACGAATTTTAATGGGGATCTAGTATTAGAATTCGTCGGTACAAAAACCAAGGCCTACTGTATTGTAAGCGAGAAAGACACGATTAAAAAAATTAAAGGAGTCTCACGAAGTGTAGTTAAATAAAACCGCGGGTGCTACAACCTATAACGAGCATGTATTCTTAAAATGGGTGGGGATGCAACTACGCAACAGTGCGTGAGAGAATAAGGATTCTCTCCAATAAGAAATTAAAGTTTCCATGTACGTAGCCCCAGTCATTGGGAAATGGTAGAAATGTTAAACCTATAAAGACGATTATTAATTGTGGTTTAGAAAAATAGTAGTTTTCTTGGACTAAATAAAATGGCTTAGACTGATTAATGTATATGGTTACATATTCTCGTACACATCCACAAACATCTGCTTACGTCCACATACGGACATGACGATGCCGGTAGTTTTTGTTTAACAAATAGTAGAAAAGATACGTTAGGTGTTAGTGTGGAAGCCCATCGGATCGTTGGATTCAAAAAAAAACGGTGGGGTGGAATGTATGGTGGTTCCCGTTATAATAATCGAAAGTGGTTAATCGATCGTATTAGATGTTTAAATATGCGAAAGTGTAAAAGCCTACATGAGCAAAATTTAATTTTCAGACAAAAAAGTGCACGATGTGCTATACTTTTAAAGAAAGTATTGAATGGTGCTTTGCAGCGGTCCTAGCAGTAAAAAAAGGTGACTGATTTTTTCAAGCAACTACAAGAATAGCAGTAGCGCAGAGAAGGGTATGCATGTACTATACAGCGCACTGCTACTATAAAATATGTTAGTTTACGGATAGCTCGAACATGTAATTGATCACGACTTATAGATCCCTCGGAGGTTTAAAAATTCTGAGCTCATTGTCGTTTGAAAAATATTTGGAAATTATCAGAACGGGAGCGGGTCGAAGTATAAGTTAGATGGATGATTGACCAAGTTTCTTCTACCTTTTACTAGGGAATCGGAAGTTGACAGACATCAAGCATCTAATTCTCTATTTGGGCGATATCGAGTACTTAACGGTTCTAGAAATTATTAGGTGCTACCGACCGCTTTGCGGAAGATTTGGTTCTAGGAAATGAGCAACCTACGAAAGTATGGAATACTCGGTATTAATGCTAATTGGTTTAGTGACCGCGCTTGTGCACTCTTCGACCGTCTTCGGCAATCTTTGTTTCCAAAGAAAATATTCAAGCCTGCCATTTCCGAAAATATGACGTAAAAGTTATTTAAAATTAAATTGCTTTATTAGTAAGTTTCCTGTAGACAACAAGTTTGGTAGTTCCTTGATAAAGGTTTAAAGTGTTTTATTAAGTTTTTGTTTATAGTAGCACTGCATCTACTACCGCACGACTTGTAACCAATTTGTGTGCGTGTGCTACCACCCTTTTGGATTTTTAAAATATACGCGGCGATGTGATTGTTGATCCGTATAACATGGAAGACGATTCCGATGTTTCTACTAACTGCATTCGCAGCATGGACGAAGCAAACCGGGCGCATGCATTGGTGCTAAATGTACTGGACGAGCAGCAAGGATTGGCAAAAGATGACGTCATTTAGTTCCCAGCTGAATCCTCAACTTCGTTCGGCTGTCTTTGGAAACCTTCGGTTTGCATTCTATAGGGTACATAAAGCAGGTACGCAAGAGTAAACTCTTTAGTTATAAGTTAGTTTGCTTTCAAGTTTCACCAAAGTCCTGTAGTGCGGATTTTGTTTTGTACTAAAATGGTACCTGCAAACGTTTTTAAATGCGAGCCCTGTCACGTCTATTTTACCAGGAGGGATTCTCTCAAACGGCACCAGAACAAATGTCGTGGTGTAACATCGTCAGCAGCAAAGTACTTAAACTGTATGTCTTGCGGTATCATTTTTACGAGAATGGACAGTTTACAGCGACACAAGGAAAAACAGCACGGTATGTCATTAAGCCGTAAACGTTCAACTCCGACAGCTGTTAAAAGGTTTTGTACGAAACAACCACGAATTATGTGTAAAGTATGCGATTTTGAAATGGAAAAGACTACCTATGCCGCACACTTGAGATGCAACAGACATAAAAATGCCACAATTACCGCTACTGGCGAAGATGGCGTAGAAATGGTTAGCACAGCGTTTAACAACCGTATGGCTAGCTATCGCATAAAGAACGCCAGTGGCGATGATGGAGTGTCCGAGTTTTCTTTGGAAGCAGAAAGAGCGGTTTATTCGATTACTTAATGAAAAAAGAACACAACATACACCAATAAAAGTCTATTGCGAACCCTACGGCGTTTGCACCAAAATGTGAGAAGAGACTATCGATGTGAAATCCTTTAACACAAAAAATATAGTTATAACGTCTTCTAGTAATCTGGAAAATATGTACAAGGTCTTAAGCAAAACCATGAGAACAAAATCAGAGGAATTTAAAACACGTGGGTCCGGTTGGTCTTTGGAAAAAGTGCTCTATTTAGAAATAAATATTAATAAGTATAAGCCGATGTGTGGAGTTCTAGGTTAAGATTAAAAATTGTGAATATGTGTTTAGAAATGTGGTTTACAAAATTTAAACTGTATTAGTAAAAATTGGCTGTAATAAAAAGTTTTAACAATGGTTTTTAGATTTTCTTTTAGGTATAAGCTGCAGGAAAGTTATAATTTAGAAGGTGAGTGTAAAACGGTAAGGGGTGGTACGATTTTAAATCTATCATTCGGATTCTGCATAAAATTCTAGACTAATTTGATGTATTGCATGACTAAAAAATTTATAAGGACGGCCAAAAATCGTTGTTAGTAAAGAATCTTAAAATAAGGGTAGCTCCCTGGGGGATGGTGCTAGCTAACAAATTCCTAGAGATTCGGGTAGCTAAGAAAATTCTAATATTAATTAATACCAAACAAGGTACATTTATCTCGTGGGTGGAAATGTGGAGAAAGATTTATCTCGGACAGGGTTTATGTGTAACTTTGTAAGCAGCGGTGCTATATCAAATCTGTTTGCAGATTTGGATTCTGCATAAAATTCTAGACTAATTTGATGTATCGCATGGTTAAAAAATTTATAAAGATAGTCAGAAATCGCTACCAGCAAAAAATCTTGAAATGAGAGCAGTTCCCTGGGGGATGATGCAATCTAAAAAATTCCTAGAGATTCGGGTAGCTGAAAAAATTCTAATATTAATTGATATCAAACAAGATAGGTTTATCTCAAAAGATGCAATGGCTAGTCAAAAAAAACTATTTGATTCAGAATGTTGGCGGTAAAAAATCTTAAAATTGGGGTAGCTCCCTGGGGGATGGTGCTATCTAAAAAATTCCTAGAGATTCGGGTAGCTGACAAAATTTTAATATTAATTGATACCAAACAATATAGATTTATCTCGTGGGTGCGATGCCTATAAGCACCGAGAGGTATCTCGAAAATTGTATGGGTTAGTTTACCGATTTTTTAGGGTAGGGATAGTTGGGGTAAAAAAGTCCCACAAGGGGGTCCACAAGGCGAGAGCAAGGTGGAGATTCATCTCCTCATTTCCTCCTTATGGGAATTTACATGTAAAGTGGTCCAGATGAGTGTGGAAATGAGGGATTCTGGTGGAAATGAGGTTCCAGAACGTGCACAAATCTCTACTTTAGTGGTACGTGAAGGGGGTTAAGCAGCCTGTGGCTACCAAGATCCCTTAACTCTTGAACATTTGCCGACTTAAAGGTTTTCCAATACCGCGCAATTAGGATTAGTTGAAAATATTGCAAAACCAACACGTGTATTTATTATAGTACTCATCAGATTTAGGTGCAATTATTTTTTCGTCATTAGGTTTTCTGTCTTGGAACTGGTTGGATGCGTACATTCACTGATTTCTATTCTGAGTTAGCCTACACAATTCCCTGACATTACTTCAGCTTAGATACAGCTCTGTTCCCCTTGTATTCTTTTCCAAATATATGCCATATTTCACGGTAATTCAATGGCATGTAAAGAGGGTTAAGCAACCGGCGGCTACCAAGATCCCCCAACACAGACATTTGCGTAATTAATAATTTTCCAGTATATTTTTTCACACAATTAACATTAATTTAGAATATTGCAAAACCAACACTTGTAGTTGTTTATAATAATCATCAGGTTTAAGTACAATTTTTTTTTCGTCATAAGGTTTTCAGTCTTGGAACTGGTTGGACGCGTACCTCTACCGATTTCCGTTCTGAGCTAACCTACACATTTCCCTGAAATCCCGGAGTCTACATCTTTGACTATCTGTGTGCAATAGTCTAACTTAGGATCTACCTCTACAACTCCTTTTTGCTATCTCTGCTTCAAATATATTCCGCACTATTTCCCCATGCCGAAGTACGTGGCCTATCGTCTTATCTCTACTATTTTTTACTGTTTTCCACATTCTTTCTTTCCTTGCCATTTCTAGAACCTCTTTGTTCTTAACTTTGTCTGTACATGATATCTTCATCATACATCTGTAACACCACATTTCAAAAACTTCTATCTTTTTCCTCTCTATTTGTCCTACTGTACAAGTTTCACAGTCGTACAGTGCTGTGCTCCACACATACGCTTTCAGCAATCTTTTCCTTGTTTCTGTTTGTTGTTTTTGAACACAGTAATTGCTTTTTCTTGTTAAATGTAAGGCGACATTGTGCTAATCTTTGTTTTATATCATTTGTACTTTTCCCATCTTGCGTTATTTAACTGCTTAAGAACAGAAATACTTAACCTCTTGTAAGTTCTTGTTTCTTATTTGTATTCTAGTTTTTGATTTATTTTTCCCTCCATTGCACACTAGTACTGTATTTTTTTTTGTTAACTTTCATACCGTGTTGTAAACGACGTAGTTCTATAAACACGTATCACCACGTTTTAAATATAATGTAATAGTCAAATTTTCATTCACAATATAAGTAAAACAGGGTACTCACGTGGATGGTATTTCGTAGTTATATCTCAGGGTCCATCATGCTTGTGGGTAGGTTACACCATTGCTAAGTTTCAAATTGTCAATCCGTTCTGCCTGTCTCTTCTATGTTCGTAGAGCAACGAAGAAACACCAGGTAGAGGTACACGAAGGTAAAGATAAAGGAAGCTATATACCTACAAAGAGAAAAGACACTCACCACAGATAGATGTTCTTGGCTTGAGGTCTCGTGGCTTAATCCCTCTTATCACACCGCGCGCACTCCGGCATTCACTCCGCGCAGGTGCGACTCGGAGACGACGGAAATTGATATTTTTTAATCAAAAAATATCCGCGGGAATTTATTTACAAATTAAAGCTAACTCTAAAAATGTACATTACCAAATTTTGGCATGTAAGAACCGTATCTGTCAGAACTGTTTCCATTTGATTAAGAGCCGTTTCTCACTCTTCCTTACTAGATGCTAATACCGCTATATCATATGGAAATCTAAACATATCAATCTTTTGTCCCTGCGTAATAATTCCAAATGTCTTGCTGCATTTGACAGTATTCACTGCCTCTTCGTTGTAAAAGTTAAAAACTAAAGAGGATAGGGCACATGTCTGTCTTACCCCTTTTCTAATATCTACTTCTCTACGTTACTGCACTAATTCTATTGTAGCTGTTTGCTCTTTGTATAAGCTATGTACTATTCGTCTATCGCTAAAACTCATTCCAATCTCTTTGTCTATTTCGAACATTTTTATTCATTTTTCGCAATACATAATAATACTAATTTAGTTAAAAGTAAGTACTCCATTTTATAGTACCTACTACCCCATTGTATCACAGCAGTTAGATAGAATGGGGTTATTCCACATCCTTTCAGAATTTTTCTAATTTTCACAAGTTATTAAAATTGAAGAGTGATGCATTTTACTTGTCAATCCTGTCGCGTAACTAGGAGGTGCGTGATGACTTTCAGCTTAAAATATTCAATTTCTGCAAAAGTGAACTGTGCGTTTGTATACCTTCGTATCAGTAACATGGATTTATTCTTAATACTGTTTGAATTACAAAGCATGATATATTAAGTACCCCATTTTATTAGCTAAGGAGCTAAGAGGGGTTGAGCATGCATGAAGGAGTGACGCAGTTTGATTTTTGATTATTGTTGAGGACACCTAGTAAATGAATAAAATCGATGTTTTCGCGTTCCTAGCAGGTGTACAACGTGGGGGGAGGGGGAGAAGTCGCAGTTTAGAGTCACTTACCGTATTACCTGTAACTTAGGAACGCTTGAAGATAGAATAACCTGGTCTGTAGGGAAGACCAATCACGTGATGATAATTACTGCATGATATTAACTGGACCAACCAAAACTGTTAATTTGCAATGTGTTTAACAATACTCTGTTAGTATTAACTCACGCTATTTACAATTTGCATTTAATGTTTAAAAACTAATGTATTTATGAATTCAACTTCTTTAGATATTAAATATCTCTGTCCAAGTGTTCTTCATCTGAACCTGTTATGTTAAGAAAGTTTTGACATTTGTCACTACACTTGCAATAAGAGCAGCACGAAGCACTGTGAGAGTAACTACCACAAGTTTTCTTGGAACAATTTTTACAACTACACGAGTTACATATACCCCAAATAAGAACATATATGTAGTTAATGGAACCATTAAGAATTATTAAAACATAAGTTAGGTGCAACAATGTAAACTTGAAGGACATAATAAAAAGGTTAATGAAAGTTCAACAAGCCACACAGTAAGAACGGAAACAGACATTGTATTCGAGACGTAACGTGATACTGCAGGTGCAGGTCACAGTAGGTTATAAGACAGCAATTATTAGAATTAAGATTGCTACATTGTATTAAATACAGAAATAAGCAGACATTAGCTCTGCAGTTCTCACAAGCAATGTGAGGGGCCGGGATAGCATAAATACCCGCAAGAGCTTCTCAACTCTTAACATTGTTGTTAGTTTAGCTACTCACCATAATTTTAATTTATTTAATTTGTGAAAGTCAAGTTAGAATAATTTCGATTTACAACGTTATTGAACATAACGCACTTGTAAATTTAATCATTGTAATTCAGTATAAAATAAATTTGTTAGAAGAAGTTTTTTGGAAAAGCTCTTTAAAAAGTCGCTCCAAGAGGCCCAAAACCTAACTCACGGCCGAACCAAAGAGGTAGGCGTGGCAGGCAAGTTCATAAAAAGTGGACGCAGTTTGTTATGTTCGTCTTTGTAATATCCATAGTTTGTAAAATGGATTGGTTCGACCATTGCATTTAAAGAATTTTGCCAAATGTGCAATACATCTCAGTATATGAAGATGGAAACTATCGGAGGTGCAATGCATTTTATGTATATTGTTTATTGCAGACGGGATTGTGTAAAACTGAATGTAGCAGCTTTCGTCACATGTTTTCTTTTCGTTAAATTTAAGTATAATGATTCCACCATTTTTAACAGTTTTTTTTCAATATCTGGTTGAAGGAAAATCAAAATTTCTTATACATTATCATGTATTCTAGTATACATATAAGCTGCCTTTTTTGTGCCTACCTTACTGATAGTATCACATTCTGTTAGTGCATGAAGTGCAGGAAAGATTTTTGAAAACTTTTGTCCCAGATGATCAGCAACTGAGCGACATTTCAACCCCCTCTTCTATTCTCCTGTCCCCACAATAAGCCACAAATCTTGACATCCTAGTTCTTTCAACTCATCCCAAAACCTTATACCAAGGTCAAACATATCTGTGTCTGAACTGTGGATGATTATGTTGTGAATGTTTGGCTCACTAACTAAGCAATTCTGGACGTGGAGGAATATTCTCGTATCAGCCTTTTTGTGATTATTTGTTGAAGAAGGATACGATAAAATATTTTGCGCGCTTTCTTTGCACATACACAAATAATTATCATTGAAACAACCAGATAGAAAAAGTTTCTTGCTAGTAGGAACATGAACATGATTTAAAATGTAGTTGGAGATATATTGCAGTAGCTTTTTTTTTGTTCTCTGATACAGGTAAATATCGTGACTATTGAAATGGTATTTTTGTTAAATCACTGTGAATGTGAACAATCAAAGAAGGTTTACCTCCACTTCCAAATTCATGTTCAATATTTTTATTGACAATTCATCATATCGGTCTCTACAATATCGACACGAATCGTATTACTCTGGTTGAGGGCTTTTTCAATCAGTGACATTTGGTTTACTGCTAGGTTTTACGCTCCAATTTTGATACAACTGTATTTGGAATCCCAGGAATAAGTGCAATTCCGTCAAAAATGTGCTTAGTTTACAAGTTTCTGCATGTTATTTAATGAGTCATTGCACTCGTAATCATTTTCGATCGTATTTACTAACTCAGATTTAACACTTGTTTTTAGGTGTCCGCTCTCATTAGCAAGGCTTGGGGATATGACATTTACTCTTGTCTTAAAAGCTCCTGCATGTTGAAATCCCTTTGGGTCGCAACATAATAATTTGACTTGTGTTTCCTGCATTAGAGACTGAAACTTCTGGGTTTTTTGCCCTCTTTTACAGTTGATATGAATAAAAGTATTGGAATTCTTCAATTGAAGCACAGAGACTTTTAATTCTTTTGATCATTTTGTCATTTTTGAACTTATCATAATTCATCTATCCATTTACAGCCAAGTTTAAAAGATAAAAAGCAGCATGTTTTGGTACTACTAACCCGCTGACAATATTTCTTAGTGGTGTGCTGGATTTTGCGAAAGCGTTGTCATGATCCATAAAAAAGTTTACAATCAATTGAACATCCTTCTCACCCTTATCAATTCTGATGCTCTCCATTCCTTATGCATGTTATTTACGTTACCTGTTGGGTCTTGATTCATGTCACAGAAATTTAACAGGGTCATAGACAAGTATGTCTTATGGTGGTAGAGTAAACACCACTTTCTCATACCAGATTCATTTGATGTCAGGCCAATCAAACCTCCTTGAACTTTAGAAGATCGAATAAGTGATTGCTCAAGGGCATGGTCTGCATCAACACAGTTAAATTTTCCAACTTGTCTTTTCACTGAAAAGTAGCTCTTTTTAAATGCAACTACTACCTCTTTTGGTAACTTACATATATTTTCTAAATATGTAGCTCATTCTCCGGCAAAGTGATAATGATTGAATATCAAAAAAATATGGAACCATTTTTTGAACAACGTTTAAATATAGGTCCCAGTTTCCATCCCTGCCAGCTTTAACATCCAAAAGAAGTTTAACCATTTTGCAATAATCTGTCCAATACTTAAAAGTTTCATTACTCTTTGATTTTTCATCCAAGAACACAAAGACCTTTTTTAAAGTGCTGCAGTGATCCTCTTGTATCGTTTCAAAAACAGCGGTTGCATCATCCTCTGCATTCTAGACAGATGCTTGTAGTTTGTAAATAAGTCGTTAGGAATTTCGAAATCTTCCTTTTGGAGCTCTTCACAAAAAATTGCTTTAATTGCAATCTTCTGCACGCTTCGTATGCAAGTTTATGTACGTGAATACCCCCATTGTACTGCACTCCAAGCAAAACAGACTTTATCATATTCTCTCTATACACTTCAGTTTCTATAATAACGTCTGAAAACCCACTGCCCACTAAATACTGACCTATAATGCTAAGCCCGTTTTTTCCAAGGTGGAATGTTACAATTCTTAAATAAAGTCTTTCAAACCCAGTTGTTTGTAACTGAACTCTTCGTTAACAAATAAACAGCCATATCACAACTGAGAACTGCATATGTCTGCCCTAACTGGCTATTTATTTGTAGGAATTTGCACAAGACTGTATACACAGAATCAATAGTGGTAGGAAGTGCTGGAAACAATGTACAAAATCTTTCGTTAGTCGTTGGCATATCTGATGTTGATATTACTTGATTGAACGGAGTTCACCCGGAGATAAAATCCTTTTTTGGCATAAAAAGATCATCGCCTTTGCAATCAAGATCGAATCTTGACACTACCCAAATAAGTCGATTTAGGTGCAAGATATGGCAAAAGGTCTAATTTATTTTATTGTAGAACATATTGTTTAGAACAGGTTGGCGTTTGAATAGCTATTCTATCTTTAACCGTTCCCAAGTTACAGGTGATACGGTAAGTGGCTCTAAACTGCGACGACCCCCCCCCCTCGCGTTGTGCACCTAATTGGAATGCGAACACATCGATTTTTAACATCTACTAGGTGCCCCAAACTGTAATCAAAAGTCAAACTACATCACTCTTTCATGCATACTCAACTCTTCTTAACTCCCGGACTATAAATTGCAAATATTCATTGCAGTGTAAGTGGTGCGAAAAATATCCTCAGAAGATTTCCTGAACAACCTCCTTCATC
This sequence comes from Platerodrilus igneus, assembly GCA_036346225.1. Lineage (NCBI taxonomy): Eukaryota > Metazoa > Arthropoda > Insecta > Coleoptera > Lycidae > Platerodrilus > Platerodrilus igneus. The sequence continues at coordinate 2,459,233 of JARFIW010000012.1, forward strand.
ATCATTTTGTTTTCGACCTTACTTAAGGTCGGTTTGACGCAGCTCTAACTTCTTTTCTAATCTGTGCTAATCTAAAAAGCTCTACATACCCTTCACAACCTAAATTTCTAATAATTTGACTAATATAGTTTGGTCTAGGTCTTCCTATATCCTTCTATCTTTTTCCTATCCACCTGGCTCTACATAGATATTAGCAACCTGATGGTTGTTAAAGAACTCTAACATGTTTACATGATTACCATTTATAAGGAAATGAAATATAACCTGGTTATCCGCTTCAAAAGGGAAAAGTGTTAAATTATATGTTATGGTAAGGCTTAAGCAGCGAATCGCTGCCAACATGCCAGACCGTTACCTAATTGTGAGTTATGTCGTGGTGACGTTTCTTAAATTATATGTTATGGTAAGGCTTAAGCAACGAAACGCTACCAACATGCCAGACCGTTACCTAATTGTGAGTTATGTCATGGTGACGTTTCTTAAATTATATGTTATGGTAAGGCTTAAGCAACGAATCGCTACCAACATGCCAGACCGCTACCTAATTGTGAGTTATGTCATGGTGACGTTTATTAAATTATATGTTATGGTAAGGCTTAAGCAACGAATCGCTACCGACATGCCAGACCGCTACCTAATTGTGAGTTATGTCATGGTGACGTTTATTAAACTATATGTTATGGTAAGGCTTAAGCAACGAAACGCTACCAACATGCCAGACCGTTACCTAATTGTGAGTTATGTCATGGTGACGTTTCTTAAATTATATGTTATGGTAAGGCTTAAGCAACGAATCGCTACCAACATGCCAGACCGCTACCTAATTGTGAGTTATGTCATGGTGACGTTTATTAAATTATATGTTATGGTAAGGCTTAAGCAACGAAACGCTACCCACATGCCAGACCGTTACCTAATTGTGAGTTATGTCATGGTGACGTTTATTAAATTATATGTTATGGTAAGGCTTAAGCAACGAATCGCTACCAACATGCCAGACCGTTACCTAATTGTGAGTTATGTCATGGTGACGTTTATTAAATTATATGTTATGGTAAGGCTTAAGCAACGAATCGCTACCAACATGCCAGACCGCTACCTAATTGTGAGTTATGTCATGGTGACGTTTCTTAAATTATATGTTATGGTAAGGCTTAAGCAACGAATCGCTACCAACATGCCAGACCGCTACCTAATTGTGAGTTATGTCATGGTGACGTTTCTTAAATTATATGTTATGGTAAAGCTTAAGCAACGAATCGCTACCAACATGCCAGACCGCTACCTAATTGTGAGTTATGTCATGGTGACGTTTATTAAATTATATGTTATGGTAAGGCTTAAGCAACGAATCGCTACCAACATGCCAGACCGCTACCTAATTGTGAGTTATGTCATGGTGACGTTTATTAAATTATATGTTATGGTAAGGCTTAAGCAACGAAACGCTACCCACATGCCAGACCGTTACCTAATTGTGAGTTATGTCATGGTGACGTTTATTAAATTATATGTTATGGTAAGGCTTAAGCAACGAAACGCTACCAACATGCCAGACCGCTAACTAATTGTGAGTTATGTCCTGGTGACATTTAGTTAGTTTATTTTTTTTTGTTTTGTTTTCGAACTTAAAGTCGGTTTGACGCAGCTCTAAATTCTTTTCTATTCTGAGCTAGTCTAAAAAGGTCTACATACCCTTCACAACCTACATTTCTAATAATTTGACTAATATAGCTTTGTCTAGGCCTTCCTACTCTATTTTTATTTGGTAGTCTATAATCTAAGACTTTACTAAATAGTCCCTCATGTCTTAACTGGTGCCCTATCATTCTATCTCTCCTGAACTTCAATTGTTTCCACATACAGGGTTCCTCACCTATCCTTCTATAAACTTCCTCGTTTGTTACTCTATCTGTCCAACTAATCTTTAACATTCTCTTATAACACCAAGTTTCAAAAGCTTCTATCTTTTTCTTATCTACTTCTTTAATTGTCGAAGCCTCACTACCGTATAGTAGAACGCTCCATACGTACGATTTTAAGAAACTTTTTCTATTATCTAAACTAATACTATTAGCTATTAGTAAGTTTTTTTTTTTTTAAAACATTTTTCTAGCTTGAGCTATTCTAGCTACTATATCCCTTCTGCTACGTCCATCCTTTGTAATTATACTACCTAAATAGCAAAATTCATCTACCTCCTCTAACTCGGTATTACCTATTTTTAATTTTGGTTTAGAACTAGGCTGTAACTCACTTGTCATTATCTTTGTCTTTACTGAGTTAATTCTCATACTATAGTTACTCCGTAGTATCTCATCTAAAATATTTAAAAACTCTCCTAACTCTTTTCTAGACTCTGCTATAATGGCTATATCATCTGCAAAACGTAACATGTCTATTTTCTGTCCCTGTACACTAATACCTATCTCTTTTCTCGCTCTGGCTAAGTTTAAAGCTTCCTCAGTATAAGCATTAAAAATCAAGGGAGACAGTATACAACCCTGTCTAACACCATTTCTAATCTTAGCTTCCTTTTCTATTTCATCAAATCTAATTACTACGCTTTGGTTTTTATATAGACTGTAAATAATTTTTCTATCCCTATGAGAGATTCCTATTTTTTGCAAAACCCTGAACATAACAATTCAATTAACCCTATCAAATCCTTTTTCTAAATCTACAAACGCGAAATGAGTTTTTTTATTATTTTGTAACCTTTTTTCGATAATTACCCTAATTATTAGTATCGGTTCTCTAGTCCCTCTGTCTCTACGAAAACCATATTGGTCTTCGCCTAAATAATTCTCAGTCAAAGCTTCTACTCTATTTTTAATTATATTGTCAGTATTTTGGAAGCATGAGAAGTTAAATTAACCGTTCTAAAATTCTCACACCTATCAGCTCCTGACTTTTTTGGGATTGGGATAATAATATTTTTTTCGAAATCTATTGGAACCTCACCTGTGTCATATATTACATTTACTAGTTCATATAATCTGTCTAAAGTTTTCTGACTTGCATATTTTATTAATTCTGCGGGAATATCGTCTATCCCTGGCGCTTTATTTAATTTAAGATTCCGAACAGCTCTATCAAATTCCTCTCTTAATATTGAGAACCCTATTTCTACATCCTCTTCTTGGTCGTTCTCTAACTCATCCATATCGTCTCCCTTATATAAATCTTCTAAATATCTTTTCCATCTATCAGCTACCTCAACTTTATTTATTAGAAGCTCATTATTCTCGTCTCTAATACCATTATATTTTTTCCTATCTTCCCCAAAAAACTTTTTAACTGCTCTGTAAGCCCTGTGTGTCTTACCTACTCTCAAATCATCTTGTATTCCCTTACAATTCTCCTCCATCCATTTATTTCTAGCTTTTCTTATTTCTAATTGTATTACATTTTTGCTTACTTTCACTTTTCACTTCTCTGAAAGGTTTAAGCTTTCTTCTATTCTCTATTAAATCTAATATCTCCTTTGTTACCCAGGGTTTACTCGCGTCTATTTTTTTCTTACCTATAGTCTGTGTTGCTGTATCATGTACAGTCAGTTTTATTTCTTTCCATATATTTTCTACGTTCCCTCCTACAGCTATCTCTTTGCTCTTATTATCTAATACTTGTTTATATTCCTCTTTTACCCTACTATCATTAAGCTTACCTAGATCCCATCCCTCTCGTTTAACCTTTCTTAATTTTTTGAATTTAGTTTACACTTCATTTTAACTAAGTTATGATCGCTATCTATGTCAGCCCCTGGATAACTACGACAGTTACTAATCTATGTTCCTGGCAAAACTAAACTAATCTTTCTCCTCTATCATTTCGTCTGCCATACCCAAATTTTCCTACCGTTTCTCCCTCACTACCTTCTCCCACTGACGCATTAAAATCGCCCATAACTATTAAATTCTCATCTCCTTTTACTTTTCTCACTATACTATTTATATCCTCGTATACCTTTTCTACTTCCTCATCCTCGTACTGAGTTGTTGGCATGTAAACCTGTACTAAAACAGTGTCTGTGGGTTTTGTACTCAATCTAACCATAATTATTCTATCACTAAATTGTAAGTACTCTTTAACTTTATGCCCTAATCTTTTACCTAACACTATTCCTACCCCTGCCTGTCCATTAGTTGAAGAAGTTGTAATTATTCTATAATTATCTTTCCAAAAGTCATTACTATCTGGCCATCTCACCTCACTAATACCTAAAATGTCCAGCTTTTCCTTTCTCATTTCGACTAATAAATTCGTTAACTTATCTACTCTGAGTAATGACCTTACATTCCAAGTCCCTATCACTAAATCGAACTGTTATTTTATATTCTTACGATGACGAGCCCCAAGTACCCCCTCCCGGAGATCCGAATGAGGGAGTATTTTACCTCCGGACAAGAATTTTACTTGTGAGCTCTCCATCATATGTATCTCGTGTTTTAGGCCACGCACACCTGGGAAATATTGTGGTAGGCTCCCATATCTTTCCACAACGCAGTTTTTAAAGATTTTAGCAAAAAGTCGTATCCGTCACGGCCAACCCCCAACAAGCTTGTAAATTATTGAGGATCGCCCGAGACCAACCGACCCTCCTCCAATATCTGTTAGCCAGCAAGGCTGCTGCCCCTTGCTGCGCCTTTTAATCGCCTTTTACGATAAGCAGGCTTACTATAGTAGTATTCTTTATCCCCTACTATAAAGTATACAACCTCCTTAGTGTAATTATTTTGTTACCGGTGATTGCCACCTAGTGGTCGAAATAGGTTTTCAAATAATATTATGGTTATGAGATTTAATTATTTGATTTAAATCGTGCTCAGATGCTCTAATTTATTATTTTGTTGAACGAACACTTTAACTTCGATAAAAGTCCATGCAGTCATCTAATATTTTAAGGAACAACTAAACCTAGAGCTACAATGAAGTGCTGCTTTAAGCTTGTAACTTTCTTGTTAATTTTGCAGCAAGCTTAGCACACAACGCCATAAAAATAACCCACTTGAGTGAGTTTACACTAATCTTCCTTCCAACGTGTTACACTTCAACCCTTCAAACACAATAGCGCGAAATTCTCAAGTAAATCTGCCGTCCGCTGCATCCTAATTGCACCAAGTCAAATAAACCGTGACATTGGGGATGCTGGATACATTGTTTACATAGTGAAGCGTATTTGAGAACAAACCGATCGATAAGCACAGCAGTCGCATCTACAACTACCACCAAATCACGAACAGTTTTAATCAGTTTGCCAGACTACTTCCTAGTTTATTTTTACTATTTTTGGAGAGAATCCAATGGATTTTGTAAGCGAGCACGGCTGTTACAGAACATCTTTACAGCGATTATATCACAGATTTTTCGCATTTTTTGCGTTGGAATATAATGACGCTGCCTGGATTCAGAATAGCTAAATTTTACTTTCAAAAGGAGCTTAGCTAAGCTGATTATTGTTTTAGCAAATTGGAGCGGAAGCTTTTGGCACGCTTTGAATTTGTATTCGAATTTAAAGTAATAATAATAATATGCAGATTTTATAAAATTTGGATTGTTTGCGTTATTGTTGGATATTCATGAATAAAAGTTTTAATTCGTTCCTTCGAGAATTTTAATGATTTTGCACATTTTAAATAAAATTCCTATATCTCTGTACTAAACAAATTTAACGAGCAGCTTATGCTGATATAGTATGAATACAGCTAACCCGCGACTATTAAAGAAATGATAATTATCGTAAAAATATCAAAATCATACACGGCCTACTGCGGTTTTGACTTAACTGCACCGGTTGCTGGTAACTTAAGCTTCTCTCACTAAAAACCGACCATGGGGGCTCAAAGGCTAGAGCCCCCCAGGTTATTTTAAGAAATAGGTACCGTAAATAAACTTTTCGGCATAAATTAATTCATCGTAAAATCATTACTCAAAACTAGAGATCGAATGCATAATTGCTTTCAGCCCGGCATTTTTAAGTGGTCTCAGTAAATAAATTGTAAATGCTACGTTTACAATGATGTATGATGCCGGAAACAGATATAAATAGTAAACATATCCCGCCGTCATCCTTTCGTAAGCAGCCACATCTAACCGTTTTAATGAAAATTAACACCAAAATGCATATAATTCTTTTAAGATTTGTGGTTCAAATGATCAAATGTAACACAAAACAATTACTTTTCTCACTATATTCATTTTACAACCAACACTTAAGCAATAATAAATGAATACCTGTCCTAGACATTTTGACAGAACTCCTTGATTCTCATTAGTACATTGGTGTAAACGAGGGCTCCCTTCTATTGAGCCTGGCTTTAATGTAAATCTTATAGGAAATCGAACGACGACGAATTCTGTCGAACGCAAATAATAACAGCTTCAGATAACTTTTACAGGGCTCTCGTCATTAGAGCCTTTAGTCGCAGTATCTGTTGGTATTTCAAGGCGTGTTCGTGTTGTCCGGTACTAATTTGCGTGAGCGTAGAGATTATTTCACTTGTTTTCGTTGAAAGTAAAGACCGTGTCTTGTTTTGTGAGTGTAGTCGTAGTGTATAATCAACTAAACTTACGAAGTAAGCTAGGTTAATATAATCGCTACGTCGTCGTCGTCCCCGCCGTCGCCGCCGTCGTCCTTTGCCATATTCCCACAGTGATACAATAAATAATATATATGTACCTTGTTTAGTTTTTTACGCTGATTACAAATATGCTATACACTTTTCGATATCTCATTTAGTTTTCGAGATAATCGAATTTATTTGAGAAATGTTAACAGTACAAACTAATATAAACTTTAATAGATATCCAAATGATTCTTATTATCATTTCGGCTTCAGTATCACGTCATATAATTTTTGTGCAAAAAAAGATCAATTAGTTCGTGAGCCTTTAGCTGTAGTTCATTGCGCTGGAAATGGCAGGGATGTGATACATGGAGATTACTATGAAGCAATCATTCCTAATTCGACTGAAGATATTCTAACCGTACATCAAACTGACTTATTTGGAGGAATCACAATACCTGGGACTAATCACAGAATATATGTTAACAATTTTAATTAATTATTCTTTATTTTTCTGTTTGTTTGAGTGGTGCTGGGAACTTATATCATTAAGTAGTCCGACTCAAACTTGATTAAAACAATAAAATTTATTAAATTATATTTATAATAGTAAAATTTTGTTTAACATTTAAGTACTAGTTATTTAATTTAAAATATATAATTTCCTTTTATAAAATTTCCGTAAGTTTGGTTGTAAGGCGTACATGCGTCTTGTTTTTTTTTTTTTTTAATTATTTTGAATTATTCAAGATGACTGAAAATAATATTCGTAATATAGTCACAAATTAAATTTAAAACTCTTCCATTAACAGAAAAGGTGAAAATTAAGAACCTAGGGCATCCGACACCGGATTTAAATCTGAAACAGGTAGATAAGGTTGGAAATCGTAGTTTCACAAGGCATTTTTTAAAAGAAATTTATAAAAAATGTCAGTGGATTTCCGCATGCTCTCAATCGAATGCTCTATTTTGTTTTCCTTGCCATTTTTTTTTTGTGACGGAATGGATAAAACATGGTCGGAGAAAGGCTTTAGAGATCTGAAGCATATAAACGATAGAATAAAAAAGCATGAAATTAGCAAGTACCATATAAAGTCTTGCACAGATTTGGTTATGCTAGGTTTCGTGAACATTGCGGTTCAGTTAGATTTCGCATATAAGCAGAACATTATGAAGCATAATGAGTAGGTGACTAAAAATAGATACATTTTAAAAAAATTATCAATTGTATTAAATTTTGTGGAAAGTTGGAATTGGCATTGAGAGGACACAATGAAAAAGAAGATTCTGAAAACCGTGGAATTTTGTTAGTATTAATTGATTTTACTTCGGAATTGGATGTAATTTTAAAAAAACATTTACACAAAGCGAGTGTATTTAAAGGTACATCTAAAACTATGCAAAACGAGATTTTAGAAAGCATGCTTGCAGTGTGTCGTCAAGAAATTCAAGATCAAATTAAAGGTAGTGAATTTTTAGCAATTCAGTGCGATGAGATGACTGACATTTCAAATCAATGCCAAATGGTAATTATAGTTAGATATTTCTACAGTGGAAATATTTATGAGAGATTTTGGACATTTCTACGAGTAATAGATAAAACAGCTAACGGTTTAACGGTGTGTATTGAGCAGGAATTAGATAAATTAATATTTGTTATACCTTACTTCAAATAAGATTTGTATGACAACACATAACCTGTCTATTAAAATTAAGGCTTTAAACACTAGCGTGTAACAATTGATTGAAACACTGTTATTACGATTTGCTATTCACAGTTCAGTCAATATCAGATCTTACCAACTCCCACTTATACATGAATATTAGCTTACTCGCCACCATGAACTGCCGTCACAATTCCGCTAACTGTTGTGGAGCTTGAGACTAACCTCCGTGGATACTCTGGCCCTGTAAACACAAGTGAATGAATAACTGAAAGAGTTAACACAATTAGCCCAATTTAATACTCCTTGATAGGGATACAGAGGTACAGTAATTCAACATATGTTTATATAGTTAGTTATGAAACGATTAAGTATTTAATCCCTTACACATTCAAGTGGACCAATTGCATGCAGTTGGTGTACAACGTGTAATACAAGTATACTGTTCACCCCAATATTACTTAAGGACCTTAGGTCCCCGAAATCGCAAGGTATATAATTACTACTAAAAATTATTTGAAGGTTAATAATAATCATGAATAATAACTTAGCTTGAACGTGACTGGCCATATAATGCTTTCACTAAAATCTTCATCTGAGCTTGACTGTTGTGCAAAATTAACTACAAATGGATAGGATTTCTTTGGTAGTTTTATTCTGATAATTCCAGTAAATATGCTTCCTTGTCGGTTCTGGATTAGGCTGCTTCCAATTACGAATTTAAAAGATGAACAATCCAAATCTTTTATAAAACAACTTGACAACACGTGGTGATTGTAAGTGGTGAATCCGACTGCGTCGATATCCAACATAAATAAAACTTACATGGAATTACGAGGAGATTTAGCTAACTGAAATCCCATAAAACTTTAATGGATGACCCGACTATAATTCAATAAGATCGGATAATTAATTAGCATTCTCCCTTTACCACTTAACAATTTTAGATCCGGCCTTTCCGGCGGTTAGACAAGAAGAGCCACCAAAACCCTGACCAGAACAAGAACCCCCACAATGCGTTTCCGCCAAAAAAAAAGCAGGAGTAACATAGTGAAATACTAAAATTCCTAGGATCTGTAGCTTTCAAAATAGTTATGAAACACAGAATAAACTAGTAAGAGTATTGAATTATGGATTTATAATTACTCTCTCAGTTGGAGGTTAACAGATGACCAATAGCAAAGGTGAACTTCCATGAAAATTATTACACAAGACTTCTTTTAATTATCAATATTAATATATACTAGTTTTAGATTTGAACTAAGTAAATCATTTGGAAATCCTTGCTAAAGTATTACCCATCGAACCTCATAAAAGAATATATAATTATAAGTAGCATGAAGTACTAAAACAATAAGAAAAGTCATTCTAAAACCAGTGACATTACAACTACACTTTTGGGATGTCACATATTAAACTCGCTATCTAAACTAATCGCTCAAATTTATGACGGTACAAATGTTATGAGTGGTTCTGCTAGTAGAGTTCAGTCAAAAATAAAACTTAAATATAAAAATGCCCATTTTGTTCACTGTTATGCCCATCAATTAAATTTAATAATGCAGAAAGCAACTAGTCAAAATGCTAAAGTTACAATTTTTTTTTCTAATTTATCCGCAATTCCTGCTTTTTTTTCTCATTCTACTCACAGGTGTGATGTGCTAAAAAAAATAGTGAAGCGAAAATTGCCCACTGTTGCTGCCATACGTTGGAAATATAATATTCGTATTGTGAACGTCGTATATGAGAATAGAGAAAAACTAATCGAATGCTTTGAGGAATTAGAAGAAAAATGCAATAAAACTATTACCTGCAGGGAAGCATATGGTTTGCGTAGAATTCTGGAAGATCCTGATTTTGTGTTTTTTCTCAATTTATTTCATAAAAATTTTTCGCATGTAGACATATTATTTAATCAGTTTCAAGCTAGAGGTGCAGACAGTGTTGCACTGAAGAGAAAAATTGAAGACTTTGAACGGATAATAGCATCTGCTAGAAATTCAACTGATGAGATAGAAAAAAATATAATCTGTAATGATACTAAACGAAGAAAAATTAGTAACGTGGAAATCGAAATTTGATTGTTAAAGAAGTGTGCGATACAATAGTTGTTCAGGTGAAGGACAGGCTCTCATACCGAACTCATTTAGAAGTCGCATTTTTAGTAGACGTAACTAATTTTGATTCTTACTCAAAAAAATTTCTAACATCGCATTCCTAATCGATTGTTAAGTATTATCCGATGTTACAGCCAGACAAATTGAGGACTGAATTGGAAGTGATGTACTCAAGAACGGATTTTAAAAATATTTTAGGCGGCCTAAACATGCTTTTCTGGTTGACCCAAAATGTGTTAAACGAAACATTTGGCGAAACAATAAAATTATTAAAAATTATAGTCACAACCCCAATGTCCACTGCTGAATCTGAAAGATGTTTTTCAACTCCTAATAGGGTTAAAACTTATCTAAGGAATACAATGACCGAAGAACGTCTTAATGTCTTAGCGATGATGTCAGTCAACAAAAACTTAATACATAACATCAACAATTTTGACGAAAAAGTTATAGACCATTTTATTGCTCAGAAAGACAGAAGACTTGATTTCGTATACAAGCAGTAAAATTATTATTACGTGACAATTATAGTACAGTGTGTGACTTTTTGTACATAAACCTATAAACAAGTATACAAAAATTAAGGGGTCTGTGTGAGTGACTAGGCTGAATACACAAAAATCTCTGAAGGTGAGTATTGCTTATGTTATCTTGTATTATATTCATGCCATAAAGATAAAGATAAAGATAAATTTATTCACTCTCTCAATTACATTAGAGTATGTCAGTATAATTAAATATAATAGCCAACTAGCATAAAAATTTTTTTATATGATATAGTTTCCTAGTTGTATTATTTTATTTACTAATACAATTTTGAAATTATATTGTAGGTACATAAAAATGAATTGTATTATAATGTGCTTTACAAGTTTAATAAACAGAATAATATTGAGTGTTTGTTAGGTTAACAAGTAAACTATTGAAAATAATCATAAATCTGCGTTGAATTTAATAACAGATTTGTTAGATTAGCACTTAGGTAAATAAACTTGCTACTGACTCCTGACTCCTTCCCTAACCTCACCTACCACTGCATTAAAATCTTTCGTAATTATTAAATTTTTATGTTCTTTTACGTATCTTAGTATGTCTTCGATATATTTGTAGATCGCTTCTACCTCATCGTCACTGTAGCTAGAGGTGGGCATATATACTTGTACTATTACTGTACATACCGGTTTATATTCTAATCTAACCAGTACTCTTTCGTCCTTTTGAAGGTAATTTTCTACACAGTATCCTATCTTTTTCCTCATAACTATCCCCACACCCGAATTTCTTTCCTCTGCTCTTGTATAAATTACCCTGAAGTCTACACTCCAGAAATCGTTCGCCTCTGGCCACCGGACATTGCTGATCTCTACTATGTCTAGTGCTAATCTATTCATTTCAATTTTCAAGTTCTCTAGCTTACCTATTTGCTTCATACTTCTAACATTCCACGCTCCGACTCGAAAAATGTTCCCGACTCTTATTCTGAACTTTCCGATCTCATCCTCCGAAGTAGTCCCCTCCAGGAGATCCGAATAGGGGACTATTTTAACTTCAAAATCCTTTACCCCAGAGAATGCCTACATTTTTATTACAATTTAAGTACGTTGTGTACTTGGGAGGTAATGTGGTGGTTTCCCGTTGTCTTCCACATCGCAGTAGTGTGCCTTAGAATTTCATACCGACCCCTATGGTCTTTGTCAATCTAAGTACCAAAAATGCCGCTGCGCTCTTTCGGGGGCCTGTCTTAGTCTGGTTCCTCTCCAAAGACGCCACCAATTTGGTAAAAACTTTTGGTTTGGTTCTTTAGCTTATTGGAACACACAAGCTGTTCCGCATGTTCTAGTAATCTAGAACTTCGCCAAGGTGAAAGTCCATTCGGAACGGTGAATAATATTAATCAAGTAAAGATAAAAGTAGAAAAGTTAATCATAGTTAAAAAAATAAAAGAGACCAGATTGTTTCACTGAACGAACATAAATCTTAAACCGCCAAGCTACTGGGCATTTCTGTCCAGAACATAAATTTTCTTACGGACATTGAGCGACCCAAAGTTGTTGTAATTTCATTCTTTTTAGCCTTACTCAAACCCAAGGGCTGATGAATTTCTAGACAAAACTCCACTTTCAAAATTTTACAATTTTTATATACCGTATCAGACAACAATACTTTGTAGAATAAACATCTTGATTCTTTTTGAAATTGTGCTACCTTTACAGTTTCTGGCAACTATAAATTGTAATAGCCAACTTTATGTTTTCTTCTCTGCTTACAACCATCTACGAAAGGAATGCAGTCATTGATTGTCAGACACAAAACCCTATCTTTCTTGAAAGACTTGTTAATTATATTTTCCAGGTCATTAAGGTTGTTCCGTTTATATTGTAAATAATTTAAGCTAAATTTTATTTCTATCGAGTTTGTTGATTATTTACATTCGCTGCGGTATATTTAAATTTGTTAGTGTAAAATTTTCATGGTTTTACTGGAAGCACGCGCCAACAAGTGCCGCGAGTGATAAAACTCAGTGTTATTCCGCATGGGTAAGAACAGTGTAGTGACTGGAAAATCTACAAAGCCAAGAGAATCGATTTGTCGTTCGAACAGTCCGCATCGCTGGTTTACATATTTACGTATAACTCGTAATTATGAACCACTTTCCTTCAGAACCGCTATCGTCATAAATGTGCTTCGCTGCATCCGCAAAAGCAGAGTAAATGTTAAATCGTTTTTTTCGTTGGCACGGCTTCATAGCACCAGGTGAGTGCTTTTAGTAAAGGCTTGAACCGATTAGAAACATTAATTATTTGTTGTTTGTTCAAGTATCACTTAATTTTATACAGTCCACTTTTGTCTTCTAATTAGCTATCGTAGTTTTGTTACCGCATGTTACAAAGGTCGTAAATATTTTTATTTTTTTTTTTTAATTCGTTGCTAATATTCCCATGAACTGAATCTGTAGCCATAAATATGACCTGGTTCAAAATATTTAAGTGCAGTTATGTTTGGTCCCCAGGTGGCATTTACAATACAATTAAGTGATGAATACAATAGTAATTTTTATTTTGCGCGGAACAATTATCTACCCAAAATGTAAATTCCATTATATTAGGATTTGATTTCTTAACAATGTTGTAAAGTCCTGAAGTTGCACTTGCCGCACTCCTTCCTTTAATCGCTTCATGCTAAATAACACATATTTTGCTGAATTTTTTCAAGTCCAAATAAGATTTTACTAAATATAAGTCTGAAACAAATAATGTTCCTCCTAAATGTATAAAAATTACAGAGGAATACTAAAACTTACCTTGATACAAATACGAATTCTTAACTGTCAACTTGGGAAGTAAAAGTACTTTTTGTATATCCACGCTGTAAACTTCTTCATTATCTTTCCAATCTCTATTTTTATCTTCCTGATAATGTTCTCTAGCTTCAGCATATTTCGCTCTATGAATAGAGTAATCCTTGCATTCGTCGCATTCTTCTCCTGACGTAAAAGAGTCGGTATGCTTTTTATGTTTTAAACACATTCCACATTTATCTTGTGTAGGTGTATTGAAACATATGTTTCGTTTGTCAAAAATTTTCCTGTACACATCGTAGGATATTTTTAAATTAGGCACAAGTCTTTCCATAAGTAGCTTATTGTAAATTTGCAAGGTAAATATCTTCTGTGTGGAGCATGTGCCAAGTTGTAGTGGCTTACAACTGGGTTGAAGGAGTTAATGTAATTGATAACGTCTTTTTCAGTGGCTTCCTTTTTTATTGTTTTAATCTTTTTTGCTTTTTCCCTCTTTCATCGCATGTCTTAACTAAACCTCCTCTGCTTTATTTTGCTTTAAAGTGGCTAGTAATAAAGTCATCAGGTTTCATTCCTAGCGTGTGCAAGAACATTGGTTTGCAAACAGTTGTAATAGCAACGTCTTCAATGTTGCCAGCTGCCGGCAAGCAGTGCTGTACTGAAAAGTTTTTAGAGCAAAATGCTCCTTGTGCTTTTGTTTTTACAAAGTTTTGATTTATGTGAGTATCTAAAAACATTCGACGTTCACCAAAACTGAAATTCCAGAGAGATGTAAGTATCTTTGGTCTTTTGGAGTCATCGTATTTCTCAAAGCATTGTTTTCTAAATGTGACATTACAGGGCAACAAAAGCTTCAGAGTTTTTTCTCTCTTATGTTTGTTAAGGTTTTTTATGCGAAGCAGTATCTTCAAACACATTTTCTAAACTTGTATTTAAAATTGATTGGCAAAAATGTTTATTATCATCTACCTTTGTGACGTTTGTGTTCGTCACAGAGCTCGAGATATTTGACATTTTTTTTCAGAATTGATAACAGTATTTTCGTTATTTTGAATAACCTCATTATTGACCGTTAACTCACCGACCTCAAAGAACTTCAAACTCTTTATTCTTTTCAAGGACTGGACTGGATCAAAGTCAGGATCAGCATCAGAATCATTGTAAGGTGATTCTTCTGCAGAATCTTCATTGTCCTGGATATTTTCACGTCTAATGCAAAAGTAAAACTAAGATAATGAGTGTCTAAGTACTGGAGGATGGTACATAAAAATATGTTGAATACTTGTAGAATGAGAAAGTGAGTAAAGATTGATTAACACGATGTTTTGTTGCTTGACTACAAAATATAGAGTTCTCCACTATGAAGTATCACTTTTTACAGCCCAATGGGAAAACAGGAAAAAATAACGATATTTAACTAAATTTTTCTATTAAATTAAGAAAATACTGCTGCCACTTGTTTTATCAAAATTTTTCTACGGCGATGCATAAATTCGCTTTTAGGCGCGCATTGTACGTTTTGTTTTTGGTATATTCTAAATGAATAAAATCATTAAATTGTTTACAGCGGCCGCGGGTTCATAAATATGTTTTAATAATGTAATAACAATCAATACATGTATTAACTATTGTTCGAAATCTGCAAAAGGCGGTTCAGGACATTACTGCTAAAAGCGCTACTGTCCAAAAGCATGTATAATAACATCAGCGCCGCTAGCATTCAACACAACAGTAAATTGTATCCGTTCTATAAATATGTTTTGAAAGCTAAAAAAAGAATGTTATCCCTGATATAACAATTACAGAATGCAGCACTGAGGTAAAATTGGAAGCATTTGTTATCCTGCATTTAGAGTAAAATACACTAGTAATTACCACACATATATAACCTCAAATTTACGCGGGGGTTAAATTCCCCGAGGCGACAAAATGTGTCGCTAGTTATTAGGGATATCGCTTACCGCGGTATTTTGCTCTTGTAGTAATGATCTCATTTGTTTGCGGGTGGAGGGGTGTTAGGCTTTCTGTTTTTCCGGTGTTTGCTTCGCTATAGCCCTCGTTAACGGAGTACTGATACGATTTGGAACAGGAACGGAAGGTGGGAATAACTAGTCGATAAGTCCAAGCACTACTCACACATCCACACTACAAGAAAGTCAGTAGTCCAGTTGTTTTTTCAATATATTTTCTTTCAGCGAAAATGCCCATCGTCTCCAGTAGAAGTTAAAATTCACAGTCGCACATACAAACCGTAAAAAACGCAATCGTAGAATTCTCTCAGACCACAAAGGTAAGCAAATCTCCGGATTTTCCGTGCAAAACACAACTTTGTGTGGTTTTCACGTACGTCTGTATTAAAATGTTAATATGCTGGGAATTCCCCAATGCAGAGTTTTAAAAAGTCGTGTGAACCTAATTAATAAAATAAATGTTAAAGTTTTTTAAAAATAGGGTAACAATCGTCTGTCTTAAAGCTTAAAAAAAAGAAATAAAAGAAAAAGTTTCTTCGTACAAGAGCTTACACATTGACAGAAAACTTAAATTACATTTGTGTATAGGCGCCCCCTGGTTTTGTAAACCGTAATTGCAACACCAAGCAACGGATATAAGCAGCCACTCGATTTTAAGGTTTACTCAAACTCTGCGCGCACAGATCTCGTTTACCGCAGCATCGACCGCACAAATTTTATCGGAAGCATAAGACTCACATACTTATTAGC
Organism: Platerodrilus igneus; assembly: GCA_036346225.1. NCBI lineage: Eukaryota > Metazoa > Arthropoda > Insecta > Coleoptera > Lycidae > Platerodrilus > Platerodrilus igneus. The sequence goes on from JARFIW010000012.1 coordinate 2,475,601, forward strand.
AATACTGAACTCACTTTAATCTAAATACAAGAGTTATCTTCACATTCGCTTATGAATGCGTACAAATTAACATCCGTCTCTTTAAAGACCTCCTCTAAAACTAAACAAATTTTTACTGGCTTCAACAAAATAAGGCAAAATATGGTGTAATAATGAAAGTGTTAAGTTAACAAATTGGTCGGTGCTACTGCATTTACGAGACATTGTTATTTAACCTTAGCCTATCAAATAGAACGTTAAGGTGCAGGCTTTTTCATTTTACAATAATAAATCTTACGTTTGGTTATAAATACCCAGGGTTCCAAACACTAAATAAACAAAATAATTTTTTAAGGCATTTCATTCGAGAAAGGTTTAGGTAGATCATTGACTTAACGGTAAAGGCAAAGTAAATATAACATCTCAGAGGTATTTGCAAAGAGAAAGATAAATACCTATCCGCCTGCGGGTTGGAAAATTAATTAAGGTGCGATATGATCTCCAAATATTCGTGAAAGCCGTACTTAATGTAAAAATTTGAAAAAAAAACGAAAAAAGACAGTTTGACTTAAAGAAACTAAAAGAACGATTTGAAAAAAGTCAAATGAATTGCTAAAAGATACCGGGAAAATTTCTTATTCTAAGGAAGTGGAAACAGAATGGAATAATATTAAATCCAGCCTAGACATGGCGGCCAAATACATTCTGGGATATACACAAAAATAAAATAAGAAGTCGTGGGAAACAAAGGATATTCTAAATTTAATAGAAGAAAGACGAAAATACAAAAACGTATCAGACGAAGCAGGAAAACAGATACAAAGCCATAAAATTGGGAAATTATTCGCCAATACAGGAGAGTTAAAGCGCAATGGATGGATGAAAAATGTAAAGTGGTACAAACTAAGATGGAAATAGAAAAGACAGACAAAGCATACAAATTAGAATGAAGTTTAGGACTATAAAACCGTATAGAAAAAATATAAGTGGCACGGGAGGAAACATCATTATAGAAAATGTAGAGAAAGTGGATAGATATCGAGAATATATAGGGAATTTTTATGCAGGACAGGAACTAGCAACATAAAACAGGGATCAGACATTGAAAAGGACGACTTGAGATGAGTTTGAATTAGCTGAGACAGGGATGTGCCCTATTGCCATTAATTTTTAGGTTATACATCGAAGAGGCAATAAATACTGCCAAATGCAGAAAGGCATTTGGGATTACTTTGCACGGACAGACAATTGAAATGCTTAGTTTTGCAGATGATATAGCGATACTAGCATTTAGCAAGGAAGAGTTAAAAGCAGCTCTTAATAAAATGGAAACAGTTGTAACAGAGAGATACGGCATGAAAATTAACAAAAAGTACTAGTATGTAAAAGAGCGGTAAATAAATCAAAAACCAGAATTCAAATACAAAAAAAAGAACTTACAAGAGGTTAAAGATTTCTACTACCTAGGAAGTCAAATAACACAAGATGAAAGAGTACAAAAGATATAAAATAAGATTAGCGCAAAACCGTACTGCATTTAACAAGAAAAAGCAACTACTGTGTTCAAAGATAACAAACATACAAGCAAGGAAGAGATTGCTAAAAACTTATGTGTGGAGTACAGCACTGTACGGCTATGAAACGTGGACACTGGAAGAAGCGATCAGGACTTTGAAATGTGGCACTACAGACGTATGATAAAGATATCATGGACAGACAAAGTTACGATCAAACAGGTTCTCGAAATTACAAGTAAAGAAAGAAATATGTGGAAAACAGTAACAAATAGTGGAGATAGGGTAATAGGACACATACTAGCATGAGGAAAAAGTGTGAAATATATTAGAAGCAGAAAATAGAAAAAAGAGTGGTATATTTAGACCTAGATTAGACAGATAACGAAGGATGTGAGCTGTGGCAATTGCATGGAGATGTGTAAGTTAGCTCAAAATAGAAATTAATGGAGGTACACGTTCAACCAGTTCGATGAGGGAAACCTAATTATGAAACAAGTAATTATATTTAAACCTGATAATTATATAAACAAAAACAGGTCTTGGGCGTGCAATACTATCAACAAATGTTGTTCCTGCAAAAGGAAAAATTGGAAAACTATTGATTCGATAAATATCTAAGTAGTGACGTATCTTGGTAGTCGTCAGGTTATTTAACCCCCTTCGCGTACCACTGAATATCGGTAAAATAGGATATATTTTTAGAATACAAAATTAGCAAAAGACTGTGCTGTATCTAGCAAGGAAAAGCAGCTGTTATGTTCGAAGATAACAAACATAGAAACAAAAAAAATTCTTGAAGCATATGTGTGGGGCAGAACAGTGTACGGCTGTAAAACGTGGACAGTACTAGGGACACTATTTATATATTGAGAACAGAAAGAACAAACAAATGATTATGATGAATAATACTTTTATTGCTTTTCAAAATAATCGCCTTTAATATCTATACACTTTTGCATGCGATTGAACCACCCTTCAAAGTACTTTGTCTAGTCAGAAGATGGTAGCTTTAAAACATGCGTTTTGAAGGCCTCAACCGCTTCTTCGGGCGATGAAAATCGTTGTCCACGCAGTTTATCTTTAATTACTGGAAATAAGAAGAAGTCAAAGCTGTAAGGCGGATGACCCATCAATTCGATCTTTTGTGTGTCCTAATACTCGTTTGATGCATGTGATGTGTGTGTGTGTGAGCTCGCATTGTCATGATGCAAAATGATTCGTCATTTTGGGTTGGTTTCTCTCAATTTACCGAAAACTTCAGGCAAACAAATGGTCGTATAGCACGCTGAATTAACGGTCTTTTGATTTACGAGAGCCACAATTACCACAGGACATGTTTTCACGAAGAAAAACGCCACCATTTGCTTCTTAACCCTTCGAGAACGAACAACTTTTGTTGACTGCTTCACACTGAAACACTCAAACCGCCGATTGATCTTTTCTTTCTGGCTCATACGCATAAATCCACGACTCGTCAGTCACCTGTGAAATTATTTTACAGCACCAATCGATACGAGCATTTTTTTGAGCAACTGTCAATAAATGTGGAATCCAACGCGCACACAGCTTCCGAACACATAAATGTTCGTGCAAAATCTTACGTATGCTGGTCATAATGCTTAAACATCTCTCGATTTCTTGATGTGTCACATGACGATCTTCTTCAATTAGTTTCGTACATCATCGATATTTTTTAACACAACGACTGATTTTGGACGACCTTCTTTAATTTCGTCCGTAAGCGAACTACGTCCAAGTTTGAGTTCAGTGTACCAGCGATGTACAGTGGCTGTGGATGGCGCTTTATTGCCAAAAGTTGAATTCAGTCGACTGATGCATTATTCTTGAGTTAGACCACGCCGAAGGTCATAATAAATTAAAGCTCGAAAATTTTCGCGAGTTAATTCCATATTTTGGCAAAGATGAAATTTTAAACACTGCAAAAAACACAAATAGTGCTCGCATGTCAAAACGTTCTGAGTACCTATAGCCTCAAAAATGTCAAACCTTACGATGGCAATTTCAAATTTCACCTGGAAATACCAGTTTTGCCATTTCTCAATAAATAGATAGTGTTCCTCGTAGAAGAGCAGTAAGGAAAAAGATAGAAGCATTTGACTTGTGGTGCTACAGATGTATGATGAAAATATTATGGACAGACAAAGTTAAAACTAAAAACAAAGATGTTCTTGAAATAGTAAGGGAAGAAAGATATCTGTGGGAGACAAAAAATAAAAAAAATAGGATGATACGACACATTCTAGGGCATAAGGGAATAGTGCGATATATATATATTAGAAGCAAAGAAAGGAAAAACAAAGGTAGATGTAGACCTACATTAGACTATTACACACAGATATTGAAAGATGTAGGCTGTGGAAATGTTGGGGAAATGTGTAGGTGAGCTTAGAATAGAAATCAATGGACGAACGCATCGAACCGCTACAGAAAAGCTAATGATGAAAACAGTAACTGTATTTGAATCTAATGATTTTGCCATATGCTCAACAGAAGTTGATTGTGCGAAAGGTATAATTGGAAACTGTTGATTCGATAAATGCCTAAGTAGTGGGAGTACCTTGGTAACCGTCAGCTTGCTTAACCCCCTTTTCGTACCGTTCATACACATTTCCAATGCTCCACCTGTAGGTACTACATTGGCCAGGAGGCGGGTTTTTTGTTGCCTGGAAATTTAGAATTTTGCCGAACCCTTGCCGTTTCAGGCAAGGTAGGGATTTTTAACGTGCGTGACAACACTCACACACGGGACCTCCATTTAACCTCTCATCCGAACGAGGGCGTAATTTTTGTGAAAAATGCTCACCTGCCATTTTTAAGCAGTCGGCCGTGTCGGGATTTGAACCCGGGACCTTGGGATCCGTAGTCTTACGCTTACTACATTGATCCACGGCGACGCCCCCTTTACGTACCACTAAATATCGGTGAAATAGTTTGTATTTTTAGAAAACAGTAAGAGAGGAAAAGTTCAAAAGATATAAAAATAAGATTAACACAAGGCCGTGATGTATCTAATAAGAAAAAGCAGCTGCCATGATTGAAGACAATAAACATATGTGGGCTGTAAAAGAGCAGTAAGGAAAAAGATCGAAACATCTGAATTGTGGTGCTACAGATGTATGATGAAGATACCATGAACAGACAAAGTTAAAACTAAGAACAAAGAAGTTTTTGAAATAGTCGAAGAAGAAATATATTTGTGGAAAACATTAAAAAATAAGAGAGATAGGATGATACATTACATGTGATTTCCAATGCTCCACCCGAAGGTACTACATTGGCCAGGAAGCGAGTTTTTTTTACCTGGAAAATTTTGAATTTTGCCGAATTCTTGCTGTTCCAAGCAAGGTAGGGATCTTTAACGTGCGTGACAATACTCACACACGGGACCTCCATTTTACCTCTCATCCGAACGAGGGTGTATTTTTGCGAAAAATGCTCGCCTAACATTTTTCAAGCGGACCGTGTCGGGATTCGAACCCGGGACCTAGGGCGTAGTAGGATAGGATGATACACCACATTCTAAGGCATGAGGCAATAATGCGGGATATATTAAAAGCAGAGAAAGTAAAAAAGAGAGACAAATCTAGACCTACATTAGACTATTGCATACAGATATTGAAAAATATAGACTATGAGAAATTCAAGGAAATGTGTAGGTTAGGTCAGAATAGAAATCAATAAAGGTACGCGTTTAACAAGTTCTAAGACGGAAACCTAACTATAAAATAAGATATTCTATTTAACCCGATGATTATCACAAACAACTACATGGGTTGCTTTTGCAATATTCTTATCAAATGTTGATTGTGCGAAAGGAGTAATTGGAAATCTATTGATTCGGCAAATATTTAAGTGGTGGAGGATCTTGGTAGCCATCAGGTTGATTAATCCCCATTGCGTATCACTGTATTTCGCTGAAATAGAGCTTATTTTTAGAAAACAATAGAAGAGGAAAAGTGCAAAAGATATAAAAAAACGGGCACAAGGACGCACTGTATGTATTAATGAAAAGCAGCTGCTATGTTTGAAGACAGCAAGCATAAAAAGAAGGACAAATTGTTGAAAGCATATGTGTAGAGCACTGCACTGTACGACTGTGAAATGTGGACAGTAAGAGAAGCAGACTAGGAAACGGTAGAAGCCTTTGAGATGTGGTGCTGCAGATGTATGATGAAGATATTATTGACAGACAAATTTAAAAATAAGAACAAAGAGGATCTAGAAATTGTAGGGGAAGAAATATATCTGTGAAAAACATTAAAAAAATTAGAGGATTAGAATGATACGACACGTTTTAAGGAATGAGGGAATAATGTTGGATACATTCGAAACAAAAGAAGGAAAAAGAAGAGGTTAGAGGTAGTCCTACAAGATACTATTGCACACAGATATTGAAAGATGTTAGCTGTGGGAATTTCAGGGAAATGTGTAGGTTAGCTCAGAATAGAAATCAATACTGATACTACGCGTCTAAGCAGTTCCAGGACCTAAAACCTAATGATGAAAAAAGTAATTGTATTTAAACCCGATGATTATCCTAAACAACTACAGGGGTTGATTTTGCCATATGCTCAACAACTGTTGATTGTGTGAAAGAAGTAGTTGGAAAACTATTGATTTAGAAATGTCTAAGTGGTGGGAAATCTTGGCAACCGTCAGGTTGCTTAACTCCTTTTGCGTACTACGGCATATTGGTGAAATAAGGTATATTTTTAGAAAACAATAGATGGAGAAATGTGCTAAAGACGTAAAGAAAGATTAGCACAAGATAGTGCTTTATCTTACAAGAAAGAGCAGTTGCTTTGTTTAAAGATAACAAACATAGAGACAAGGGAAAAATTGCTGAAAGCGTATATGTGAAGCACAGCACTTTATGGCTGTGAAACGTGTATAGTAGGAAATGCAGTTAGGAAAAACATAGAAGCTTTTGAAATTTGATGTTACAGATGTATGATGAAAATACCATAGACAGTTAGAATTAAGAGGAAATAGGTACTAGAAATAGTAGAATAGTAGAAAATTGTAAAAAATCAAAGAGATAGGATAACAGGACACGTTCAAAGGCGTGAGAGAATAAAAGCAGAGAAAGGAGAGAAAGCGAGGTAGATGTATACCTAGGTTATACTATTGCACACAGACAGAGAAAGATGTAGGCTGTGGAATGGTATATGTGTAAGGTCAGAATAGGAAACAGAGGTACGCAATTAGTCAGTTCCAGAACTGAAACAATGATGATGATGAAGATATCTACCTAGCAGAAAAAGAAAAGTCTAATATTGGAGTGTACAATACACGCAGAATTCTGAGAAAACACCTATCCTTAAACTTGTGAGTGGAAAGTAACTCTTTGGTCTCCAAAATTTATCGAATTTTTGGTAGATAAGATTAAAGTACATCTATTTTGCTAGTGTAGTGTGTCGTTGCATGTGTTAATATTCCTCTACCCCTGGGAATTTTAGGATGGATATATCGACATATTAAATCCTAAATTATGGAAAGCCTCGAAAAACAGAGCGCAGTACTATATTTTCCTTAACCGTTCCAATGCCGATTAAAAATAGTTTAAAATCAATATGCACCTATCTTTTAATATTTCAAAATGATAACATTATGCTTAAACTTAACTAATGCTTGTTTTGTCGCGGATTCATCGTTAAACAAATTACTATTTTTACTCTAATTAATTTCTTATTACTTAGATTCAAACTATTGACAGTTTCAGTCCATAAGTTCTTAATTAATAATTGTAAACCTAAAAGCTCATTCTGCTCACTATTTAGTTTCATCTTTAAAAATGGTTAAGGATTCCAGAAACCAAAAGTAATTTTTTATTTTGAGTCCTTCTTGCTAACATCGCTTTCCCCAGGCAGCTTTATGGCGTAGTTGGTATGCGTGTGATACTATGCCCAAGTTCAGGAGCTCGAACCCCGACACGATCCACTTGAAAAATGTTTTAAGTAAGCATTTTTCACAAAATTACGCCCTCGTTCGGATAAGAGATAAAATGAATGTCCCGTGTGTGGGCGTCACGCACGTTAAAGATTTATACCTTGCTTGGAACAGTAAGAATTTAGCAAAATATAAAATTTCTAGGTAAAAAGACTCGCTTCCTGGCTAATGTAGTACCTTTGGTGGAAGCATTGGGAAATCAAATGTAATAACACGGCTTTTCTTCTAATGCGGCTCCCTTAACCCAACATAATACAAAGATCCAAATTAATGGAGGGGCAAACTCTTCAGGTTCTAACCCCTTTCATCTTTGGTCATCACGACAATATATCCATGACCCCGTGTTTGTGAACCTACTTTGCATCTGCAGGCGTGTTTAACTTATTTGACCTGCGGAATTTTAATCAAATTTTTTTTAAACTGTGTTTCGTTCACTTTAACTTTCCGCTCCCCTCCCTTTACTATTTTCACGTATTTCTACATTTTGACGTTTTTCAATTATATATATTGCTATGATTATAAGGTTATTTAGGGGCATATAAGGTCACAAACAAGGAATACCTCATGTAAATATCATAAAAACCACGAAAACCAGTCATCCTGTATAAAATCAATAACAAACTACAATTAATTAAAAGAAGTTTATTCCGTAATAACTTTACAACATTTTATTAAAGTAAATAATTACTGAAGCAATTCAATCATTTTAGAACATTTAAGAATATTCTTAAGCTCAAAACACATACAAATTCAACATATTTGAAGAAAAATAACCCGTGAATGAAATTTCTTTCAATCTATACATATTTGCTTAAAGAAATTTATAAATGCGTGTAATTTATATCAGTTTGTAACACTTAAAAGCAAGTATGTTTGAATAAAGTATGGATATTTGAGGCGATGGTGAATCATGAGAATACGTGCAATTTGGAACGTACATAAAATGCCATATTTAACACCATTTGTTAATCAAATCTCTCTGGAAAACTCCGATACTAGATCATTCAAAACCCAACACCTTGCAGAAATAGCTATAAATGAAACGTCTTTTACACGTACGAACAACTGATAGCGTTCCGTCAACCAATGAGAACGCGTGGAACATTCAAGAAGGAACTTGATTCTATAAAACCAACGAAGCAAATAAATGAGGATCATTTTATAATCCACACGCCGACTGTGCTAATTTAAAAAAAGATTATCACGTAAATAGAATTTTAGTGAAAGTTTATAATTTTAAAAGTTGAATTTAGTAAAATTTTAAAGTAAAGTGGTATAAACAATAGGGTGCACGTTGTAATAAATTTATATAAAAATTTTGCCGTTGATATAAACGTATGTCTAGAAATAATTAATATAAATAAAAATCTTTACAATTTTATTAATTTAGGGCTTTAAGTTATTGGTTAACACTCTAAGTTACTGCATAACACATTAAGAAACTGGGAAATAATTAAATCCATAACTGAAATCGCTAAATATCATCTGGTAATACCGACGACTGTTATTCAAAATTAAGAGTTTTCTAAGCCGAGTAGGAAGTTCCAGAAAAAGTGGGAATTTGGGCCAGGAATCTCCAGCAAGAAAAATTCAGGAAAACTATAAGGTCAAAACTATTTATTCAATTTATAGCATGCAGCATTTGTAATTTTACATAAATTGTGTATTTGGAACTGAGCTTAAAATTTATATGTGATTAAAATATAGTGCGTAAAAGGTCAACAAAAATTTAGTTGCTACAAAGATTTATGTTAAAAAGAGGGATATTTCTTTGAACGTTCAACGAAACTATTCGTGGTAAGAAACATTTTTTTTGCTGGCTTTAATTGCTTTAAAAAGATGTCAAAATTTATAATCTTCATAAAGAGCTAATTCGATGGGAATATTTATTTTAATTTGATTTAAAATTTCTATAAGAGGTAAATGATATTAAAGAGGGCGTAGATTTGTAAATTGTAATTTGACAAACATTTTGTTTAGTTCATTACACAATTTCTGGTGAATTTCGTTTGTTTTATTCAGGTAAATCGAGTGTTGGATAGGAGTGAGTAAAAAGTCTTGGTTACTATATTGTCGTTCGCTCTGTGCGTAGTATTATTGAGCTAGTCGAGCCATAAATTTGATTATGTTGATTATAAATTATTTTAAAGGAGCAGAGAGGTGGTGATCAACAGGCAATTGATCGTTGCACACCTAACGTAGCGGCCATATTGTAGCAATGTATATATATAGTGTAATGTCAGTGGGAGCTGCAAGGGTTCTAAGGGTGGTTTTGTGTAGAAGGTAGTGTATGCCAAATAAAATAATCCATATATCAGATCCCGTAATTTTAAAATGTATGTTTGCCGTACTTTACATACGTTAAAGTATTTAAAATGTTAGTTGAAATGTAAGTGCCAAGATGTAGATTATAATGATTTGATGACGTGATAAAATACACAGTGCTCAAGGTTTTATACTGAGTTATAATTTAATAGGCCATTGAACGTACATTTGCCAACCGAAAACCGGATGCGTCTATGGTTGTCCACTATTAGCCACGCAGATCCAGGTTCATATGTGAATTATTTTGGCTTTTATTTTACTAGAATCAACTTTTGGACAAACATGTAATCTCAAAATTATAAGTAATAGCAGTGTCAAATGTGATTGAAGGGTTGTGAAACATTTAGGACCAATGATAGAATATTATGTATAAAATAGGAAAGTGTAAAAGACAAGATTTAAGGTATTTGTGACACAAACTCAGTGATAAAATGTTATTGGATGGTTTTCTTTTATATAATATGTAATAGAGTAGGCAGAAAATATTGTAATTATCACCTAGGATAGTAAACAAAGGGAGTTAATTTCGAATTATTTTTGTGAAAAGACGTGTTTTATGAAACTGCGCTAAATAGAGTTAATTTCGAATTATTTTTGTGAAAAGACCTGTTTTATAAAACTGCGCTAAATTGTATAAATATTTTTGGAAGAGTAAATAAATGTGTTTGAATTGCAAGAGTTTGATTTATAAAGAAGGAGTAAAGAGAAGCATCAGTGTAAAGAATTTATAGCGGCGACGAATAAAAGTGAATATTGGAATTAGTGCGGCAGCGAACCGGCGGATAATAAGATTGGATTAGAACGAGATTATATAAGTAGAAAGGCATCGAGTGAGAAACATAAGAGTGAAGAATATAAGGATTGATTTGGATATGGATTTATATGTAGCGGGGCATTGAGTGGTAAACAGGAACGAAGATAGATTTGGATTGAGTGGTAAACAGGAACGAGGATAGATTTGGATTGAGTGGTTAATAGGAACGAGCATAGATTTGGAACGAGTGAACGAGAAGAGCAGAATTTGAAAGCAGCGTAAGAACAGCAAGTGGAAGTGTACAATTCAAGGAAGAAATTACTACGGAAGAATTAGTGCAGGGGAAGTAGATAAAAAGGGCATTCTAAATTCTAAATTCGGGTTATATTTATTTTAGATTTGGGCGCAGCAAAATTACAGAAAAGTTACCTGGAGGCTCGACGGCAGTTCAAAGTGATAGTGAAACCTTGTGAAGGCGCATACGGTGAAAAGGATTTTGAGCCAGCATTAAGAGAGGCCAGTAACGACGTATAATTCAGGTGAGTACGGTGTATTATAACGTCAAAGTCAGTATTTTGTGGTATTAATTAATTTGGCACAAGGCTACGTAGATCACTTAAAATTTGGCATATACACAAGTAAATTCTAAAAAAGGGTACTAAAACAAAAGATAGTGCAGTTTGGTTGGGCATTGCACATCTACTTACCACTGAACCCACGGTAAGTAGGTGGATACCCTGAGAAGAAAAGAGTTCATATAGTCGAGGCATATTAAAAACAATTTTGATTTAATTAACCAACCAAACGTTGCTAAAATACGTGGAGTGAAATAGGTATTTGCACATCGTATAAAATCATAAAATTAATTAAAAAAAGGCGCGCAACACAAAGAAAGAGTGTGGGGGGCAGCATAAGAATATATATATATATATATATATATATATATATATATATATGACTATGTAATTTTTAGGTTACAAGTAGATAAATACATCATAAGTCAAGCTACTGTGTGTAGATACTGCTTATTAAAAAGTTAAATAAGTGTTTTTGTAACAATTATTCAATTTAATGTAGAAATTTTAGAGTTAGTGTCAATTTAGTTTCAGTTTTACACTTATTTGTAAGGAAATGTTATAATATTTATATTTAGAACGATAAATGTTAAACATCTATTAAAAAGGGTCGATTAGTTAGTGTACAGGATGAAAACGCAGCTTTAATTATTATATAAACAGTGTACAATGGCTAAAAAGCTTTTCCATTTTATTTAACGGAGGATCGATAATTTTAAGGGCATCTTTTAGTAAAGTAGAAACATTTTAATACCGTTTAGCATAAGACAGCATTTAAAAACACGAGCTTGTTTTGGATTGGAAAGAAAATTAAAATTTTCAACGAATACAAATAAACGTTAAGGCAGACACGGATCGTTAGAACAAACAAAGACGGATTTTGTTACAGCATATGAAGGAGGGAGATGTAAATTTTAAATATCAGTTAGACTTCGTAACGAACAAAGAGACAAGGATGAATTAGAGGCTATAAGCAGGAGTAAAATAGAAGATGTTTGTACCAATTTAAAATAGGGAGAGAAATTAAGAGATATAATTGGACGTTACGAGTAGACGCGTGACAGTTTAAAAGTTAGAGAGGTCACATATCCGAGTGGGATTTGTAATAACAAAGCGTGAGAAAGAAAATGGCAGTAGATAAGAGAAAGAGAGAAAAGACTAGGTTTGTTTCAATTGTGACGCGTGAATCTAGTAGGAATTGATATCCGTTAAGACTAGTTTTTCGGCGAAGACACCGACCGTTGGAAAGGTAGGAACGATTTTTTTCGTACGTTAAAATTCATGGAGGGTGAAAACCGTTGGTGTTTCTTGACAAAATTAGGTAGAATCTTGTTGCGGTTGTGATTAGAATTTTAGGAAGTGAGTGACGGTTGGCAGAATACCGAGAATGATTGTTTATCCGTAGTGGAATTGTGCGAAAGTTAGAGACAGAGGGGTACTTTTAGCTTTATATAAACACCTTAGAAGTAAGGTGATGCTCTTACTTACTTTCTTCGCTCGGCATCGAGGTTAACTCAAGTAGTAGTAAATATTATTTAGTAATTTTATAACAAATATTGTTAGTTGTAATTACACACAAGTTGGTGTGTCGTGGTAATTAATTGGCGCTTTGAAAATCTTAGAGTAAATACTGAATTAAAAGCGAAGCTTAAGATGGAATTGTATGCCGAGTGTTTTAAGTATTGATTTGTTGATTGTAAATAGAATGGTAATGGGAAATTTTGGAGGTTTTGATGCACTTTCAATGGTTGATTAGGAGAGATTTGGATAGCAGCGTGCCGAGGGGAATGGTTGACTCAACTTAGGGGAGCGGTTTCATTGCCTAGAGTCATTCTAGATAGCAACATCATCAAGGACTGGTTTGCAGATATATGCAGTATAATGGTTACCACGTAACTGCGTTTTATAAAACTTTGTTCTTGTGTTTATTTGCTGTGTTTTAACTCTTTGTGCTTTTGACTGATTATTTCTATAAATTTGAGGGACTTAAAATTTTATTGAACATTACATGTAAATGAAAACTTGTTTAGGTAGAGAGGAATAATTAATGTAAGGACAACAAGGCTGTTTTGCACAAAGTGAAGGGCATTTTTTATCATTGCAGAGCTATTATTTTGCACACAGATTTAAAGAATTTTACTGTGAGCTCATATTAAGTCTAGGATTAAAGTCAGGTATGAGGCTAGCCCACTTGCTTTAATAGGGTACATGTACGACGAAAATATTTAATCCAAACACATTTTTGTAAATGAATCGTTTTTAATCAAAGATATATTATTGTATGTAAGTGAACAGTTGTAATGAAAAGAGTTTTGGAAGATGTAAATTTTATTTCGTGTAAATAGAGTGTGATGTATTTTGGCAGTTGTGCTATTTTGGATAGGATTGCAGGGAAGTATTTGCCTTTCAGATTACAGTATAGTGGCGGTTAGGAGGAGTTTGAGATTCAGAAAACCAGGTAAGCTTCTTTGTTAGTTTCATAAGCATTGTAGGAATGGAGCAAAGCAGCCGAGTTAAACTTCACGAGTTAAAGGAGCTGAACTTCACAATAAATATGTCGGCCAAAGTGTGGGACTCGAATTTACCTTCTTGTTGTCAGACTTCATATTATTATAACTGCCCAATTTGTGGGACTCGAATTAGAGACTCGGGGAGTCATACAGGACTCTACAATAGTATATATATATATATATATATATATATATATATATTGCTGTGATTCCCTGTTTTATTGTCGAGCCTCACTTTTGGGCGTCAAGAATGCTGTGAAACCTCTTGAATTACCTGGTCTGTTGATTTTCTTCTGTTAATCGCCTCGGCTGCTCCTCTAGATAGCTTTCATCCTCATACATAAAAAACAAACACATTCCTACCACAAACATCAACGTCAACTCTATTTACATCAATATTCACAATACATTAAAATTTCAAAATTAATATTCAGCATAAATTTTAATATCGGAAAATTTCAAAATTAAATTTATTATCATTTTAATGTGCATCCAGAATTAAAGTCCTTGTAGGATGCCTACTAATTACTATAACAATATATGCAGAGTACAAAGGAGCATCTACCACCCTTTACGTTAATTAACCAGGTTCGTCTAATTGAGCTCAAAGACATACCCATATTTTTATCATAATCCAGAACATCAATACTAAATACCCTTTCTACTCAAACAAGCAAATTTCACCTTAAAATTAAAATATTATTGTTAGTACAATTTCACTACTGTCCATTTTGAGTAAATCAATTATAAAGTTATTCAACACACACAAAAATCTCAAAGTTCAAACAAAATAGTATAATTTACCTGAAGGTTACTTGCACTCGTAGCTTCAATGTACATCGTCCCTTTTGTTAATCACACCATTCCAACTGGGTTATATTTACGGCTTCTGATTCTCAACGCTTTAAAAATTTTCTCCATCACCATTTATTTAAAGTTGTTTCAGGGCTTTTCCGGAACTAATCTGTGTATATCTGAACCTTGTTTTGTGGATCCAGACCCGTTTATGCACCATTTAAGTATTAATACCCCCGAAAAATAACAAAGAACTTCATACTTCTTTCACCAAGATACGCCAAAACTGCCTACTTTTGTGTATACATTTGTCGTTGTAAATTTTACTAATTGGTACAGAGATACTAAATTTTATTACCTTGTATCTAAGTGCACTAAAGTATATTCATGTTAGCACGTAAAGAACAAACTATTTTGAATCACCAAAATATACGAGCAAACTCTAAATTATTTTATCAAACTAAAATGCACTGTTTAACATCTTGAATCAAGTCGCGGATGTAAGAGAGCCCTTGTTTATATTCACCTCGGTATATATAGAAGTTAGCCTGTCTGTCGGTCTGTTCCCCAAAACGGCCAGTTTCTAGAATTTCGTCATTCTATGTTCCCATTCCGTAGCTCGCGCGTCGGTTTTTACGAATTTTGTACTCGCCCTAGTTAAATCTCAGAAAATTTCCACACGGCACGCAACGTCTGAGAATACCTAATTAATTTTGTACAGAAATTGTTGTTTCTACCTCTCATATGTGCATCTTATTTTCAACCAATCGTGACCCTCGTGACGTTGCTCTACTCACGCCTTTTTACTATATGTGTCTCGGTCTTGCGCCTATTATCTGTCTCTATCTACCCTGTTCTTATTAGTGCAAATTGATATTCCTTATTATCGATTATTTCAGTCCATGTGGACTATCTGGGTTAAATAACCCCGTATCGCACCTTCTCGTGAATATTAAGCCACGGTTTCTCCAAGATTCTTTGTAACTATTAATTATCTGCAACATTTACGCAGAATGAGCTTTTTAAACTACGCAGGTGTTCAAACATACTATTAATTCTCAGAGCCTTATTCCGTGGTATTTTAATCTTGGATTTTCACAGACTTTTATGCTTATTATTAATAATGGTTTAATTAACTCCAATTAAAATTGACTTCTATCCTTTCATTTTTAGCGAATACAAATTAAATATTAATTATTATGTGTACACTTTGTTTAATACCGGTTACTTAAAATAGGGTTAATTAATATAAATTTTGCACGTGATTTCCATTTGTTTTTTTCCTCGGAATAATTAAATTACACGCAGAGCTTTTTAATACTGTTTCTTTTGATATAAAGCGTCTTGTACATGATTTAAATCTCTTATTTTTACTGAAACGACCAAATTTATTTATGCTTCATGGTTTTAATAAAGCGTACTTTTTCCCAAAGCTTCTACACGGTGATTAAAATTATTTGATGTGATTATTTAATTTTCTACCCTGGTCTAAATATGAGTAATATATATATATTGCTGTGATAAGGGGTTGTTTAAGAAGGTACTTTATAGTAAAGGTCATTTAGAAATGAGAAATTACCATGGGCAGCAGAAAACTGCATTTATTTAGTAAAGAATTGAGAAATGGGGATAGTTTGTAAATAGTAAGCAGTCAACACCCTGTATATAAAGTATAAGTAGTTTTAAGCGACGCAAATAAACATAGGAAGACGCATAGTTAGCGTAGAAGCCAGGAACACATGCATTAGGTAAATAGTAAATATTTAATACCCTGTAGATGGAGTTTTAGTTAATTTAGGCAATGCAAATAATGATATTTTTCAGTGGAAGCACGCGTATTTATAAGCAAACACAATAAAGTGTAATTAAACACGCATTCAAAAGAGTTCCAAACAATTAGGTTAATACGGAGATAGAAATAGAGCTTCGATAAGCATAGTGTGAATGCGTACAAGTAGTTAATAACCGTGATAAAGAGACGTGATTAAAAATTGCGTAAATAACAGGCAGATATGAAAATTAAAAGTCGAATTGCATCAGTTGTTTATGGAAAAGCAATTAGATTCATCAAAACACCGCATGTTTGATAACGAAGACAGCTGCGAGCAGGCCACAATTATTGGAAAGCATAGAAAATTACATCAGAAACTACTTTAAATGCAAAGATTTGATTCGTTAAAGTGAACGACGAGTTTGTGGACCATACCCACTGACGGAGTGGGAGAGCCATGATATATTAACAGATACAGTGATAACGAACTCAGTTTTCAACTCAACAAACACCGAGGTGCGCCACTATAAAATAAAGTGATACGTAATAATAATTAAAGTGAAAAGTTGTATAAGTGCTAAAATGAAAATTACGATTGCCGATTAAACGTAAGTAGATTTTGGTGAATTTATTTTAAACTAAAGCATAATAATAATAGGACTTCTGAAGTCCGGGAAAAATAAACTACGATTTCCGAGTCCTGGGGGAGAATAATACAATTTCTGAAACCGGAGAAAAAAAAATACAATTCCAAGTCAGGGGAAAATTAATGATGATAATCCAATTCTAAGTTTGGGGAAATTGATATGAAGTAATAAGTCTGAATGAGATGACAATAAATTGGGGAACATAAGTATAAGTTAATAATGGTAGTCCAGAGGGTGATAGCAAAAATTTAAATGCAATGGTTCAAGCGTGTGGATAGACAATATTTCGAATGGGCATGTAATAATCCTGAATTGAGGGAAAATAAATTTTATTCAAATGGATGGTTAATGCATGGGAAATACTAGCTGATTATAAATGCGTCAATGCGAAAAAAATAGACCAGGTCAGATTCTTAGTTATAAGACATTTTCTTTTCTAAATTTTTTATTTGAATATTAAATTTGCTTAATATAAATGAATGTGAAAAAGTCAACAAAAGGCGGATTTTCATAAAGTGCGTGATATGATAAGAGGTTTCGAACGTTCCACACTTCTTTTTTTTTAATAAAAATAATAGGTTTTTTGTGGTGACTTTGGGTTTTGAATAAAAAGTATATGATTTCTGATAAATGAGATTTACAACATTAATTAATTGAAAAGTGTATTTCAAATAATTTACAAAAAACTGTACATAATATTTGTTTCATTATATAGAATCGAATTAACAGAATTTTATAATTCCAAATAAATGCTAGTCGATGTCATAAGATAAAGATAATGGGAGTGATTTGATAATTTAAACAGTTCAAGGAGGAGCTATAAGTTGAATACGAAATTGATAACGAATAAGGCGGTAACGTATCAAATTTTGTTATTGGTAGACAAGGTTGGTTCAAGATAAAATCCAGTTAAGTTTCTGGAGGGAATTTATAGCAATATTAATAATACAGCCCAACGTCGAAGAACGATAATTACAATTCCAGTTTAAACATTGCAATATATATATATATATATATATATATATATATATATATATAGTATATTATTTTAAATTTTATTATATATTATATATATTGATATGATAATCTGTGTTCTCACTTCAAATTTTACTAATTTTATTATTATGACACGGCTAGCCCTTTTTAATATACACAAAGTGCACAACGTTACGATGAGCAATTTTCTCTTTTCCACCCCATTATGATTACCTGTTTGAATTGATAAAACGAAGTCAATTAATTTCATATAAAGAATGGAAATAATAATTACAATTTTTGTAATTCCTTAAATACACCTTACAATCAATTAATATCATATGTATCGTTTATCCCAAAATTTATATACTTTGAATTCAATCTAAAGTCACTAAAAACTACCTCCTTACAAAAAAATCTGAAGCGTTCTAGACCTTTTCATGATATATTGCGTAAGTTTAACGTATGCAAATGTTTCTTATTGACTTCATTATAAGTTTGGATAAATTGAATAAATTTAGTATTAAAAATTTAAATTAAAAAATATTTTAAAATAAATAGATCTGACCTGTGATATGTTGTTTGTGTTGTGGATCAACA
Organism: Platerodrilus igneus; assembly: GCA_036346225.1. NCBI lineage: Eukaryota > Metazoa > Arthropoda > Insecta > Coleoptera > Lycidae > Platerodrilus > Platerodrilus igneus. The sequence continues at coordinate 2,494,019 of JARFIW010000012.1, forward strand.
CCCCTTTGTTGTCTTCAATCGTCTATCAATGCTCTGCTTTGTTGAACCAATATTTGAGTACAGTTACCCCTTGTTTTTTCAAAAATTACTTCGTGCTTCTTTATGTTATATTTGTCTGCAAATGCCTTGAATCTCTTCCCTTAAATGCATTCGACGCAGCTTAGAATTGTGCCAGAATTGTACCAACATTCGATTAGAATTATCCCCTTAGAATCCAGAAGTATTATATAGTCCATTCCAAATAAGAATAAAGTGGATGACCTTGTACGCAAGGTTCATTTTACACAGCGAGTTAATTATAATTTTTATATATACATACAAAATAATTATTAATTTCATATTGGAGTGATTATAATTTGTGATTAGCCTAAATTAATTTCCATAACCCGTTTTTATTGCAAATTTGACAATGGCGCATTATATATATTTTAAAAACAAATTTTAAAATTAAGCTGTGTAAATCAGCATCATGTTTTAACCAATCAAATCGAAGGCTAAACTTGCCCTATACCTTTCATCGCTTTATTCTTAGCTGGAATGGACTATAGTCGACACTGATTTGAATTGTCCAGAAATATACCAGGAGTATTATTGTCGACGCTGATTTGAAATGTCAAGACTTGAATTATTATTGTCGACACATACTTGAAATGTCCAGAAATTTACCAGCAGTTTGTAATATTGTCGACTATTGACTTGAAATATTATGTCGACCCAGATTTGAAGCACTTTTCTATAAAAAACGGCAAAAACTCTTCGTAATTGTTGCACGATTTTCACTGTAATTTGAACTTGATATTCTATTATACTTTATTTATTTTACGCGTGGATTTTTGGTTAACAGTGTCGCAGCTTCGACGTGCATCAGTTGTCAACTGACCTGTCTTATCACAGAATTGGTGTTAAGTAGCATTTTCCCACTACATGTGGGCTGGGTTTTCAAGCAGTTCTGCCGATTATCTCAACTAACCAGGCCCTGTCTTCAATATTCCCTGCATTTTAAAGTGGTTTCTGATGTAATTTATTCCGATTTCTGTGTAATGGCGTTTCTGCTATTGATACCTTGTTATCTTTGCCATGCGTTGTTTTGTGTAGATATCGCCCTTTTGGATAATTGTACAAAATAAATGATGTAACTCTAATGCTGTTTTTGTTTGAGTATTTATGCGTTTTTGAAACTGCGTTTTCTTATCAAAGCGCTTATTGTTTCCGCGTAACTGCATAAAGCTTTGTTAGGTTTTATCCATTCTACTGCGTATTTGTTTTATAACTAATTAGAACACTTCTCAACGTATGTTTAATTACATGTACAATTATTTCTCTTCCGAATACGCGTTCTATTGTTGAAAGATATGCTTACTGGAATTACTTAAAATTAATAACGGTCTATATACAGAGTGTTAAATGCTTGCTATTTACATAATGTACGAATTACCATTTTTTTTACTAAATAAATGCAGTTTTCTGATTCCTGTTGCTATTTATTGTTACTACATGACCCGTACTACTCAATACACCCTTAAACAACTCCTTATCACAGCAATATATATATAAATATATATAAAACTATTGTCATTTAATTCTCAACCTGTCTCACATTCAGCGTTTATTTTGTTTAATGACCAATGCGTTATTTCAATATTGTATTAAATTCTATTAACCTATTTTAAAAACTAACTGCCCTAATTAAAATTATATATTTCTAAAAGCAAAATAATTAAAAATATCATACATAATTAAGATTAATTATACAAGACACGTCCATATACTTTGTTCTTTTACAATTAAAGTTTCCTTTTCTATCTAATTTACAGCTAGGTTATTGCTACGCATTGCTCTTTCAAACGAGTTTCATAAGATTTGGGGTTTTATTAATCACACCAGAATACTGGTTAAAAACGTTTTATTTCATTATTTTACTGGGTCCTTTTGTTTGCAATAATTATCATAAGCTAATAGAATTATTCAAAACTATAATCCGAGTTATATTACAGAATAGTTAGAAATAACTGTAGGTCGAATATTAATCTATTTTCCCGCAACCATAAGAACTGTTGTCAGACAAAGTCTAAGGGCTAAAAACTACGCCCAGTCTATAACAATGCTACTCTATGATTAATTGAAAACTTCCAATCTATTATATCTTTTAGTGGTAGTTGCGTCACACTGGTTATTAATGGCAACGCGTCATCGCACAATGGATTTCATCACACAAGACCAGCTCCACAAAGCGACAACATCCTTCGTCTTTCAATACCTTCTTCCACTTATATTACTGTAAAGTACCTTGAATCTTGGCATTGATGATTTTTATAAAAATTGCAATTTTAGGCCTCTTTTGTGATGAACTTAATTAAACAATTTATAAGTTATTAAAAATTTATGAAGTTCAAAATCTGATTTGGGAAAAAAGAAGTAGGACAAGGTTTCAATCGCCTGCGATATTAACAATTTAAGAGACTTTGTAAGTATTGACAAGATTTACGAAAACGAATTTTCACATGAAAATTGTATCTACATCGTTAACGTTGTTTTTGATGCTGCATTAGAAAATCTGTCTTGAAAAGTGAAATAATTCAATAAGTATAGAGCTCTTCGAAATGCGTCAGTTACCTTAACCTTGTCAAATTTTAAACTCTTCAAAGATTTTATCTCATTTTACTTTGTCGAAGTTGATTTTCTACGTGTTAGGTGCTTCATTAACGTCTTTGAGAAATTTACGTCAATTGACATATTTATTTACCTGCTGTTTATTAAGTTGAACGTTGAATGAACTTTGATAAATATTTCGACGCATTTACCTGAAAAAATATGTAATCAAACGAAAGCCTTTTGATTTAAAATTGTGTTTGAAGTTTACATTAAATTGGAAATTAAGGTTCAGTACACAAGTATTTTCAGTATTGCAAAAATTGCTATGGGCAAAGTTGGAAAAAAGCAGTTCTCTATAAACTAAGCACCCTAATCTTTTTAAAGTATTTCCATCTTGATAACTACATTACTCTGTGCAAAAATGAAAAAACTCCAGAGTACTTTGCTCAATTTAATTTCGCCTACATCAGTTTTGTTTGGCAAAAGATTCTAGATACTGTAGTTACTTAAACCGAAATTAAGTGAAATAAGTAAGGAGATACTGTGATACCGGATAATTTTTATGCGATTTAATCACAAACGGATGAGAGACATAGATGGCGAAATAACTCGCGGAAATGAGGCTGTTTAGGAAGTTATGGACAATCACTTATAGTGTATAATCTCTTACGTTTATTTCCCTACGTTAGAACTTTCCTGCATTCTTCTAACGAAATATCCCGTTTTCGTTAGTGTACGCTTTCACGTTTGGGAATATTAATTAAATTTGATATGATCAGTACATCTGTATTATATTTATGATCATCATTAGGTCTTCAGTCCTAGAACTGGTTAGACGCGTACCATCATTGTTTCCTATTCTGAACTTACCTACACATTTCCCTGAAATTTGCATAGTCTGCATCTATCACTATCTGATCAAGGTCTACATCTACCTCCTTTTTCCTATCTCTGCTTGTAATATATCCCATACTATTCCCCAAAAATGCATTAGAACGTATTCTGCCCATCTATTTCTCTTAATTTTTTTCCACAGATATCCTTGTTCCACTACTATTTCTATAACCTATTTGTTATTAACTTTGTCCATGCTATCATCCTCGTACATCTGAAGCACAGCATTCCAAAAGGCTGCTACCGTTTATGTCTGCTTTTCGTACTGCCCGTATTTCATAGGTATGCTGTGCTGTGCTCCATACATATGCTTTCTGCAATTTTCTTCTTGTTTCTATGTTAGTTGTCATTCATCATATGCTATGTTCTTTATTGTTAGATGTAGATCGGTCCCCTTCTATTGTTTTACAATTATATACCCTATTTCTCCGACATTCAGTGGTTGTGAGGGGGTGGAGTAAGCAGCCTGTGGCTGCCAAGTTCACTCATCACTTGAACGTTTACCGATTTAATATTTTATCCAATATATCTGTTCGCAGAGCCAACATTAGTTGCAGATATTTCACAACCAATACATGTAGTTGTTTACTATAATCATCAGATTTATCTGCGCTTTTTTTTCGTCATTAGGTTTTCCGTCTCAAAACTGGTTGGACACGTACCTACCTGACTTATTTATATTCAGAGCTAGCCTACACAGTTTCCTGAAATTCTCGCACAGTCTGTATACAGCTCGGTTTTCCTTTTATTGTTTTGTGATTTTATGACCTATTTCATCAAGATTCAATGACGGGGGTTAAGCAACCTGTGGCTTCCAAAATCTCCCAACACTTAGACATTTACCGAATTAATAGTTTTCCAGTAAATTCTGTCTTAAAATTAACATTATTCGAGAATATTGCCCAACCAATACTTGTAGTTGCTTATACTAATCAACATGTTTATGTACAGTTACTTTTTTTGTCATTGTTATCAATCTTGGGACTGGTTGGATGTGTACCTCCATTGATTTCTATTCTGAGCTAGCCTACACATTTCCCTGAAATTCCTAAGTCTACATCTTTCACTATCTGTGTGCAGTAGTTAAACCTAGGTCTACATCTACTTCTCTTTTCTTCTATCTCTGCTTCTAATATATTCCGCACTAGTCCCTCATGCCGTAATATGTGGCTTATCATCCTATCTCTCCTATTTTTTTCCGCTTTCCACATATTTCTTCCTTCCTCTACCATTTTTAGTACCTCTTCGTTCTTAACTCTGTCTGTCCATGATATCTCATCGTTTGTCTGTAGCACCACATTTCAAAGGCTTCTACTTTTTTCTTGTCCGCTTCTCATACTGTCCAGGCTTCACAATCGTACAGTGCTGTGCTCTACACATGTTTTAAGCAATTTTTTCCTTGTCTCTATGTTTGTTGTCTTTGAACACAGTAGTTGCTTTTTCTCATTAAATGTAGTACGACCTTGTGCTAATCTTTGTTTTATATCTTTTGCGCTTCTTCCATCTTGCGTTATTTGGTTTCCTTGGTAGCAGAAATGCTTAACCTCTTGTAAGTTCGTGTTACATATTTGTATTCTTGTTTTTGATTTATTTTCCCTCCTTTGCATACTAGTGCTTTAGTTTTAGTTTTGTTAATTTTCAAACCGTATATCTGTGTTAGAATCGTTTCCATTTCATTAAGAGCAGCTTCTAACTCTTCCTTGCTAGATGCTAATATGGCTATATCATCTGCAAATCTAAACATACAAATTTTTTTGTCCCTGCATAGCAATTCCAAATGTCTTCCTGCATTTGACAGCATTCATTGCCTCTTCAACGTACAAATTACAAATTGATGGTGATAGGGCACTTCTCTGTCTCACCCTTTTCCTAATGTTTACTTCTCTACGTTCTTGCTCTAATTCTATTACTGCTGTTTGCTCTTTGTATAAGCTATGTACTATTCGTCTATTCCTATAACTCATTCCATTTTTTGTGTATTTCGAACATTGTGTTCCATTTTACATTGTCGAATGCTTTTTCCAGAACTACAAACCCTATATACACGCTTTCCCCTTTTCTATTGTTTCCTCCATTATCACTCTCAGAGCTAAAATAGCCTCCCGTGTTCCCCTGTTTCGCCTAAACCAAAATTGGTCTTCTCGTAGTATTTCTTCAGCTCGTTTTTGCATTCGTCTTTGTAAAATTATAGTTAATGTTTTTGACACGTGTGCTGTCAAACTTATTGTTCGAAAATTTTTACACCTATCCGCTCCTTTCCTTTTTGGTATAGTTACTATGATGTTACGTTTGAAATCTTTGGGTATCTCGCTTGTCTCATACATATAGCTTACAAGTTGGAAGAGACGTTCTGTTACTGCGTGTCCAGCGGCTTTTAGAGTTTCTGCTTGCACCTTATCTGCACCCGGTGCCTTCCCATTTTTCAGACCCTTTAAAGCTAATTCAAAATCATCTCGAAGTACATGATATCCTAAGTCATCACTTTCCATGTCTGATTCCTGTTCTATTGCAGTTAGTTCTTCTCCTGCATATAATTTCCCTCAATATTCTTGCCATCTACCCACTTCCCCTACATTTTCTATACTGACGTTTACTCCCGCGTCCCTTATATTTTTGCTATACGGTTTTATATCCCTATAATTAATTCTAATTAGTTTGTATGCTTCATCTGTCTTTCTTATTTTCATTTTAATTTGTACCTCTTTGTACTTTTCATCAATCCATTGGTCTTTAGTTCTCTTGTATTTGTGAATAGTTTCCTATTTTATGGCTTTGTATCTCAGTTTTCCTGTTTTGTTTGATTTATTTTTGGATCTTCGTCTTTCTATTAAGTTTAGGATATCTTTCGTTATCCACGGCTCCTTATCTTGTTTTTGTGTATATCCCAGAATATCTCTAACCGCCATGTCTATGCTGGATTTAATGTTATTCCATTCTGTTTCTACATCCTTAGTATCAGATATTTTTCCGATATCAGTAGGTAAGGTACCTTCGTTCTAGGACAAAAAACCGGTTTTCTTATGGGATTTAACATGGGAAATTCTAAGGTCCGTTCTGGTCATTTTTGTACCAAGCATTGAAATCCCCATAAGGAGGAATTGAGGGTCAATTCAGGTTACTTTTCAACCAACACCCACGACGTCTATTACATTCAGTTTTTAAGAATAGGATAACACTAAACTATATAAAATTTTATTGAGGATAATATATTTACAATCAATATTCTACATTTGCAATAAGTATTATATTTCCTCTTGCTCCATAATTGAATAATGTCCAACAGGTAGTGTTGCATATGAACCAGGAAGCAAGTGGCGTTTATCATCGTGCGGGCTTAGGGCAATCTTCTCCTGAGCAATAGTGTGGACTTGGTGCTTGGATGATTGAATTAGATTCTGCGTTACAAATACTTCCTTGTAATCTTCGATACAATCAACATAATCCTTAAAAGTGATTCTATTCTTTATCACTGATCTTTTAATCCCTTTAATTTTCTTTGTAATACCAAAGTCTCGGATGTCAGGTGATTCTTCCTCTTCTCGTAAGAGTTCAGTTTCTTCTTCTTCACTGTCTTAAAAATTCTTGTAGCATACATCTTTGATCGTAACCCAATGAAATCTGTCATAAGACGTCCATTATTTTCATCCTTCACCATACCCAATACTTTTTTGTTAAATAGCGGAATTCCATAAATGTTGTTGGATGGATAGTCGGAAGTATCGAAACGTTGCAAACAGTCCCGCTTCATAGTCTCATAAGGATCCAGATTTACTATTTTATAAATTAGACTATCTGTATCTGTGTAAAGAACTCGGCACCCATCTCCAAAGGCGGCGTTCATATATCCATAGTGGAAATCATAGATTGTCAACTTGGCCATATCAAGGATGCACATTCCAACGTATATAGGCTTATTGAAAAATACTTCCGATTTAAGAAGCTCAACAGCCACAAGGTTTTCATCGAAGATTGTAACATTTTTGAATAACGGGCTGGATATCCTGGCTTCGGCTCCATATCTACCTTCCCAGTTTTGCACAAGTTTCACATTACAATGTTTTCGCTTGTTCTCCATCGTTTTCCTAAAAACAGCATTGTTCATTAGCTTGAACAAGTTCTTCTCAAATTCGTTCCTTGCTTGTTTCCGAAGTTCAGTATTTAAGTCAATGTAACATTTTAGCCAGCAGTTTTGTTTAAATTTCAGCACCCTGTGAATAGCTTTTAGTTTAAGTCCACTTTCTAAAGCCTGTTTCAGATTCCTGTAGTGGATCACATATCTTCTTTTAGCATTTAGTGTAGCCATTAATTTGGTAGTTTGAGTTTTTGATACAGGCGGTTTTCCAGTCTTCGGATCAATATGTTCAGGACAGAATGGGATGTCCTTATGCAAGTCATGTAAGGATTCCGGATACTCCAAATCCACCTCCAAGATATAGCCATCATTTGCATTATCAGGAACTGACGTCACGTCGATGTTGGTGTCCACCCATTCAAATCCTCCGTAGGGTAAGGGCTGGCTCATCGCCCATCCATATTGATTATTAACGTCATAGTACATAAGATACACATCGGGGTTGGAAGGATCATACGTTGGTAAATATTTATTGTTTGCCGATGCACGCCGTTCGAACACACTTGACTAAGTCCTCCACGTATCCCTTTTCTATAAACAATAGCTGATCGATATCTGTCAACAACTCAAGTTCTTGATGAGTATGCTTTAACATCGCATCCCAAGTGAACCCTGGAAGGGTATAATAGTGGGCGGGGTCTAGTCCATAAGTTAAATGACAACTCGTACGAAATTGTTCAAAAACTTCAGCCAATAGCATCACATCGGTCTTAAGGTATAAGTCAGAATACTGCCCCAGGTTTTGAATATTAAATGTTTCCCACACTTTTTGTGCGTGCGCATACTGTTTCTTCGTAATTCCTCCACCTTCTAGCTTATTGTAAAACTCTTGTTGACTAGGTAGTGAAGTGTAACCCAACTTTTCAAACGAATCGATAAAATCATATGGGTATACACCTTTTTTAGTTAATAATTCAAACTTCTCATTTGTCAATCTAGAAAATTCATTTTTTAATAACGGATATTCGTTTAGATATGAAGCCAATGTTTCTAAGGATGAGCTCATAAAGCGGAAGCTATCGATGAATCTGTAGCTGATCAGGTTCTCAGAAATATATTTTGTGAAGAAATATTTTTCCTTTGTTACTGGTAACACTTCCACACGGCCATCCAAATCTACAGCAATACTTTTAATTATGAAATGGCTGTCATAACCACTCAAGTTGTGGAAAACTATCGGAATTGTACGAGAATCTTGATACTTGATATTACAACTCTCGTGCGCTGGTCCTCTGTAATTATTAGTCGGCACTAAATGATTATGATCACGAACTTTTGTCTTCTGGACTGAACGGCTTCTCACAAATATAACAATGTGTTGCAGTCGTAAATGAGCTTCTTGTTCTCGTGTCAACGGAGACATATCATAGGGACATAAAATACCGTCTCAACGTCTTCTGCAAACTGACGTAGCTCCATAGTAAACCACTTCACACAATCTTCACCCTGATATGACCGATAAAATGATAATGAGTCATCATAGTCACATTTCACATAATATCCAACACTATATGGCACATGTTCTTGGTACTCTTTACCATTCCGGTAGAACTTCAATATACATTCCAGATCTGCATATACAATAAATGGCACTTTAACTTTGTTTTGAAATTCTTGAAACGAAGGATCTTGTCTTCTTCTGTAGGCAGTCGAGGCACACATAATTGTTTCATTTGCAGTCAATAATATGATTACCAATTTTTCTTCAGTATTAAAGTAGTGTAGGCAGCGATCACAAAAGTGTTTCTCCATGATCAGAATTAAGTTGTGATGACACCAGCCGACTCAAGTCTTTTATCCATACATAATGGTGTTGAATGTTTCAGATCCATCGATATGTATAAAGCATTCCATATCTTTATCATAATATTGGTTATGAATCATTAGGAGATTCACATGTCTATTTTCTTATTCTCCGATACCAATATAGGAACGGTAGTGAACTTGTGTTTCTTCAATTTTAAGGCGTAGACGTTAATTGATATATCATTTTGCGACTCAAAGTTCTTGATCTGATTAAGCGTCATCGGAAACTGAATTCCTTTTAAGTTCAATTTTTCAGAGTAGTGTGGATATTTGGACACTCTTTCGGGGTGTTGATCAGCTGGATGTAACGCTGCCATTACGGACCAAGCGAAGCAAGCTCGGTCATTATTCTTCACATTGATACATGCATGTTTTGTTTGATCTCAAGCGGCAGCTCAATATACGAAGATCCTCGCAGGGGATTATATTTGTTGATGTTAATCCCCAAATTAATTATATTTTGCAAACACCACCCCTTCTCGTTCTTGGAATTCCTCCAACTGTGTCACTAATGGTTCCAGAACTTTGTCCATAAACCATTTATCTAGATCGGTGTCTCTGAAGATGGCGGCATTAGATGTAGTGAAATATTTATATTCTTGCATAAGCTTGGCACCAGTTGCAATTTCAAACTCCCACAGAATGCTGTGTTAACTTTTATAGCTTCATCCATTTTAAAGCATTCTGGATTCTTCTTTTGAAAAGACTTCTACAGTCTATTAGAAATTTTCCAATATCCTTATGCTTTAGATTGCTTATTAATCCAGTCCTAATACGTCCTTTAAAGGCTGAGATGGAATCTTCCCAATGTACTCTACTTTTAGCAGTTTTTTTAGTTTTAAGTCCTGCCCCTTTTTTCTGGGCTACTTTGAATTGCAAGCGCATAGACTTAATGCTTGCCAACGAAGCTAATAGCTTCTGCTTCTCACCAACGGATTTTGCATTTCCAATCGCAGTGTTTATACGACGAATCCCCATTCGGCATTCACGAAGACCATTCATAATAATAACATCATCATGCGAAGTCTGCACTAATCTAAGGAGAGCAGCTATAACTGCACTAAATCACCAAAGAGAACATGTTGCTCATTAAACTTTCTGTAACAGAATGACCGATGTTAGCACACGCTTCCGTATTTATACTATTTCCCCCACCCCATATTTTTATTGATTAAAACTTATTCTATAAATTTTTAAAGTATGAATTATTAAAAGCTACGCACCTTTAACAGGAACTAGAATATTAATAGGTATGATTATACAAACTTCTAGACACGATTGAATAAGTTTTAAAGATAGATTTGCTCGATGAAAAACAACTAAAAATCTATCGACAGGCAGCGGTTTATATGCCCACAGATGAGCGGGAGTGGGGGAAGGGTTCAGAGATAACATAATTATAAACTCGAAATTTGGATCAGTCGTCACTTCTACAGTAACTTCTAGAATGTTTACCAAATAAGATCAGAGAATAATCAAATTTCACCCTATGGGGCCTATGGGGGGCAATTTCACTCTATTCTGATGGAGATAAATTCAAGGAACTTTGCCATTAAAGCACCCACAACCAGACTTAGATCTGATTATGCAAATAAAAAACTAGTTTAACATTGTTGTAATATCACCAAGCTATACACAACAACAAACTTTAAATAAATTGTCTTTGAAACTTAAATGGATTTTATCATTACAGTGCTACTATATCTGGTTGAACCGAGAAACACAGCAGTTAAGGCGATGACGAGGACAAAATCGATATGAATCGGCATAGCTCTGACTCTCAACAGGTGAGGCGTGATCTGCCAGACCGCAGAGTCTACAAACAGAATGATTGAATTAGCGCACATACAAATATTTATAGTATACCCCGCCCAAATAGCGAACTGAAGTCATCTAATACATGCAAGTCATTAAACAGACTAAATTGTGATTAATTAAAAAACAAGCGCACCGTGATGGGTATACCAAAAACAAATTGCAACAATTTAACCGAACTTGTTTAATGTGTTTTAAGACCGCCACGGCCATCATGACGGCCACCCATCGTGGCCACCACGTTGAAACCAGGGTCACCATGGAGACTGCGAAATACTATGTAATGTTTACATATTGTGATGATATTTGAATGCAAGGTAGCACAGTGCATTAACGTTTACCTCATAGCCCAGTCGCTAGACTTTAGATGTTGAGTTGGAACTATGCCACAAGCACCATGGATCTAGCTTTGGTCAGAGGCACATGCAAAGGCAACCACACACTCAATTATCACAACATATTACGCAATTATAACAACATAGTTAACCAAGGCAAAATCATATTCCTTACTAAACAAAATATTGCTGTGTATTTCAGAAATTACAACACTATCTCGGTCAAATGTTACTAATCAAGAATGTGATGGTTATACAAACCGATAAGCATACTTAAATATAGTAATAATTGTCTATACAAAATATAAAAATAACCCATTTTCAAATTCTAAATCAAAACCCAAAACGGCGCTAGATATAAATATAGTAATTACATCAATCGATGTGTATTACTAAAATAATGATATAATCACAATTAAAATTTTTTATATTTTGCACAGTTTTCAAGTCATCAGAAAAACTCAAAACGGCACTACATACTAATACGACAATTGCCCCAATCAATGCGGTATTTTCAAATATAAAAATAATTGTCTTTACAAAATTTGGTTATCTTTACCCGTTTTCAAGATATACAGTGAAATCCAAAAGGGCAGTAGATATTAAAATAAAAATTTTACTAATTGATGCGCCAAGCGAAATAATGTGAAAATTGTTTTACTAAATTTAAATATCTCTAACCGTTTTCAAGATATAGAGCGAAATCCAAAAGGGCAGTAGATATTAAAATAAAAATTTTACTAATTGATGCGCCAAGCGAAATAATGTGAAAATTGTTTTACTAAATTTAAATATCTCTAACCGTTTTCAAGATATAGAGCGAAATCCAAAAGGGCAGTAGATATTAAAATAAAAATTTTACTAATTGATGCGCCAGGCGAAATAATGAGAAAATTGTTTTACTAAATTTAAATATCTCTAACCGTTTTCAAGATATAGAGCGAAATTGAAAAGGGCACTAGATATCAAAATAAAAATTTCGCTAATTGATGCACCAGACAAAAATAATAGGAAAATTGATTCACCAAATTTGGCTATCTTTAACCGTTTTCAAGATATAGAGCGAAATCCGTAAGGGCACTACGTATCAAAATAACAATTACACGGAGCTATGTAACATAACGCAAATATTAAAATAATTGTTTTTGCAAATTTAGTTATCTTTAGCCGTTTTCGTGTTATCCGTAAAAAACCAAAAAGGCATTACGTATCAATATAACAATTACGTCGACGGATTCCTTATGCTCAGATACGCAAATAATTGCCTTTGCAAAATTTAACTATCTCTAGCCGTTTTCAAATTATCATCAAATAAACATTTTTTAACCATAAGGTCTTAAAACGCGATTATTTCGAAAAGCAAGCATAATTTCGAAAAAATAAATCGAAAAATCTCCCTTTAATAAAACGCGGTTCTGATTGAATAACCTTGAAAATAAACTTCATACCGATATCCTTATAAACAAAAAATTTACAAATGACCCTTAAATATGCATTGAGATCAAAAGTTTATACTTACATAATAACGCTTAGGCACTTTATAATCGATATATCAACCACTATGAAAACTGCAGCAAAATTAAATTTGCAGGTTGTAACACGATTATTAACTGGTATAAAGCCAAGTTTTTCGTGAATATTTGTTATCACATGGATGGTGACCGATCTCATTTATCCATCTAGTGGTGGTTAATGTAACTATTAGCCGGGTCCGGCGCAACAGCGAACATAGACTAAAACTAACATTTTGTCATTGCGGAATTTTTGCCGATCTATTTATCTTAACTGTATGAAAATTTGTGCTATTAATGATTATTATACCGAATAAACTGTATTAACGCTTATTTTTATTTTCCAATGGGTTGTTAATACTTGTTTTTAAATAAGATGTAATAAGAATCACATTAACGATGCCTGAACGACATTGTTGTATAGTTCCATTCACTCATACTTTGCGTGAATATTGTTATTAAGGGGTTACTAACAGGTAATTGCGAAAATCTTGCACGAAACTTATTAACATCTTTGATTTTAAAAAACGCGATTTTAGATTCTTAGGAAGCGTCTTCCAACGTAAACCTTATACACAAAATAATAAAATCAGTAAAATATATATTCACGTTAGCAATGGAAGCTGTGCTAGACAAGATTTTCTAAAAGATTTAAATAAATCAGAAAAACTTGATGTTTGAGTTGCGTAGGTATTTACACGATGCTTGCGAATAAACAAATAATAAACCTCGGGCAGGGGTGTGCACGCGCAGGGGTGCGCATGGGCAGGGGTGTGCACGCGCAGGGGTGGTCATGTGGTCATATGGGCATGCGGTCATATGGTCATGTGGTCATATGCCAATTGGTCCGCCACATGACCATATGACCACATGGTCATATGACCACATGCCCATATGGCCACATGACCATATGGCCACATGACCATATGACCACATGACCATATGACCACATGGTCATGTGACCACATGACATGTGGTCATATGGTCATGTGGTCATTATTCATGGGTCATGGGCATTGGTCATGGTCATATGACCACATGCCCGTATGACCACATGACCATATGACCACATGACCATATGACCACATGACCAATGACCGGTCGTGGTCACAACCATGGTGGTCGGTCATTGGTCATTCCCAATGGTCATGTGGCCAATTGGGGTCATATGACCCGGGCTTTCATGTGGTCATATGACCACATGGTCAGCAAATGACCATATGACCCATGCCCATATGACCACATGCCCCGTGCACCCTGCCCATGCGCACTGCGCGTGCACCCCCTGCCCGAGGTTTGTTTTTTTTGTTCGCAAGCATCGTGTAAACCGAACCAAATCAAGTTTTCTGGGTTTATTTAAATCTTTTAGAAAATCTTGTCTGCCAGCCCACAATGTATTTTTACTGATTTTATTATTTGTGTATAAGGTTTACGTTGGCAAGACGCTTCCAAGAATCTAAAATCGCGTTTTTTAAAATGATGTTAATAATTTCCAAATTTTCGCAATTTGTTAGTAAAATAACTTTCACGCAAAGTATGAGTGAATGGCTATACAACTGAATTCGGTTTAATTATTTTAACATCTTTTTAAAAAAGTATTAACAACCCATTGAAAAACAATAAGCGTTAATACAGTTTTCGGTATAATTCTTTGCACAAATTTCATACAGTTAAGATACATGATCGGCAAAAACCGCAATGACAAAATGTTGTTTTGCTTGTTCGCCGGTTCGGCCTTTAACCCCAGGGATTAAAACCCTTTTCCAGGTTTTTATTCCCCCGGGTTTTAAAATTTTCCCCAAAATTTTTTTTAAAATTTTTTTTTTTTTTAAAATTTTTTTTTTAAATTTTTTTTAAAGGGTTTTTTTTTAATGGGTTTTTTCAATTTAAATTTTTTTTAAAGGGAATTTTTAATTTTTTTTTTTCCCTTATTTAAAAAATTTTTATTAAAAATTTTTTGGATTTTTTTTGGAAAAATTTTTTTTCGAAAAAAAACCCCCCTTTTTAAAAATTTTTTTGGTTTTTTAAAAAAAAGTTAAAATTTCAAAAAAAAATTTTTTTGGCTTAAGGCCCCAATTTTTTTTCGTTTTTTGGGGGAAACCAGGGTTTTTTTAAAAAAAATTTTTTAATTAATTTGCCTTTTTTACATAAATCCGTGAATTGTTATTTTGATACGTAATGCCCTTTTTACGGATTTCCGCCTAAAATCTTTTGAAAACGGGTTAAAATAGCCCAAATTTTTGGTGGTTCAATTTTCCCTTTATTTTGTCTGGGCATCAAAGCGAAATTTTTATTTTGATATTAAGTGCCCCAATTTTTGCTCTATTCTTGAAACGGTTGAGTATTTAAATTTAAAAAATCCATTATTTCGCCTATTGGTAAAATTTTATTTTAATATCTACTGCCCTTTGATTTTTTGCTCTTTCTTGAAACGGTTGAGATATTTAAATTTAGTAAAACAATTTTCAATTATTTCGCGGCCATCAATTGTAAAATTTTATTTTAATATCTACTGCCCTTGGATTTCACTGTTTCGAAAACGGAAAGATAACCAAATTTTGTAAAGACAATTATTTTTTTTGAAAATCCGCATTGATTAATTGTCGTTTAAAGTGTGCCGTTTGAGTTTTTCTGATGACTTGAAAACTGTGCAAAAAAAAATTTTAATTGTGATTATCATTAAATTTGTTCAATCGATTGATTAATTACTATTTTATATCTGGCGCCGTTTTGGGTTTTGAAAGAATTTGAAATGGGTTATTTTTATTTTGTATAGACAATTATTATATAAAATTTAAATTATCTTTTATAACATTTGACCGAGATAGTGTTGTAATTTTGAAATACACAGCAATATTTTGTTTAGTAAAAATGATTTTGCCTTGGTTAACTATGTTGTTATAATTGCGTAATATGTTGTGATAATTGAGTGTGGTTGGTTTGCATTGCCTCGACCAAAGCTAGATCCATGGTGCTTGGTTCCAACTCAACATCTAAAGTCTGGCGACTGGGCTATGAGGTAAACGTTAATGCACTTGTCCTTGCATTCAAATATCATCTTGTAAACAAATATTATTTCCGTCTCCATGGTGACCCTTTTTTACGATGGGGGTCATGATGGCCGTGGCGGAAACACATTAAACAAGTTCGGTTAAATTGTTGCAATTTTTGGTTAATCACGGTGCGCTTTTTTTTGTCCCTGTTTAATGACTTGGATGATTGGGCTTTGTTTCGGGAAAATTTTTTAAAGTTTGGTTGTTTGTTTAGGCTTGGGTTTTCAACAATGGTTAAACTGTTTTTTTTTGGCAAAATAGATTAAAATCCTTTGTTTGCTTTAATTTAAAGTTTTTGTTTTAACTCCAACAAGAAATAGATTTGAAATTCAAGGCCCCTGGGGTGAAAATTTGAATTTATTCCTCTGATTTATTTGGTAAAAATTTCTAGAAGTTTCTGTTAGGAAGTGACGACTGATCCAAATTTCGAGTTTTTAATTATGTTTCTCTGAACCCTTCCCCACTCCCGCTCATCTGTGGGCATATAAACCGCTGCCTGTCGATAGATTTTGTTGTTTTTCATCGAGCAAATCTATTTTAAAACTTATTCAATCGGTTGGTTTGTATAATCATAAATTTATTCTAGTTCCTTTGGTGCGTGCTTTTAAACGGTCTTCAGGGTGGATTGTGTGAAGTTTTCAGGATGTAGTTTGAGAAACGTTGAAGGGTAATGTTTGATATGTCTGTTGGAGGGCAATTTCGCGAACCATTTTAATTTAACCCCCGAAGAAAAAGTTGTGATATTCTTTATCCATAATAATTACGAACCACGACGAATTGTAATTCGTATCGATTCTCGCTTCCGATAGTTTTCCACAACTTAGGGTTATCGTTTCAAATTAAAAGTATTCTGGTTTGATGGCCGGGAATTTCCATCGGAAAAATAATTTTTAAAAAAATTTTTAAATGAAGCCGTTATGTGGTTTTGGTCACCTTGCTTGGTTCCTCCGAATATCCGTTATTAAAAATGAATTTTCTAGATTGACAAATGAGAAGTTTGAATTATTAACTAAAAAGGTGTATACCCATATGATTTTATCGATTCGTTTGAAAAGTTGGGTTACACTTCACTACCTAGTCAACAAGAGTTTTACAATAAGCTAGAAGGTGGAGGAATTACGAAGAAACAGTATGCGCACGCACAAAAGTGTGGGAAACATTTAATATTCAAAACCTGGGGCAGTATTCTGACTTATACCTTAAGACCGATGTGATGCTATTGGCTGAAGTTTTGAACAATTTCGTACGAGTTGTCATTTAACTTATGGACTAGACCCCGCCCACTATTATACCCTTCCAGGGTTCACTTGGGATGCGATGTTAAAGCATACTCATCAAGAACTTGAGTTGTTGACAGATATCGATCAGCTATTGTTTATAGAAAAGGGGATACGTGGAGGACTTATTCAAGTGTGTTCGAACGGCGGCATCGGCAAAAATAAATATTTACCAACGTATGATCCTTCCAACCCCGATGTGTATCTTATGTACTATGACGTTAATAATCAACATGGATGGGCGATGAGCCAGCCCTTACCCTACGGAGAATTTGAATGGGTGGACACCAACATCGACGTGATGTCAGTTCCTGATAATGCAAATGATGGCTATATCTTGGAGGTGGATTTGGAGTATCCGGAATCCTTACATGACTTGCATAAGGACATCCCATTCTGTCCTGAACATATTGATCCGAAGACTGGAAAACCGCCTGTATCAAAAACTCAAACTACCAAATTAATGGCTACACTAAATGCTAAAAGAAGATATTCACAGGGTGCTGAAATTTAAACAAAACTGCTGGCTAAAATCTTACATTGACTTAAATACTGAACTTCGGAAACAAGCAAGGAACGAATTTGAGAAGAACTTGTTCAAGCTAATGAACAATGCTGTTTTTGGGTAAACGATGGAGAACAAGCGAAAACATTGTAATGTGAAACTTGTGCAAAACTGGGAAGGTAGATATGGAGCCGAAGCCAGAATATTCAGCCCGTTATTCAAAAATGTTACAATCTTCGATGAAAACCTTGTGGCTGTTGAGCTTCTTAAATCGAAAGTATTTTTCAATAAGCCTATAAACGTTGGAATGTGCATCCTTGATATGGCCAAGTTGACAATCTATGATTTCCACTATGGATATATGAACGCCGCCTTTGGAGATGGGTGCCGAGTTCTTTACACAGATACAGATAGTCTAATTTATAAAATAGTAAATCTGGATCCTTATGAGACTATGAAGCGGGACTGTTTGCAACGTTTCGATACTTCCGACTATCCATCCAACAACATTTATGGAATTCCGCTATTTAACAAAAAAGTATTGGGTATGATGAAGGATGAAAATAATGGACGTCTTATGACAGATTTCATTGGGTTACGATCAAAGATGTATGCTACAAGAATTTTTAAGACAGCTGAAGAAGAAGAAACTGAACTCTTACGAGAAGAGGAAGAATCACCTGACATCCGAGACTTTGGTATTACAAAGAAAATTAAAGGGATTAAAAGATCAGTGATAAAGAATAGAATCACTTTTAAGGATTATGTTGATTGTATCGAAGATTACAAGGAAGTATTTGTAACGCAGAATCTAATTCAATCATCCAAGCACCAAGTCCACACTATTGCTCAGGAGAAGATTGCCCTAAGCCCGCACGATGATAAACGCCACTTGCTTCCTGGTTCATATGCAACACTACCTGTTGGACATTATTCAATTATGGAGCAAGAGGAAATATAATACTTATTGCAAATGTAGAATATTGATTGTAAATATATTATCCTCAATAAAATTTTATATAGTTTAGTGTTATCCTATTCTTAAAAACTGAATGTAATAGACGTCGTGGGTGTTGGTTGAAAAGTAACCTGAATTGACCCTCAATTCCTCCTTATGGGGATTTCAATGCTTGGTACAAAAATGACCAGAACGGACCTTAGAATTTCCCATGTTAAATCCCATAAGAAAACCGGTTTTTTGTCCTAGAACGAAGGCACCTTACCTACTGATATCTTTCAGCAATTCATTTGACTTTTTTTCGAATCTTTCTTGAATATCTTTATCTTTTAGTTTCTCAAAGTAGAAGTGCATTTTTCCGTTTCTTTTTGCAAATTTTTTAATTTAAATGTGACCTTCATAATTATGATGTTATGGTCAGTGTCTATATCTGCTTCTGGTCAGCTTCTACAGTCTTTTACTTGATTTCTAAACCGTTGTCTAACAAGAATGTAATCTATTTAATATCTTCCTATATCTCCTGGCATTTTTCACGTATATCGTCTTCTAGCATGATGTTGACAATGTGTTTGTGATGACTAAATTGTTTGTCGCAAAATACTACCAGTCTATTTCCCCTGTCGTTTCTCGTGCCTAAACCAAATAAACCTACTACTGCTCCTTCCCTCCCTCACATACCGCCGCATTAAAATCCCCCGTAATTATTAAATTTTCATGTCCTTTTACGTATATTAGTATATCTTTGTAAATCGCTTGTACTTCTTCGTCACTGCAGCTAGAGGTGAGCGTGTATACTTGTATTATGACTGTGTTTACCGGTTTAGATTCTAATCTAACCATGAGTACTCTTTCGTTCTTTTGTAAGTAATTTTCTACACTGTATCCTATCTTTTTCGCATAACTATCCCCACATCCAAATTTCTTTCTTCTGCTCCTGTTTGAATTACCCTAAAGTCTTCACTCCAAAAATCCTCCGCCTCTAGCCACCGAACTTCGCTGATCCCTACTATGTCTAGCGCTAACCTATTCATTTCGATTTTTAGGTTCGCTAGCTTACCTACTTGCTTCATGCTTCTAATATTCCACGTTCCGATTCGCAAAATGTTCTGAACTTTCCGATCGAATCCTCCGAAGTAGTCCTTTCCCGGAGATCCGAATGGGGGACTATTTTAACTCAAGAATTTTTTACCCCAAAGAGTGCCATCATTATATCATAATTTAGGTACATTGTTTACTTGGAAGTTAATGTAGTGGTTTCCTGTTGCCTTCCACATCGCGGTAGTGTGTCTTAGACTGCCATACCGACCCCTATAGTCTCTGACAATCTAAGTACCGAAAGAGCAGCTGCCCCCTTTCGGGGACCTGTCTTAGTCTGGTTCCTCACTAACAACCCTATTACCTTGGTTGGACCTATAGTTTGGCTCTTTAGCTCATTAGAATTTTATAATGTTAATATTTTAATATTTTGAACATACCACTATTAAATTTTGCTTTTTCCAGTAGTCTCTAGAGGTGTTACCGGTTTTAGCCGCCATTGTTGTCTCTACTTTTTAACACGTAATTAGTGACTCTCCTTTTGTATGTTCTCAATGACTAGATTACAAGTCATCCATTTCAATATGGGATTCACGTTCTAGAGCTTCTAGTTCATGTCCTCCGTATAAATTCCCTATATTCTTGCCATCTAACCACTTTCTCTACATTTTCCATAATGATGTCTCTTCCCGCATCCCTTATATTTTTGCGATACGGTTTTATACTTCTAAAATACATTCTAATTAGTTTGTATGCTTCGCCTGTCTTTACTATTTCTACTTGTTTTTACCTTTTTGCACTTTCCATTTTTTGGCTTTATATTCCTACTTTAATGCTTCGCCTGGTTTGTTTTTGTGTTTTCGCCTATTTTCTATTAAATTTAGAATATTTTGTGTTACCCATGTTTTTTATTTGTTTTTGTTTGTACTCTAAAATATTTCTGGTCGCTACATCTTAGCTGGATTTGATGTTATTCTACACTATTTTTACTTCCTTAGAAACTTTTCCAATGACTTTTAGCTATTTGTTTGACTTCTTCTCAAATTTTTTGTTGATATTGCAACGTAAGGGTTTTTTAGGCAGAGAAGGGGGTAGCGTAGAACGAGAGGACCTACGTGCTGAGACTAGGGACGATGAAATGTCCTAGTCATGGGATCTTAAAGCGTATGCTACTATTGCCATTGTAAACATCAAAATCAGAGCAGACAGCACGATAATGACTAAACAATCAAATTTATCAAATTTATTGTATTCAAAGCAAGTGAGCGGCATATTAAGTGTCACATAAGAAATAAGTATAAAGATTCCATTGGCAAATAGATTTGACTTTTGTTACTTATAGAATAGTACATGAAGTTACAATTAAATTAAAAATACAAGCAAGTACTTACTTCATACCAAGAGAGCTGATCAGTGCTCTAACCACTCGCGACTAAAGTACACTAACTACTGCCAAGAGTGGTCCTTTTGGATCACCCTCCATGATGTCCAAATTGTGCCCGCAAGTCTTTAAACCGTTTTTACATTAATAATTAGTATATTTTTAGTGATTTATAAACAAATAGTAAAGCAGTAACAAAAGAGCAGTGAATACCAAAATAGTTCAATAATTTTCATATATAAGAATTAAACTTAGAAATGCCTTATTTGAACGGTAAAATCCCAGGCATTCTGGTTCCAAAGTAAGAAGTGAATACAAAGAAAAAACTCACCCTCGGGTTACTGACGTCGGGGTTGAGTCACGCGCTGGTTCACGTCAGCGAGTAGGTAGACCGACGCCCAGGAAGAACGCGTTTGGCCTTCCATTACTAGAATACACGACAACTCAAGGGATTGATGTGTCCCCCGCAGGAAGCTACAATAATTACAAACAATAAATTAATTTATTGAAGCCGAAAACGGAACGAAGCAAAGCAGGACGGATGTTTTCTTGCTACTATTCGAACAGAAAGTGAATATTAAATTTGTTTAGTTAAAGCACCAAAGCTCAAGGAAATAAAACAGGAAAACCCTAATTTCGCCGAATTCTTTAAAAAGGGAAAACACATCACCCTTAATTATTGAATACTTGGAAAGACGCCTATCTAATTATGGCGTAAATTTCACGGTAAGAAATTCTTAGAAAGGATATTTATTTTTCTAATGAGCAGAAAGATTTATCAAGTAAAATATATATAGGGTGTTTATTATTAATTACAATACAAATTTTAATACACGAAAGGGTTATTTTAATTTACGGAATTCATTTTCGTGTTTAACGCCAAAGGAATTTAGGTTAAAAATTATTGCATATAAACTAATCAATTATTTACGAAAATGAACGTAACAAATCATACAAAGAGCAAACAGCGGTAATAGAATTAGAACAAGAAGTTAAAGAAGTAAATATTAGGAAAGGGATGAAACAGGGCTGATTCTAACTTTTTTGTTAGATGTTAATATCTCTTTATCATCTGCAAATTTAAGCATATCAATCGTCTGTCCCTGATAGTAATTCCAAACATCTTTTTGCCGTTGTCTCTTTGAATGTACAAGTAAAAATTTAGTAGCTTTAGGGTGCCGTATACCTATTACTTTGACTTACACATTCGAAGAGACAACGAATACTGTCAAACGCAGAAAGGTGTTTGGAATTACTATTCAGGGATTGATGTGCTTAGATTTGCAGATATATAGCGATAGCAGCATCTAACATAGTTATTGTTAGAAACAGCCCTTAATGAAGAGGAAACATTTCTAACAGAGAGATATACTATCAAACTAACAAAAATAAAACTAAAATACTTGTATGAAAAAGAGGGGTAAATAAGTCAAAAGCCAGAACACAGATATGAAACGAAAACTTCAATAAGTAAAGGATTTTTGCTCCCTAGGCAATCTAATAATGCAAGATGGAAAGAGTATAAAAGATATAAAATAAAGATTAGCAACTACTATGTTCAAAGACAACATAGAAGCAAGGAAGAGATTGCCAGAAACATATGTGGAGCACAGCACTGTACGGCTGTGAAGCGTGGACTGTAGAAGAAGCGGACAGGAAAAAGGTAGAAGCCTTTGAAATGTGTTGCTACAAACGTATGATGAATATATCGTGGACAAACAAAGTTGCGAACAAAAATGTTCTCGAAATGGTAGGGAAAGAAAGAAATATGTAGAAAATAGTAAACAAGTTCAAGATGTTGATAAACCTGATCTAGTAATACTAAACCCTTTGCACGCTTTTCAATAAGAAATGTATGTTTTGTATCGTCTAAAAATACTACGGTCACACTGAGACCTTTCAGTCGACATTCACGTGCTGCAGCCAGCTCTAAAGCGTGTACGTGATATGTTCCACTAGACCCACTAAAAGCTCTTCTAGAAAGACTTTCGATCATAGCTGATCTTCCTCATAACCATGATTAGCCTGCAAGAAGAATACCATGAAAAAGTGCATAACCTCAAATAATTTTGTGTTAAAGTTTTAGTATAAAAAACACACAGTGAGAAACCTACGATTAAAAAATAATATTACCTGAAATGAACATAAAGTAGTCCCTTTTTGCTATGGGATATCACATTATTGGTCAGCTGGCGGTTTATATTGGTGACTCATTGAGGTATTGAATTCAGTAACTTTATCTCTTTCCTTTTTGGTTTTTCTTGGGTAAATCATGTTTGTTTACGTGGATATTTGCACATTGTTTACACTGAAACTAATCTATTATAAGTGTAATAAGTATAGAACAAAAAGTTGAAAATGCAAGGCATTGTCGCAACGAACTTCCAAATGTAGACTTACTTTAAAACAATTTAAAGAAATTAAAATTATTATGTTGTAATAATTATAAGTATTCAGATAAAATACAAAAATTTATAAACAACAAAAGAGACATTTTAATATATTTTATTTTATTGAATAAATATTTTAATAGCTATATATATGTGTGTGTATGTATGTATGTATGTATGTATGTGTGTTTGTGTGTGTGTGTGTGTGTGTAAATAAGGGGGCATCATATTTCGATTCAGTTTTTTCAGAGGATTCTAAATATGTATCGCACATTAATTTTGGACCTATTTGAAATTTTTGATAAAAATTAATTCCCAGGGGGGTCGGGTATCCGTGGTCAGATTTTGTGGGGGGTACCATATTTCGACTCAGCTATGTTAGGGGAGTCCAAATATGTATCGCACATTAATTTTGGACCTATTTGAAATTTTAATTTTCCCGACGGAATATCGCGGGGGCACGGCGTCCCCGTGGCCCGATTTCAACTGACATCAAAACTTAAGCTCAGGACACCGAGCTGAATCGATTGATGTATCACACATTGATGTCCGACCATTAGAAAGGCCTCGGACGGACAGACGGACAGACAGACGGACGACAAATCGATTTCATAAACGAACGAAGTTCGTTGAAAATATGAGAGATAGGATGATAGGACACATAGTAAGGCATGGGGGAGAGTAGTGCGTAATGAAGTTGAGAAAATAAAAAGAGAGGTAGAGATATACCTAGATTAGACTATTGCACACAGATAGTGAAAGCTGTAGGCTGTGGTAACCTCAGGTAAATGTGTAGGTTAGCAGGTTAACTCACAATAGGAAACTATGGAGTTACACGTTCAATTAGTTATAGGACTGAAGATACCTATTGATGATGATGACCTACTGAAAATAATCATCTTGGTCATTCACTTTGTCTACATGCACCTACTAGTATTGCCTCTGCTTATAACTCTGTCTTAGTTTACACTCTTCTCACTTCCTTTTACAAATATTTCTTATATATACAGAATCCCCTCATTTGCGTTACACTATATCAAGTTAACCCTTAACCACAGACGAGAAGTCAAATTGACTTCGTCCAGGTTGTCAATTTCTGATTTCTCCCCACTCCTGTTAGTTACTCGCCTGCACGTTGCAGTACCTTTTCGGCTCTCAGTATAAACTCGTCTGCCAAAGTAGTGTGTTGTTCTTGTGACTAGTTATTTGTTTATTACGTGTTAAAAATTCGTAGGGGTCAAAAAGACGACAGGTCTGTACATAAGTGATAATTCTTGTTTTAACAAAATTGATTTGCATGTGTTATCTAGGTTGAAACAATGAATAAGGACCAAGTGCCTGGGCCCTCAAAGAGGGTAAGGTATGGAGATAAAGATTACGATGAAACATTGCTAAAATGGTTAGAAGAAGTTAGTTCTGGCGAAAGCGACGTAGAATCGGATGCTGATTTTGTCCCAAGCGATCATGACACCGAATCTGAAATAGAAGCAGATGAAGATTTAAAGCCTGATACAACTGAAGATGAAGAACTACAGCTTGAAGAACCAGAATGTTGTCCTAGCACAAATTGTTTCTATGGTAAAAATCGCTACAAATGGTCTAAAGTACCTCCATGCAGTGTAACAAAATTTTTGTTACATTTCATATCTAAAAAAAAAAAAAACAGTTCTAACTGTTATTATTTTGCGAATTCGTCATTTAGCGTGTAATCATTAATTAATTTAATGTACTATAAAGAAGAACAACTTTTTCCGTTTATGTTATTTTTACCTATAAGGAGTATTTAACAGAGACTTCTATACTTTCAATATCAAGGATACCTTGAGCGTAACTTGTGTTACATAAATTACAGGCGTTCTGGCGTCCACTAGAGTATTTGTTAAACATAACGCCTGCGCGAAAATGACGCGAAGGCTATGAGCATTGACAAATAAAGAATACGGCCATCTTGCAAGCAACCGCGGGTACGTAGACTTCACTGCCAAACATGGTGAATTTCGCTTGTAAGTGGGAGCTGAGGATAGCTCTAGAAGAAGGGTAGGGCTGCTTAGTTGTCGCGTGGAGGCTTGACGAAGGAGCTCTCGTGTAAGCCGCCCAGTCAACTCAAGCAACAGCTACAACACGTGGTGAGAAATCCATTGGTGGTAAGGACCGTGTAATTAATTAGCCGTGTTTAATACTAATACTTGATTCAATCCCTTTAGCAAAAATTTGAGGAACACGCTAGGCGATGGACTTAGATTGTGGTCGAGTATTATCAGATTAATTGTTTTAAAACGTCCGAGGAATTATGGTTAATGCAGGCATGTTTTGGTATCTTTCGGAATTTCAAACAGATGGAAAGTAAAGTGTCCGAGCTCATCTATTACATTCGTCAACATCGCAGCTGTAACAATTAAATGTACCAGGTACTTATAAACCTTTTTGCTGAAAATCAATTTCGTGTGCTAGTTAAGGTTAAAGCTTTAATTTACTATTTACAAAATCATGGTAAATCTTCGTTAAGTAACGTAAATTTCAAGTTTGTTTGCTAAATGTGTTTATGCTTAAATACCACGTAAAATTTAGTTTGGAAGTATAACCTAAAATTTAATAAGTCAAATATTTTTCATTTGGAACTAGATTGCTTTATAAGGAAATTTTTTAATCTTTAGATGCTTTAAAAGTTGTTATTCAAAGTGCTTTTATGATGCACATGTCAAGTGATAAAAATATGTATAAAGTCCACCTTTGGATGAAAGGTGTTTTCTAGCAATTTGTTGTAATTAGTAGAAGAACTAAGCTGTTTTTGACATATGTTAATCTGAGTTTATTATTTTCATGCTTAAACCATATGAACTGTTTATGTAACAAGTTCCTTAGATAAAAATCTTGTAAGCCAGAACAGATCTGTTTATGGATGTTTACAAAACTAAACTGTATTAACTAACTTATAAATGCTAATACCTCTCTATGTAGAGAAGTATATTCAGAAACTTCTGTAACTTATTTAATGTTGATTATTTTGATTATAGAGGAACACTCTAAGAAAGTTTTAAAGTTTATATATTGATTAATGAAATTTATTTACAAGTAATTTTTGCAACAAAAGAGAATCATATTTAGATTAAATTTTGAATCGATACCTTTGTCTTTTTATTTCACTTATTGAACTTAACATTGATCAAATTAGATCAGCAAAATTTTGATTGTGGAAAAAGTTGGTACAGCATCAGTTAATAGTAATGGAATAAGTAATTTCCAGTAGAGTATTTTCTCATAGGTAAGGTGTTATTAAGGTTTTGAATCCAGGCTAATCGATCTACAAAGATCGAAATATTTTGTTGTTGTAAGGCACAAACGGTGTCTTATATTTTATTTTTCTGTGTGACATCTTCTTGCAGGTTCGACATCGCGGAAGTTAGAGCAGAGGTTTCCAGAGGTATTGTATATTGAGGTTTGTAAGTTTTTTTGATAATCATAATATCCTATAGGTTTCTGCGTCTTCCTGTAGGATACTTTAGTTTTGCTTGTTGCCTATATAGATGCAGTGGCGTCCATTTATTTTTTTTGTTCCCGTTTGTAGTCGAGCCCACCATATACCCACGCCCAAACTCATTGCTCACCCTTGGGGTAATTCCCAGACTAGACCGCGAATATTGTAAAGAAGGGCTTAACCCTAATTAACATCTCATAGGTGCCGGCAACGTGAGGCGTATCAATAAATTACGTTTCAGCAGTAAAAACACGCGTACCTTGAATCATAATATTGTCATAAAATGTCCAGGGTTGAAAAATCGTGGTTAAAAAAGAAGAGCCAGAAAATGTGTGGAATACTCTCTTCGATGATGAGATAATGGGCGTCATTCTTCAGTGGACAAATACACGCATGGTTAGAATAAGATTGAAATATAAAAATGAAACTGGAAGTGATCTTCGTGATTTGGATGTCATTGAGCTTAGGTCTTTCAACGGTTTGCTTTTGTTTACTTCAGTCTTCAAGTCTAATCATGAAGATATACAGTCTCTATTCGCTATTGATGGATCAGGGGGCTAATTCTTGACCGTTCGCTAACGTCAAGGTTACACGCTTACTAGCGAACGCAACCAAATCTTATTCTTGGTCAGTCGTTGATAAGCGAACTCGCTATTTTCTATTCGTTACACAGCGAGCAGACTTTATAAGCTGTTACAGATGGTAACTTTTAGAATTAATGTTGTGTAATGTAATCATTGTCATTGTTTGACGTTTGAAAAATATGGACAATTTGTTTATCGCAAACGTAATGTTAATAAAACTTCTAGAATTGGCAGAAAGAAATGTAGATACCTATAGAATTCCGCGAATTCCATTCTTAAGTATGAATGATAATACATTCCTTAAGAAATTTCTGCTACCAAAAGAGTTAGTTACTTACTTATCTGATGTTTTGGAGACGTATATGACCCGCTAATTAATTTCGGCTTCTTTGATAAATAGTCTACCATCATTTTCCTTTAACGTTCTAAAATTTTTTGGCCACGGGTTTCCTTTCTCTGCATTATGGTTTCAAAATTCAAGAAGAATAAAATCGTGAACTTAATGTCAACTCGCTATTAACGTCAAATGTTGTATGCGAAACGTACAAAATTATAAAAATGTTCCTCATCTGCGGTGTTGCAATATTTCTTAATCGCTTACTTTAATGTGTTGCGAATGCTTCAACGAATACCCGTCAAGAATATGTTCCTAATAAAATCGTCGCTAAACAGCATTCGCTACGTAGCGAATACGCATCTTAACGAAGGATGTCAAGAATTGGCCTGCAGGGGGTCAATTCTTGACCGTTCGCTAACGCCAAGTTTACACGCTTACTAGCGAACGCAACCAAATATTATTCTTGGTCAGTTGTTGACAAGCGAACTCGCTATTTTCTATTCGCTACACAGCGAGCGGGCTTTATAAGCTGTTACAGATGGTAACTTATAAAATTAATGTTGTGTAATGTAATCATTGTCATTGTTTGCCGTTTGAAAAATATGGACAATTTGTTTAACGCAAACGTAATGTTAATAGAACATCTAGAATTGGCAGAAAGAAATGTAGATACCTATAGAATTCCGCGAAATCCTATAAATCCATTCTTAAGTATAAATGATGATGCATTCCTTAAGACGTTTTGGCTACCAAAAGAGTTAGTTACTTACTTATCTGATGATTTGGAAACGTATATGACCCGCTAATTAATTCCGGCTTCTTTGATAAATAGTCTACCATCATATTCTTTTAACTTTTTTAGATTTTTTGGCCACGAGTCTTCTTCCTCTGCATTATTGTTTCAAAATTCAAGAAGAATAAAAATGTGAACTTAATGTCAACTCGCTATTAACGTCAAATGTATGCGAAACGTACAAAATTATAAAAAATGTTCCTCATTTGCGGTGTTGCAATATTTCTTAATCGCTTACTTTAAGGTGTTGCGAATGCTTCAACGAATACCCGTCAAGAATATGTTCCTAATAAAATCGTCGCTAAACAGCATTCGCTACTTAGCGAATACGTATCTTAACGAAGGATGTCAAGAATTGGCCTGCAGGTCGTGACATATTCAGATGCGTTACAAATGCCAACCGATTTGCAGTCATTCTTTCAGCTCTAAGATTTGACGATCCCAATACCAGAGTTGAACGTAGAAATCAAGATATTCTTGCCCCAATTTCAGAAATTTTTAATGCCTTTATTCGTAATTGTCAAAACGTTTACACAATAGGTTTTTGTGCATGTGTGAACGAGATGTTGGTTTTATTTAGGGGCCGTTCAAAATTCAAAATGTACATGCCTCAAAAACCCTGCAAGTATGGATTAAAAATAATGGCTCTAACGGATACAAGAACTGGATATCTACTAAACGCCTATATATAATACATATATATATATATATATATATATATATATATATATATATATATATATATAGTGGCAAAGATTCGGATGGGCATGATTTATCAGACGATCTGAAGAAGTACTCTAAGCCAACCCAATCTGTACTTAGGCTCGTGGAACCAATTATCGGCACAAATCGAAACATAAGGGCCGATAATTGGTTTTCTTCCATAGAGTTGATAGATGTATTAAAGAAAGCAAAACTCACTTATGTAGGGACTCTGAAGAAAAACAAGAAAGAGATTCCTCCAGAGTTTCTTCCAAAACGAACAAGGGATGTAGGTTCATCTTTATATGGATATACCAATAGAGCAACAATGTTATCTTATGTGACGAAAAAAAATACAGCTGTCATACTAGTTTCTTCTGTTCACCACCAGGAAGACACTGACAATGGTAAACCAGAAATAATTTCCTATTACAATAATACAAAAGGAGGTGTGGATAGTCTTGATGAAAAATGTAGTATTTATTCATCGGGTCGAAGGACAAGGCGATGGCCTATGGCTATCTTTTTCAGAATGGTGGACATTTCTTCTGTAAATTCTTATTTACTTCATCAGTCATACAGAGATAATCCGAAGCTGATCAGATATAATTTTGTTAAACAATTAGCAATGCAATTGATTAAACCTGAAATGGAACGCAGATTACAGAATATTCGCATCGCACGTGAAGTCAGGGCGTGTATTAGGAGAGTGTTGCAAATAAAAGAAGACTATAATGCTGGCGAAGAAGAAAAATTTGAAGTCAGAAAAGCGTGCAGAAGGTGCCCTGCGAGTAAAAGAAGAAAGACATCCCATTTTTGCATTATATGTAAGATTCCCATTTGTATGAATGTACAAAGAGAGTATGTATAGACTGTGTTGCTTGAGAAACATGTCAAAAAAACCGGTTGCAGTTTTTTACATTATAAGTTGTTTTTAGAATAATACCTGTTTTTTATGTTTATTTAGGTTTATATTTACCTATTTAGTTATAATATAATAATATTTTTTATAGTTTTTCTCTGTACGTTCCATAAGGCAATAGTATGTCAAAAATAATGTAAAAGATGCATTCCAAATAAATCTGCTTGTAAAAGTACATCTTAATTTATTATAAATTTGTTTAAACGTGCGGGCCTAAACATTTAGGGCTCAAATAATATTATTATATTGTCACAGTTGGAAATATTTAGATTTTTGATGTTATTTTGCATTTTTGAAAAAGGGGTCATTCTGACCACACGTCTGTGTCGGCGTGACGTTGTATGTACGTCTGTAGTTACGGGTTAAAGCTAATCTAAAGTGCAGTCCGGCTTACGCACACTATAAAAAAAGTCAAAGTGCTTCTCCTAGTTTAAGCACAAGAAAATGCGCAGGTCTTGAAAGTTTAAGAAATAGCTCCTTACTCAGAAGCTCCTGGGGTAGACTTTCTGAAATTTTAAAGGAATTGGGTTGGTTGGCCCTAGAGTTAAATTTACATTAGAGATAAAGCTTCAGAAGCTTAAAAAACATTTCAAACGCTATCAGTATGAACCCAAAGAAGCCGAGAGGATCCGAACGAATTAGTTCCGTGGATCTGAGTTCGGATTCCTTTCAATTGAAATTGACTTTAGTAGCGAGACTACGCAACGCAAATTTTTCAAAGTAATGTAAGAAGTGCTGATCAGGGGTGAATTTTATATTTTTGTAGAGTGGCTTCTTTCAACCCCCTTAACAGATTCAGTAAAATGTAGCTCGCAGTAGCTCCTCTACATGAACCGCTGCCACTTAAATAATTGATTCTTTTGTCCAAACTGCAAGTGATGACAAGACATCTCCCCTACTTGCCCGACCCTAAATACACCCCTGCAAAGAAAAGCTCTTATACTCATTCGTAATTATGAAAAACTCAATGCGAAAGCTAGAATTATGATTGATTATTTGTTACAATAATATTTCAAAGATCCTGAGCGGAAAACTATTGATTTACTCAAATTTCCTCCAGAATATGTAGGTTAATTGATTTTAGTTTTACTACCAATTTGCGGACTTTTACAAAATCGTAATTATACACTTTACACAACTGAACAGCAGCTTAAACAAAGCAAGCTCCTGTAGAACTTATTTAGGAATTCACCAAAAGGCTTTATTAAAAGTGTATGCAGGAAAGCGTCAGAAACGTGCAGAAGAAAACATTTGCTGTCTCTAGAAAACGTAGTACAATAATTGAATGTATCACACTCAAAAACCTCCCTTAACGTCGTCTTATAAACGACTTAATTATACGACTCTAAGAAGTTAAATCAGCTGATCGAGTAAGTTTAATAAAGAACACCGAACACCTCTAAAGCTTCACGTGAGCTAACTTTGACCCAGGTCGCCGAAACCGGGTCACTACAACGAGGAGCAGCAAGCTCAGGTCAGGTTATTGAACCAGACACCGTTCTCTCCCAGTAAAACCGTTGTCAGGGAAAACGTTTACCCAGCTTAGGTGAAAACCACAAGAAACTGACGAATCCACTATATTTCAAATTTTCCTTTTAAAATTGTAGGAATGGAAGTTATAGAAAGTAGAAGAGATCGATAAAGCTTTCACTTTACATACAGCTGAGAGACCTAAAAAGGGCAGGTAGAACGTTGACTGATTTATATAGACAAAAACATTTTCTGTTCCCATTTTTAGTGAATAAATGGCGTGCTTTGAATTGATATTGCGCAACTTGGCGATCAATTGAGCTTTGTAATGTTTGTGTTAATTAAAATACGCCAAAAGGCTTTTTGCATATTATGAAGTTCTTTTTGGGCTTGTATAAAGTTGGAAAGTTCAAGTTTTTAAATGAACCGATGGAGATTAAGTATATTATAAAAGCTTAAATGTCTGTTATTAGTATTTACAAGAAGTTCTGAAACAAAAATAAATATAAAACCATAATCGGAGTTTAAAGAGGTATTAACGGCTTTTTAAATAATTGAGGAGGTGAATTATTAATTCAAAACAACGTATAAATGAGTTTACGATTCTAATTCATTGTTTTCAAAATAAATTACTGAAGTTGGGTTTACAACACTGAGATAACAAAGACTAAACAGATAAATTACAATATCATCTTTTAGTCAACAAAACGCATTACATCTTAAAAAGTATCAGATTTATAGTAAGGGTGAGATAGGTTTTAGGCCGTTGGGACCTTCTTTTTAAAAAAATTGTATTTCCAAACAAAACACTCCTATTAAGTGTATTTTAATTAATTAATTACAAATAATTTTATTTTTTCTAAGATACTTGCACGTTTATATACATTAAAATAAGTACTTGAAATTGAAAAAATACTATAAGTTAGAAATCAATAATCAATAATTAATAATTACAAATTAGTAGCTATGCTAAAGTTATGGAGTTCTCAGACTGACAGGCTATCTTGGGCTCTTGAGGGTATTTATGCTATCCCTGCTCTTACATCACTTTGTAGGAAATGCAGATCTCATGTCTGCTATTTCTTGATACAATACAAAGTATTACATTTTAATAATTTTAATTCTAACAATTGCTGTCTTATAACCTACTGTGACCTGCACCTGCAGTGTCATGTTACCTCTGGAATACAAAGTAACTGTTTCTGTTCTCATGACTGGTTTATCAACTTTCATTAACCTTTTATTATATGTCCTCCAACTATACAATGTAGCAATATTTCTTAAGACAATAGTTTCATTTAAATATACATATATATATATTAATTTAGGGGATATGTAACTCCTCCCGACGTATATGAAAATTAAGGGTTGAACTTGATTTTTAAAACTCGTTGTCCCTATGGGTTCATTTATTATTTATTTATTTACCTTTGTTTCTTGTTTTCTATGACCAAAATTTGTTTCCTTGTTTCTATATCTAAGATACATTTTGTACAATAAATATACAGTTAATAAAATTATTATAATAATCAATAAAATTGTCCAAACACCGATGTTGTCGTAATGTAATTTTGGCACTTTTAATTCACTTACGTGTTCTTTATAACTGTCCATTAATGTTACGACTTGGTTGAAGTCGCCTAGGTCTAGATATTCTAGTTGCATTGGTTTCTTGATTATTTCGTTTTCTTCGATTTGTGTAATCTTTAACTGTAGTTGGGGTAAATTTGCGAATTTTTTCGTTACTGCTGGGTCTTGATATACTCGAATAATTTCGTTTTTAATTTTAAATAGCAATATTCTTTTATGGTGATTACTTTACTTCCAATTAAGGATAACTGTTTTTATCTTGGTTGCAATGGGTGGCTGCTATTACTTCTTGTGGAAATACAGCAATCCGTTTGTTGTCCGTGACTTTCTGAATTTCCATAAAGTAATTTGTTCTGGTTTTGGCTCACAATTCTTATAGTGATTAGAGAATCTTAATAATTGTACTTCACAAGGGCTATCTGTTTGAATAGCTGTTGTCGTTAATGATTGACATAAATATTGACTAGGTGCTATTTCTTTACATTTTTCATTCGTGAAGCCATACATAAGTTCATTCAGGGAAAGGAACTCGGTTTTAGGGATAATATCTTAAATCTGTCTAGTAACCTTTACGGCAAAAGCAAATAAATAATAATAATTATAAGCGTTAATCTCTGCAATGGGGATTTCTATTAAAAGCGTAATTTTATGTTTCTTTACATAACCCTTTACAAATGGCTATTTTTCGAATGTAAGTATGTTAGATTCTGTTATTTCAAAGAGTAGTTTACTGTTAGTTATAAGTGATCTAATATTTAATAATTTATTTAACAAATTAATTGGTTCTATAATACTAGCATGCAAGGTGTTTAATTTAGCAAATGTTACAGAGTTTTCTAATGTGGCTAAAATTTGTTGAATTACAGTAAGGGTCGATATTATTTGGTTAAATATCGTGTTAAATCTGATTAAATCTCGCATTTCTAGCATTGTAGTTTGCATGTTACTTTCAAGGGTTAGTATTCTATTGGTTATACTGTCTTGGGTTTTACTAGCTTTCTTAGTGTATCATTAAATGTTATTATGGTTGACTGGGTTAAAGACATTTGATTTCTAACAATGGTTTTTATGTAATTTTGGTTTTTAATTAAGTGTTGTATGGCGTTGTCATATCGTTCTGCATCTTGGTTGTCTAAATTGCCTGTGATAGTTTTATAATATTGCCTAATCCCTTAATAAGTCTTCTCTTTCGTTTTGTAATTTGATCTGTTGGTATTAGTTTATTAAATTTATCCACTGTGTTCGTTGTAATTAAGCATTTCTAACGCGTGTTCTTTTCTGAACTTGGCTGCCCATTGATTGTTTCAGTCTGTAGTAATTGTCTCTAATTATATAAAATTCTTGTTTTAATTCTGTTAAATCAAATTTCTGTGTGAATGTCCAATAATCTATTGTGTTTTCCATACTTCACAATTTTACTGGTAGTATACCGGGGTTGCTTTTAATGTCTTCTACTACTATGTCGTCCGTTCTACCTGGGTGGAGATTGACGGCAAGGGTGATGGCTGTCCATCTGACATTACAGGGTGTCTTAAATTCTTTTAGTGAATATGTTTTACTATTTTTCCGTTATCTACTACGCCTACATTTTTATCTGATATCTTTTAAATTTTGAATGGACTTAAATTTCTGGGGCTGTTTGTGTCTTTTAACTTTAAAATTTCTCTCGTATACGGTTTGTCCTATTGACAATTTATTTACATTGGTCTTTTTATTGCGGGTTGATGTAATACGTTCTTTATCGTTATCTAATTTATTTTTTACATTGTCGTAAGTTATTTTTAATATTTCTTTATGGTCTTTAGCATACTGTTGGTATACTTCTTTGTTGTAATGTACATCGTAAGGGTTGCGGGAATCTGAGTGTCCTAATGTTAATTCTAGGGGTGTAAAATTAGTTGATGAGTGGATCGTATAAGTTAATCTTAACAGTCTAATTTGTTCTAATAAGGTTAGATGTAATCTTTCAATTAATCCGTTTGATTCTGGGTGATCCTCTGTTATAAAATGTATTTTTATTTTATGGAGTTCAAGGGTATTTTGTATTGTTTCAATTCTAAATTCGCTACCATTTTCTAAAGTTATTGTTTCTGGTGTACGGTAAAATGTAAAATATTGTAAGAATCCTTGGATTATATCGATACTATTTTTTTGAAGTGATGGATATCGGTTGATGTACTTTGGTGAATGCGTCTACTATTGTTAAATAGTTTTGAGCTTCTACTACTAGAGTGTCTGCATGCAATTTTTGAAAAGGTTTGTCGGGTATTTTAGTTAACATTATGAGTACCTTTTGGGGTGATCTGTCGTATTTCGTTTTGTCGCATAATTCACATTGATTAATAAAGTCCGTGGTTAATTCTTTCGTGTCTTTAAAGTAATAGCTCCTTATGAGTTGTTTTAGGGTTTTGTAGATTGCACGATGATTGGTTTTGCCTCTCTGTTGATTTCTAATTACGTCATTTATTTTGCCTAGGTCATCTAAAGTTATTAATTTTCTTGTACATCTAATATTTTCTGGACGTGATATATTAAATAATCTAATATGTAATTCTGAAAATTGTTTGTATAAATATTCGGTTGTGAAATAAAAGTAAAAACGTTTTTTCTCTGGGGCATATTCTTTTAAAATTTTAATTATCTGCTTCTAGTTATCGTCTTTAGTTATTTGAATTTGATATATTTGTTATTATCTGTTTTAGTATATTTTACTGGAGTGGCGTAGGTTAAAACTTCGGTAACTATAAATTGATTTGGTTTTATGTCTATAGCTTCATGTAAAATTTTAATCGCGGTTTTTGGTTCTTAGTTTTGTGTTGAGTGAATAGTGTCTATTTTTTCTGGGTCTTTTCTTATCTCTGTTTTGTCAACGTTACCTATAATTGACTCTATTTCTATTGAGTTAAGTTGTATTCTGTTTAGTGCATCTGCGTTATTGTAATAAATTCCTTTTTTATATATGATTTCATAATCGTATTCTTCTAGTCTAATCCTCCATCTTTGTAATTTTGAATTTGGTTCCTTGAGTTTGCATAGCCATACTAATGGTCTATGGTTGGTGTATATGTAGAATTTTCTTCCATAAAGATATGGTCTAAAATATTTTGTTGCCCAAATTATTGCTAATAGTTCTTTCTCAATTGTACTATACTTTTGTTCCGTTTCGTCAAGTGTTCTAGATGTGTAGCTGATTGGTTTATAGCTACCTTGACTCAATACTGCGCCTAATGCTACGTTTGATGAGTCGGTTGTTAATATAAATGGTTTTGAAAAATCGGGGTATTCTAATATGGGGTGATTTGTAAGTATACTTTTAATTTTTTTTACTGCTTTGATAAATTCTGGGGTGTGTTCGATCTTATTACCTTTCTTTAAACAATTCGTTATTGGTTTGGTTATTTGTGCGTAACCTTTGATAAATTTTCGGTAATAACCACTGAGTCCTAAAAATCCTTTAATTTCTTTATCAATTTGGGTAGGTTGGTAATTTAGTACTGCGTTTGTTTTGTCTGGATTTGGCATCTTGTGGGGTTATTATGTGTCCTAAAAATGATACTTCCTTTTGTAAAAATTCGCTTTTGTCTAATTGGACCTTAAAATGAGCTTGTCTCAATCGTTGAAAGACTTCTCTTAATCTTTCGATGTGTTCTACGAGCGATGTCGAATATACAATTATATCGTCTAGGTGTACAAGACATTTTTCGTTGTGTATCCTTCTTAAAACGTTATCCATAACTCTTTGAAAAGTGGCGGGTGCGTTCTTTTATCCAAACGGCATGCGCTTGTATTCATAGTGTCCTCTAGGTGTACTGAATGCCGTTTTAGTTGTGTCTTTTTCGTCCATCTCCACTTAGTGGTATCCTGAGGCGAGGTCTAATATCGAAAAATATTGACACTTTCCTAATTTGTCTAAAATCTCGGTAATATTGGGTAGTGGGTATTTGTAGTCTACCTTCTACTCGTTTAGTTTTCTATAATCGATAACCATTCTGTAATTGCGTTTGCCTGAGGCATCTAACTTCTTTGATACTATTAATACGGGTCAGCTCCATGGTGAATTTAAGTGTTGGATTATATCTTGCTTCAGTAGGTCTGCTACCTGTCTATCTGCTTCTTCTTGACTTGTATGAGGTAGTCTATATGCTTTGGTAAAAATGGGTTTATCGTCTGTCAATTCAATGTTATGTTTCACTGCATTGGTGAAAGTTAACGGTATTCCTTCCCAATGCACTAGGTCTCGGTATTCGAAACATAAGTCCTTAATTGCTCTCTCCTCTTCGTTATTAATGCCGTTATTGAAACGAACGTTAATTAAATTTTCTCCTAACATCCTGTCGTGTTTTGTAGGGTTGGAATCGTTTGCATATTCTTCGTTTATTTCCATTTCGCTGAAGTGTACTTCTTCTACGTCTATTGGATTTGTCAACGATAGTTCTATGGGGTAATCGTTTAAGTTTAAAATTCTGGTAGTGGCGTAATTGTCTTTCATTTGTACTAATGCTGTGGGTGTTTCTACTCCGGGTTGGAATGACATGTGATTTATAATTCCTACGTCGTTTTTGGAATTTACTAAAATATTTATTTGTTTTTCTGTTCTGGGTTCGATGGTGTATTTTTGCTCGGTTTGAATATTACTATTTTGGAATTTAATGGGAGTTTGTTCGTGTTTTGTTCTTAATAATCGGTTTTTTTATATCAATGTTTGCTCCTAGTTTTCTTAGAAGATCCATACCTATCAATCCGTCGTATTTGTCGTTAAGTTGCAAAGATGCAAAATTTATGTTTCATTTTTACGTTAAAAGTTTTTGGTAGGAGTATGTTTGCTATAAATTGGTATAATGTCGTTTTGATTTTAAAGGGTTCTCTTTCTACAAAATCTAAATAATGTTTCTTTACGTTTCTGGAGCTAATTAATGTTTTTGAAGATCCTGTGTCGATTAATAATTTGAATTCTGCGTGAGGTATTTCTATATAAGATAAAATTTGTTGATTGATGTTATTTAAAGTAATTACGTTTGGTCGTATTTGAATCGTTCTAACTGAAAATTTGAGCACGCGTTTTCTTCGTCGTTCTCTTCGTAATTTTCATAATGGTTATGGCATTCGTAGTTTATATCATCGTCTCTATTCGAAGTGGAGTCATTATTCGCGTCCGGGTTGTCAAAACCTTCTATTTCTTGGTGAAATAGTTCTCGGAGGTAAAGTTTTGTTTTTGATTACAGCTTGGTCTGATTTGTGATAATTTAGTATTTTGTCTAGTGTTACTAGATAAAGTGTCCATATGAGTTGATTTGTAATAACTGTTGGGGTTGGTTTTGTTATTTGTCATCGATGCGTTTCTGTTCGGGTTTGCGCCGAATGTTTGCCTTGGATGATTTAAGTTTTAATTAAATCTTGGTGTAAATGTGGATTTTGTAAAACTTGAATTTGGTTTTCAAAATTGTTTAAATTGGTTGAGGAAATTTGTGTTATTAAATTTTGGTTTGTTAATTTGTGGTTGATTCGTTTGTGCGTTAAATGGTGTAAACTTCGGTTGTGTGGTTATTTGTCTCGCGGCTTGTATAGTTTTCATCGGTGCGTAATTTTTATTTGTGTTAGGAGTATACAGTCTATTTCTGTAGTACATAACGTTTTCTTCCTTTACAATCATGTTCATTGCTTCCTCTAAATTTTGAGGACGTTGAATTCTTATTTTGTGCGATAGACATTCAGGTAAGGCACTGATGTATGTGTCTAAAGCCAATTCGTCGTACATTTTCGTCTTCAGTAATCGGATATTTAGGTCGGGTTTTTCAATTTTTAGCTTTGCCAAAATTAAACTTTGTACGTCTTGACATTTCATACCGAATTGATAGGGTGATTGGTTATACTCCATTCGTAGGTTTATTAAATCGCGGACCAAACATTTGATGTTTCTTTGGTTGCCGAAATATGCAATTAAGATTCGTTTGAAGTCCTCCCACTGTTTCAGATCGTCGCGACTGACAATCAGGGTTAATGCTCTTCCGGTTAGCTTACTTATTATCAGCCGTAAGAGTAAAACGTTGTGTTTGTTGTTTCCTGGTTTATAAAAAAATTTTAAAAATATTTTGCAAGCGGTGATGAATATACCTAATAATGCTTGATTTCCGTCGGATTGAGGAATGCTCTCAAGGTAGAGTCTCATATCGGAGTTCATTGTTGTTATAATTTAATGGTTATTTCTAAGTCTAGTTGTATTAAGTTTTTATATAAACTAAAAGTTACTTTTCAGTTTAGTTTGTATATAGTTATTTAAGGAATCGCTTTACGTATATTTATCAAGTGCTATAATTACATTGAGAATTTCTGCTTGGTAATTGTCTCATTAATTACTGTCGCACTGAAGTGTATATTTATAGCTTTGCAGATATTACAATTAATGCGGATTGAATTTTAGTTTTCTAATTAGTTTCTCGCAAGCATTGCTTTATAATTACACGCTCTTGTCCAAACTTGTGCTGAGTAATTTAGCGTTGCAATAATAAAGTATATAAAATGATTTTTTATAATTATACACTTTCGTTAATTTGTTGCCTTGAAAGTGTTTAATTATAAAAAATGTGTTGAGAATCGAATTGTTTCAGTAATAATTGCTCTAATAAAAATGGTACAAATAATTGCGTTCTATTTATACATTAAAGCTTCAGACTTGCTAAATAAATCGTTTCATTTATCGTAGTAAATTGTACTAAATTGTGCATATAAATGCGTCTTCATAATTCCTTTCTTAAATTAGTTTTTTGAGTAAATTCTTTTCAGAAATGATAAAAATAAAAAAATTGCGATAATAAAAATTGTACATAAAATTTTTCTTACTGGCTAATATCAATATTCAGTTGATGATAGTTAGGAAAACGAACTGTGGAACTTACAAGAGTTTGATTGCCAGCTCCATTATTTTTCTTCTTTGTTTCTAGACTTCGTCTATTCTTGTACTATGCCCAGTTGATTCTTTGTTCCAGATTAAGAATAGAAATTCAAGATCATCAGTTTCCTCGATTTTGGATTCTGCTAGCGCCCTTCTTGAATACTACCCACTGCACCAGATAGATTGTGGGTCTCTTGGAGCGGCTTTTTAAAAAAGCTTCGTCAAAAACTCTTTCATCAAATTTATTTTATACAGAATTACAATATTAATTTTAATTACAAGTACGTTATATGCAGTAGCGTGTGAATATCGAAATAATTCTAAGTTGACTTTTACTAATTAAATAAATTAAAATTACGGTGAGTAGCTGAACTACCAACAATGTTAAAGTTGTGAAGCTCTAGACTGACTGGCCATCTTGGGCTCTCGACGGTATTTATGCCATCCCTACCCCTCACACTGCTTATGGGAACTGAAGAGCTTATGTCTGCTTATTTCTTTATACAATACAAAGTATTACATTTTAATTATCTTAATTCTAGTAATTGCTGTCTTCTAATCTACGGTGACCTACACCTGCAGTATCATGTTGCGTCTAGAATACAATGTCTGTTTCCGTTCTTATGTCTGGCTTGTGAACTTTTATTAACCTTTTATTATGTTTTTCAATTATACCTTGTTGCATATAACTTAAGTTTTAATAATTCTGTTTGATTACATATATATCCTAATTTGGGGAATATGTAACTAGTGCTTTACCATGAATAAAGTATAGTTTCTAATGAAAACTTGTTTAAGTTTATCTAAACAAATTATTTTAATTACAAAAGAAGTCTTAGACTACTCAGGTTTAATAATTTAGGGTATATTCATCGCAAGAAGAGATTCCATAAACACTTTTAAATTTTTCCGTTATTAATTCAACATATTCTATCAAACCTGTTACGGGTGAAATAGGCGTTAAATGAAATAAATTTTTATTTGCCGCGAAGGAGTGGGGTCCGGTAACAATATAAGGGTGTGTCGGCTAACTGCAGCGGTGCAGGAGTGGGTTCCTATGGATAAATGAGAAAAGAAAACGAAGAAAAATAAAGTTAATAAATAACAAGGCTTAAATTCAAAAATCTGAATTACTTTAACGCTTACTCTGAACAGGCTTTCCGACTGTCAATTTCAAGGGGCGCCAAACAATCTGTTACCGCAATACTTTTCATGTTATTTCTATGGGAACGACTGTTGTAGCGCATAAAACTCTCATGCTTTGGTATCCTCAAGTGGTCATAAAAAATTTTTCAAAATAAAATGCTCCTTCTAAATACGACTATCACTGGGGAAGCAAAATATTCTTTATAAATCACTGGCTACCAATTTCCTAAATAATTTAAATAAAATCAACCTAAACTTAATCTCTGTTAATATAAAAATAATTTACATACCTTAGTGTAACCCGATCTGAAGGTTGACCCGAACGCCTTCTATAAACGACACACCGGGCTCCATGATCTAACATCTAGTGGCAGTGGTTTGACGATACCTACGTTGTATTGTCATCATGTGATCCAAATTCACACTGGAAAGATGACGTTAGGGCGGGAACGTTTGAAATAAAACTACAGAATTTACCTAACTTGACTTTTAATCAGAACAACCACGAAATAGGTCATTCGCATGAAAGCATAGAAAAATTACCTTTAAAGCAAACAGTGCTGTACTCGATGTGGGCGATTGGAGAAAGAGCACGGCAGAAAAAACCCCAAACCGCCATCACACTTCCAACTGCATTTGGCATATCTCGACAAGGACGGGTAACGTACAAGTACCCAGATCACCAATACTGAAATTGACGGGATGCCAATTGTTACCCAGATATACCACACATCACAACTGAAGAAACGTTAGTGTAGACTAGCTAGTCTTTTTTGGTAGGTACTGAGGTCGGCAAGCCAATACTACCCAGCTAAAGTTGAAGAAGGGGGGACACCAGGAAGATGACCTGCACCTTGGCTACCAATTTTCCTCCCCGTACGGACATAAAATGTTAGTAATATTTAATAGGGCTCGATCACACGCGCCCGCATACATACATTAACAGTTTCCAGCCTGTGTTACAAAATATTTCACAAAGGCTAGCCGACTTCCTGTTATTTGCAAAAGAGTACAACTACAAGTACATTGACAAGACGACATGAATCGTAGAAATGAACTTATGGTAAGATTGCGCATGGTTAAAAAGGCGCTTATTGAATAGACTATCTCCAACATAGTCATAAATGCAAACGCGAAGGCACGAGATGGTCGGTCATACCAGAGGTTCAATTTAATTACATCACAATAATTAACACAAACGTTAAATACTAGAAATTATATAGGAACAGCGGCTAGATAATAGGATAAACAAAACAACAAACATATCATTAGGTTAAACCCAGATGTGAGCTGTGCAGTTGTAAATGGGATTAATATGCTGAAATAAAACAATTACACATAAATAAAATGTCAAATGCATCACAAATATCAAACAAAGATAACATAGAAATATAATACTTTCAGGTTCAACCTTGCCCAATAATTTGATTTAATATGATGTCAGTACTTTTCATTGTTTGTCGTAAAATTACAGTATTGATAACTCTCTGCAAAAAGTGCAACGCAATTGTAGTTCCAACTCTGCATTAAATACAAAATCAACATTATTTCAAATGAATAAATATTAGTTTTACTCTGATTTAGATATTAAATAACAATTTAAATAAATAAATATTAGTTTTTGGTTGTTAAACCAAACAACACCCTTTATACATAAAGCATATTCTATAAAATAGCAAATTTACCTGAAATTACATATTACACAATCCACATCAAAAGCAAAAGCAGGTAAGACATCAATATTTCCTTCAATGATTAAATAACTAACGGTTTTACAATAAGTACCAACATCACACTCAAAACAAGGCTGAAATTACAAGATGTAATCAGATTACTTTAAATAGCAACTACATTATCAACATAAAATATTGCCGCCAAGTGAAAGGTTTCAACCATCCATCTTGAAATCTAAAAACAAAAGTCCTTTAACCCTTGTCGACTCGATCGATCCTTACACATGCGCCCCTTATAATGTAAATTCTGACGTCACGGAATATGTTCAGAAACCTGCAAGTGGTTACTGAGCTATTCTAGCAAATACCTTCAAATATCGAAAAGTACACTATAATATTTGCAATAATTATCAACCAATGAGAAATCGACTTAGAAACACTACCAAACACTACAATACACATTCAAATATCCTTTTATAAAAACAATTTCCTATACTAAAATCTGACCAGATGTTGCTAAAATAAATACTAAATGAAAATCTTTCGTTTTTTAGTTAGCTTTCTCATTAAAAAGCCATTAGCACTAATCGTTTTCTAATGGGCTTTCCTATTAAAATCTCATCAGTACTCACCGTTTTTTTTTCCATTAAAATCCTATTAACACTTATCGTTTTTTAATGGGTTTCCATTAAAATCCCATTAACACTCATCGTTTTTAATGAGGAAACCTACTAACACTAATCGTTTTTTAATAAGTTTCTCAATGAAATCTCATAAACGCTCATTGTTTTTAATGGGTTTCCCATTAAAATCCTATTAACA
Source organism: Platerodrilus igneus (assembly GCA_036346225.1). Lineage (NCBI taxonomy): Eukaryota > Metazoa > Arthropoda > Insecta > Coleoptera > Lycidae > Platerodrilus > Platerodrilus igneus. The sequence continues at coordinate 2,538,106 of JARFIW010000012.1, forward strand.
CATCGTTCTTTAATGGATTTTACATTAAAATCCTTTTTGAAAGAAAATTTAAAGAATATAAGAAGAGATCACTGTAATAAGAAGAAAAAGATGCCATTAAAAAATTATGTTTCGAGTACAGAGACGTATTTTACCTTTAAAAAATACCTTTGACTTTCACAAATAAAATTAAACACCAAATTAAATTAAAAAATGATACCCCGATATCCACACAAAATCTTATAGGTTGCCAGAAATTCATAAACAAGAGGTGAGAAACCAAATAAAAAGCATGCTAGACCAAGGTATAATCGAGGACAGTAATTCCCTATGGAGCAGTCCCATATGGATTGTGCCAAAGAAATTAGACGCTTCTGGTAAAAGAAAATGGAAACTTGTAATTGACTATTAAAAATTAAACGAAAAGACTATAGATGACAAAACCCACTTCCGAATATTACAGACATCCTAGACAGATTAGGCAAAGCAAATTACTTCAGTACACTAGATTTCACAAGCGGATTTTATCAGAATGAGGTTAATAAAGATGATGTAGAAAAGACAGTTTTTTCTGTAGAAGGTGGACATTACCAATATAAACGAATGACTTTTGGATTGAAAAATGCACCCGCCACATTTCAAAGGGTAGTGGATAACATGCTAAGAGGAATTTAGAATGAAACTTGCCTAGTATATCTTGATGACGTCATAATATTTAGTACATCCCTTCAGGAACACATAGACCGACTACGGAACATATTCGAAAAACTGAGACAAAGTAATTTCACAATCCAATTAGACAAATCTAAATTTTTACAAAGACAAGTTCAATACCTAGGACACATAATTACCCCCGACGGAGTTAAACCAAATCCTGAAAAAATATCAGCTATCCAAAATTATCCCATTCCTAAGACAACGAAAGAAATCAAAGGATTTCTAGGACTATTAGGGTATTACAGAAAATTCATTAAAGATTTTGCAAAAATAACGAAACCCATGAACCTAACCTAACCTTTGAAGAAAAATGCAAAGATCATTCACGACAATGATTTCACAGAATGCTTCGAAACATGTAATAATCTTCTTACAAATGACCCCATATTACAATATCCAGACATTAATAAACCATTCATTTTAACAACAGACGCGAGTAATTTCGCAATCGGATCAGTTCTATCACAAGGAAACATTCCCTACGATAAACCAGTGGCATACGCCTCCAGAACACTGAATGAGACTGAAACACGTTATTCAACCATAGAAAAAGAATTATTAGCGATTATTTGGAGCTGCAAACATTTTAGACCATATTTATATGGACGTAAATATACTATCTACACGGACCACAGACCATTAGCATGGCTTTTTAATATAAAAGAACCCAATTCAAAATTGGTAAGATGGAAATTAAAGTTACAAGAATTTGACTACACCATTGTCTATAAAAAAAAGGAAAATACAACACCAACGCTGACTGTTTATCCCGTATTCTTGTTAACACACTGAAAACAAATGACAATCAATCTATATGCAATAATCCCGGCGACTCTGATCAATATATACTTGAATTTCTGAAACAACTCACGCCAAATTTAGAACCTGACGAACAACAAACATCGACAAGTCAACCTCCAGAAATTTCATACAAAACCATATCGACTCAAATTGATCAAGAGACACTCTCTACTGTTCTTTCGATCGCAAAAGATCACACAAATGACGGTATCGAAATTGTTAACGAAATTATTAATAGTAAAGCAAATCAAATACACGTATTCCCAAATGTGTACCATAAAACGGACGTTACCACACAAAGTTTAGAAGTTAGAACCGTGATAACAGTAAAAATTCCAAATGACCAAAATAACGATCTAAAATTACAATTTTTGAAAGAATATACATACTCTAAAACTGTATACCTCATGCATTTCTATAATGAACTGTACCAAAGTTTTTCCAAAACCTTCCTTAAATACCTTTATCAGAAAATGGACCCAAATTAATAAAATGTACCCGAAAAGTTAACAACTAATCCTAATTCGAAACCACCACGATGGGAAAACTAACCACCGAGGAATTAATGAAACCAAAGAAAAACTACAAAAAAATTATTATTGGAAAAACATGACAACCGCAATAACGCGATATATAAATTCCTGCGAAACATGTCAAAAAACGAAATACGCGAGACAAGATCCGTATTCACCTTTTATTTTGACGGAAACTGCTATAAAACCATCTGAAATAGTACACATAGACGTATTTACTTTTAATAACCAAAACTATTTAACGTTAGTCGACGCTTTTACTAAATTCGCACAAGCTATACCTATAACTAGAAAAACTGCGATTCACAAAAGCAACGCCTTAATAAAATATTTTGCATTTTTCGGAATCCCCAAAACTTTAATCATAGATAATGGCACGGAATTTAAGAATGACACTGTTAAAGAAATACTGCAACTACATAAAATAAAAATTCAGTTTACAACGCCTCTACACCACGAATCTAACTCTATCGTGAAAAGATTCCATTCTACAATAATTGAACACCTACATTCGGACATACAAATTCCACAAACCTTGATGAACTATTTATGCCAACCGCTTTCTACACCGAATACGCGGTGCAGCACAAACAAAAATTAAAACACGTTTATCAAGAAGTTAATAAGGGACTAAGTAACAAAAAATCAACCGCCATTAGCAAACACAACGTAGACGGCGATTCTAGTAACGAACTTAAAATAGGACAATTTGTTTTTAAACAGAACAATAGTAGAAATAAGAAAGACAATAAATTTTTTGGACACTATGAAATAGTAGCTTTATTAGACAGAAACCGTGAAAAAATTGTAAAGAAAAAGGGAAACGAAAAAGTGACATCATACATATTAAGGAAGTAGATAAGATACTTTCGTTCTAGGCCAAAAGGTGCAATTTTCTCATGTTAAATCCCATAAGGAAACTCTAAGGTCCGTTCTGGTCATTTTTGTACTATACATTGAATTTCCCATAAGGAGAAATTGAGGGTCAATTCAGGTTACTTTTAACCAACACCCACGACGGAGGAGTCTATTACTTTTATTTTTTAAGAATAGGATAACGCTAAACTATATCACATTTTAGTAGGTGTTTTTTGGTTGTTATATGACCACATTTGCTCCAGCATCCACATTTGCTCCCACATCTGGACCAAATAGTTTTCTTCGACTAACCATTTTTCATCTTTCGAGATATCATCTTTCGAGATAATTATATCTTGCATTTTCATCATTGCATCCTTATTTCCTCCCACATCTGGACCAAATAGTTTTCTTCGACTAACCATTTTTCATCTTTCGAGATAAACCTATCTTGTTTGGTATCAATTGATATCAGATTTTTCTGAGCTGCCAGAATTTCTAGGAATTTTTTAGATTGCATTATCCCCCAGAGAGCTACAACAATTTTAAGATTTTTTTACCGCTAACATTCTGAATACAATAGCTTTCTTCGGCTAGCCATTTCCACCCACGCGATAAATCTATATTGTTTGGTATCAATTAATATTAGAATTTTTTCAGCTACTCGAATCTCAAAGAATTATTGAGATTGCATCATCCCCCAGAGAGCTACCCTCATTTTAAAATTTTTTGCTGGTAGCGATTTCTGACCGTTTTTATAAATTTTTTAAGCATGCGACACATCAAATTAGTCTAGAATTTTACGCAGAATTCGAATCTGCAAGCAGATTTAAAATAGGATCACCCCTTACCATTTTACACACACACACCCTCTAAATTATAATTTTCCTGCAGCTCATACTTAAAAGAAAATTTAAAAACCATTCTTAAAACTTTTTATTACAGACAATTTTTACTAATACAGTTTAAATTTTGTAAACCACATTTCTAAATACATATTCACAATTTTTATTCTTAACCTAGAACTCCTCACATCGGCTTATACTTATTAATATTTATTTCTAAATAGAGCACTTTTTCCAAAGACCAACCGGTCCCACGTGTTTCAAATTCCTCTGATTTTGTTCTCATGGTTTCGCTTAAGACCTCGTACATATTTTCCAGATTATTAGAAGACGTTATAATCATATTTTTTGTGTTAAAGGATTTCACATCGGTAGTCTCTTCTACCATTTTGGTGTAAACGCCGTAGAGTTCACAATAGACTTTTATTGCTGTACGTTGTGTTCTTTTTTCATTAAGTAATCGAATAAACCGTTCTCTCTGCTTTCCAAGAAACTCGGACACTCCATCGTCGACACTAGTGTTCTTTATGCGATAGCTAGCCATACGGTTGTTAAACGCTATGCTAACCATTTCTACGCAATCTTCGCCAGTAGCGGTAACTGTTGCATTTTTATGTCTGTTGCTTCTCAAGTGTGCGGCATAGGTAGTCTTTTTCATTTCGAAATCGCATAGTTTACTCATAATTCGTGGTTGTTTCGTACAAGACCCTTTAACAGCTGTCAAAGCTGAACGGTTACGGTTTAACGACATACCGTGCTGTTTTTCCTTGTGTCGCAGTAAGTTGTCCATTCTCGTAAAAGCGATACCGCAAGACACACAGTGTAAGTACTTTGCTGCTGACGGATGTATAAGCTTAACCGTGGACGATGTTACACCACAATATTTGTTCTGATGCCGTTTGAGAACATTTTTCGAGGTATAGGAAGCACTGCAAGAATTGCACTTAAAAACGTTTGCAGGTACCATTTTAGTACAAAACAAAATCCGCACTATAGGACTTTGGTTGAAACTTGTAAGCGAACTAACTTATAATTAAAAAGTTTACTCTAGCGTACCTGCTTTATGTACCCTATAGAATGCAAACCGAAGGTTTCCGAAGACGGCCGAACGAAGTTGAGGATTCAGCGGGGAACTAAATGACGTCATCTTTTGCCAATCCTTGCGACTCGTCCAGTACATTTAGCACCAATGCATGCACCCGGTTAGCATCGTCCATGCTGCGAATGCAGTTAGTAGAAACATCGGAAACGTCTTTCATGTTCATACGGATCAACAATCGCGTCGCGTGCATATTAAAAATCCAAAAGTGTGGTAGCACACGCACACAAATTAGCTGCAAGTCTTGCGGTAGAATATGCAGTGCTACTATAAACAAAAACTTAATAAAACACTTTAAACCTTTACTAAGGGAATACCAAACTTGTTGTCTACACGATACTTACTAATAAAGCAATTTAATTTTAAATAACTTCTACGTCATATTTTCGGAAATGGCAGGCTTGAATATTTTCTTTGGAAACAATCGAAGATTGCCGAAGACGGTCGAATAGTGCACAAACGCGGTCACTAAACCAATTAGCATTAATACCGAGTATTCTGTGCTTTCGTAGGTTGCTCATTTCCTAGAACCAAATCTTCAGCATAACGTTCGGTAGCACGTAATTATTTCTAGAACCGGCAAGTACTCCATACCAAATAAAGAATTAGATGCTTGGTGACTGTTAACATCCGATTCCCTCGTAAAGGTAGAAGAAACTCGGTCAATCATCCGTCTAACTTATACTTCGATCCGCTCCCGTTCTGATAATTTCCAAACATTTTTCAAACGACAATGGTCTCTGAATTTTTAAACCTCCGAGGGATCTATAAGTCGTGATCAATTACACGTTCGAGCTACCCGTAAACTAACATACTTTATAGTAACAGTGCGCTGTATAATACATGCATACCCCTTCTCTGCGCTACTGCTACGCTTGCAGTTGCTTGAAAAAGTCAGTCGCCTTTTTTTTACTGCTAGGACCGCTGCAAAGCACTATTCTATTTTTCTTTAAAAGTATAGCACATCGCGCACTTTTTTGTCTGATAATTAAATTTTGCTCATGTAGGCTTTTACACTTTTGCATATTTAAACATCTAATACGATCGATTAACCACTTTCGATTATTATAACGGGAACCACCATACATTCCGCCGCACCGTTAATCCAACGATCCGATGGACTTCCACACACTAACACCTAACGTATCTTTCCTACTATTTGTTAAACAAAAACTACCGGCATTGCCATGTCCGTATGTGGACGTAAGCAGATGTTTGTGGATGTGTACGAGAATTAGTCAAAGAAAACTACTATTTTTCTAAACCACAATACTAATCACCTTCATACATTTAACATTTCTACCATTTCCCAATGACTGGTGCTACGTGCATGGAAACTTTAATTATTGGAGAAAATCCTTATTCTCCCACGTACTGTTACGTTGCTGCATGCCTCCCCCTTTTGGGAATATATGCTCGTTATAGGTTGTAGTATCCTCGGTTTTACTTAACTACACTTCGTGAGACCCCCTTTAAGCTTTTCAATCGTGTCTTTCTCGCTTACAATACGGTAGGACTTGGTTCTTGTACCGACGAATTCTAATATTAGACCTCCATTAAATTCGTGTTTGAATTTCCCTACAACTTTTTTGTTGACAAGCGGTATATTGTATTTATTATCCGCGGGGTAGTCACTCTTTTAAGATAACTATATTTTGTTTGGTATCAACTAATATTAGATTTTTTTAGAGAGCCCAAACCTGTAAATAGATTTTAAATAGGACCACCTCTTACAAGGTTACACCCTTTAAAAACCCAAATCTCTAATTTTTTTACATCTTTATTTAACTCCATTTTTAGAACCTTTTTTCGCTATCCAAGACATATGCTTTAACCAACCATTGGAAGCAGAAAAAACGGTTTATTCGATTACTTAATAAAAAAAGAATACAACATACAGCAATAAAGTCTATTGCGAACTCTACGGCGTTTAACCAAAATGGTAGAAGAGACTACCGATGTGAAATCCTTTAACACAAAAAATATGGTTATAACGTCTTCTAGTAATCTGGAAAGAACACAGCAAGATACATTTCAATAGATTGTAAATACCCATTTACGAACTTGCCCCGCGTTCGGGGTAAGTTCGTAGTGGGTGCAGCTTGTTACAATTTTCTGTGTAATAAAAAATTTCCAAGGAAAAATTGTGTTTCTTTCATAACAAATTATAGAGTATTAACTCTATTTTACGCTGATACTAATATATGTTAAATATTTAACAAATAACATATAAATAAATGTGTTAAAAGTGAAACTATGCAAAAAGCGGTCCGATCTTATCCCACTCCACCTTGTTACGTGCCGAAAAGTTCGGCACTAGGCATTCTCAATTAAGTTTTAATATGTAAGAATTTCGCGCCATAAATTTAAAAAGACTTGTGCGCGTATTTCCGTCACTTCAGATAGGGCGTTGCGCGAGATTTGCGCCGACGCGGTGGGCCAAGAAGGCAAGTGGTGGATTTCCGATATAGGCGTGAGGACTAGCCTTGGGGATAAACAAGTGTAGTTGTATCGTATCGTGTCTTTTTCTGATATGTAGGTTTCCTGTGATTTCAAAATTATAGTGCCTTTACCTGTCCTTTTTACCTTATTTGTATCTACATATAGAGAGAAGACAAATCGAATTTGGATTCAACCTGGCTCAAGAATTCCCACGCCCGAGAAAGATTAGCCAAAGCAGCCGGCGACATCATGGGGTAATTCTGCAAGAAACCCTGCAATTTATGTGAGTAGTATCTTCGTTTCTTTTTTTTATGTGTTGCAATAATTTGCATATTGTGTGACGTCATAATTTGCGCGTCATTTTTACATTATCTAATATCGTTACCAACTGACGTAGTGACTCGCGTACCTCGCCGGCGGGGCTGTAATAACATTACCTCATTCCAAATATCTTCTATTCAACGAAAAAATCTATGCCCTATCTAATCTACAATGTAGAGAAATATCTACGAATATTTATGCAAAAACCAGCACACAGTAGAAGTCAGCGCCAATGAGCCCTGTGAAATCCAATTATTGTACCATGATATAAATCACATTAATTGTAAACAAATACCTTTAAGCATTTCAAATACGAGAATACAATGGTTGGAGAAAAATCAATGAATCGTAATCAGCCTCAAAAATTCAGTGGCAACCGTAAAATGTTCAAAATACTTAGACAAACACTCATTAAAAGGTACACACTTAATAAGTCTTTCTAATGTATGTGAAATTCATATTGATGGACATCTTATACAGAAATATTGAAGTTCTATGGCTACATTTTAAGATATAAATTTACCAGAAATCAAGACGTCGGAAGATTAAATTCGCAAGAATGACGACCTCTCGAAAACACCAATAAAATTAGATCTCATTGATCTAGACGAAACAAAAGTAATTTATAGTTCCCTGGAAGAACAAAAGAAGAAATTAGAAAATACAGACAATGTACCAACGCACTTTTAATCTTTAAACTATTATTGTGATTGTAATTACTGTAGGAATTATTAGTTTTAAGGTTATTTGTAAGTGTACTAAGAAAAATAAGAATTTTCCAAAGATAAATAAACTTTTCAAGTCGGACGAAATCGAAGGAATAAATTCTATTTCCTCCAACTTTCAACAAGGAGTAGACGAATTACGTTTTCAGATATAATCACTGTATTAATAAAACATTATACTTTGTAACGTATTTTTTTTTCTAGTTACATTTAGTTCAATAAAATAGAAATAAAACAGCTATAATTTAAAATATTTAATTTTAGAATTATCATCCAATAAAAATTAATATATATTATTTATAATAACGCATAGATTCTTGTATGTATATACTCTAAAGTTCGTTACCAAGCTCTGTCAAGTTGTCAGTCGGCACTTCATTCTCAACGTTCGAAAGTGCAAGCCGCTTTTGCAGACGAGGTGAGGTCGAGATGGCCCTGTCGAAACACATGGCTTCTAACAAAGTTAGGAAAAAGTAGAGCAGTGAAAATTCTTGGTGTCTGGAGGTCGAGCCTAACAGCGGTTGCGTGAGCATGATTTTCGATAAGCCTCGCTCCGAACAGTTTAGTTGATCCCGACAGGCCTGAGAATATGGAACCCTTTTGGGCATCATTTTAGACTTGCAATATCTTGAGGACATATCTTGAATAACATTTCCGATAATAAATTAAAACAAATTCTGAAGGCAGTATTTTAAAGCAAGAATTTATGGTTTCGTTCTATTCAATATAACATGCAGTAAAGTAAACGCCGATTCCACATGTGTTTCCGATATTTCAACCTTACCGATGAATAATATTACACAAGGATATTATGATGGAAATCTACGACAGCTGAGGTCAAGGTCCAGCACTTGTAGTACATTTTTGATGCACGTGAGTGTTTTTAACTTTTGATAACTTTGGAATTACAGTAAATTATTATGAATTATCCAACATTAATTGCTTGAGTAACGTAAAGAGAAAGTAGTTTTTGTGAGAAATCAGTGAATTAACGAATATGTTGCTTGCTTGTCAGAATGTTTGCACATGTACGCAAACAGTGTATTTTATAAAGTTTCTGAATGACAACCTATGTCAGACAAAAAATATGTAGATTCCGTTTTCCTATCTAGACGCCATATGCTGTCTTGATTTAATTTACATTATGCTTGAAGACTTTCAGGTCATGTAAAGGCACTTTCATTGACATTTGAAATTCGCGTATTTATTGTAGATTACAATTAAATTAGAATAATTACATTTTACCAAGTCGGCACTTTGATAATTCATTTTTGTTGTAATAATCAAGGAAGTACTTCGCTGATTAAAAAGAAACTAATGTGTTATGAACAATTAATAAATTATATGTCTATCTAATTAAATCTTATAGAAATGATCTAGTCATAGATCTTAATTTTGAATGTAAAACTTCATTAGAATTATTATAAAAAAATTCGAAAAGATACAAACTTAAATATTGCAGTCATATGTACATAATCAGAAATTTATCCAAATAGAATCCTTTTTGTTTTTGAAAGATGTTTTATTGTTTAATATTTAAAAAATTGCAAGTCCTCCCGGAATAGAAAGAGTGTGTAGTGAAAATAAATTCCCTCAGTATATTCTAAATGCCTAAATTCTATTATTCTATTTTTGGCAAATGTTTTTGAGGACACAAATGGTGTCCATATTGTGCTTTTGTTTGTTCACAGGTAAAGCTGAGACATCTGTATGACATCTGGTGGTTGAGGTCTTGGTGTGTCCTAAAGAGTGAAATTCAGGTTTTATGGCTATGTTAGTGGTGTTAAGATAAGGTTTCCGCATTCCCCTTATACAAGCACAGTTAAATTTTGTTGGTTATAGTATTAAAAAATACGGTGGCGCTCATTAAATATATTTTTGGTCTTTTATTCACCCATGACCCAAGCTCATGATCTACCCAGAGCTAACACTCGACTAGCCGTTTATATCTTAAGAGTTTTTCTTTGTCTCAAGCCATTCTCCATCCGACATTACCTTGGGCTTAAAAGAAAAAGAAGAAATTCTCGACCTTGTGATATCAGATTAAGGTTTAGAAAATTGGGAGATTTAATTTATAGCTGATAGTCACGAGGATAAAGAAATATAAAACTAGATTTTTATAATACAACTTTACATTAGGTTAGAGATTTATCAATTATTTTAACCTTCGTATTCTCAAGGACAGTGCATTGTTTACTTCATAGACTTTGTACTAATTGTTGTTATGTAACGTATTTTTTTTACTCAGTTACACTTTCCTTATTAATCTAATATAATGTCTTAATAAAATAAAAATATAATTTATAAATATCTGATCACTTAAAATAATTCATAAAATATATAATGGGATATGCGCTCCTTCGCTTTAGAGGTCTAAGTTCCTACAATAAGAATCGTCAGTCTGTCATTTCGTGTCACTTTTCAGCGTTTGCACAGGTAAGCTGCTCTCAGCAGCGTAGAAAGGTCAAAATGGTATCCATCCACATGGCCTGCAATACGGTCCGTAAGAAAGTTTTAATTAATTTAACCTTTGTGTCTGAATGTGGTTCCTGGCAGCTGTTGGGTGATGGTTTTATTTTGTATTCCACCTTTAGCGAGTTAGTTGATTCCTGCAGGCCGAAGAAGATAGAAGTCCCCCATCATTAAAACAGTTGGTATAATTAATTAGATAAATTTTATTAATGCTTTCCTCGTAGTACAAGATCATCAATACCATAAATACTACTGAAATGAAAATTTAGTTTGAGATTTAAAATACAAGAAAATAATAGTACATGGAGCTCGACCTTGTGATATCAGGTAAGATAGTCGTTTATGTTATATGGAGGTCCAATTTGCTATCTGATATTCGCGAGGGAAATATAGAATATTTCAGTTAAATGTAAACATCAGTATTTCTTATCAACTGAAATTGTTGTAGATACTTTAAATGATTATTCTATTGTGAGTTACTTATCATCTTGTGGGAACAGTCCAGAGACCAAATGAAGAACTACTATAAATATATTGTATTGATTAGAATTATTATTATTATTACACATTGCTTTTTCATACAGTTTAAATGTATGGTTTAAGTTAAATAAATTTTTAAAAACTTCCTTTTCCTATTTGCAAACAAAATTTGCTGGTCTAATCAATTCCATCATCCTGTATTACAAATATGCCATTTATAAGAATTTTCTTTTAATAAAGAAGCTTCTTAATAAAAAAAAACAAACTTTTCGATAAAACCATTAGACCGAAGCCATTTCGATAACTATCTGTAGTTCAAACAACCCATCTTAAACCAAAAATACATTTAAACTCATTCAAGTTTCAGATCAAATCTGGAAATAAAATTTATTTTAGAGGTTCTTTAGTAGAGCATTATTCCACTGAACGAAAATCCTCTCGAATTTAACTCAGAAATTCTATCTCAATCCATTCAAATGACGCATACCACTATAAAGTATACGATCAATGATGCAGATGTTGAGCTTGATCTTGAGACAAAGCTAATTTTCTAGAGTTCTAGGCTATCGAATGAATAGTGGAGGACGACGAACAAAACAAGTTCAAAGTTACAATTTTGGCTAGTTCTACGATATTTATACTCGCGGAAATATTTTTCTTGTTGAATATCAGCTTGAATGTGATAGCCATCATGTAACCAGGCCTACGAGTTTTACATAAATTATTAACTGAAATATTACATGCATATTTTAGATTGTACAATACTGCAGTATTGTAGGGTTAATAAACTGAAAGACTATTTTTATCAAGAGTAGGGCTCGAAAGACTGCAACGTAAAAGCAACTTTAGGATTAGAAAGCAGTAGCTCAAGTGGTAAGAGAATTAATTGCCGTGGTGTACCTTATCATTAGGGTTGTTGTGCATTCTCTTTATTTTTGACTATACCTAGGTCGCTGGTCCATCCTAGTCGTACATTTATAGAAAATAATAAATGAAATGAAATAAAATTTGATAAGATAATTCAAAGCTAATATTTGTAGACTCACTTGACTGTAACGTGTCAATAGGTTGAGTGCGTTACAAGGAGGGTGGAATTTTTGTCTCTTCGATGCAGTTACTTCTTTTGTGTGTAGTATCTTGAATGTTGTTAAATGTTTGAGTGTTTATAAGTAATGCCGGTTAGGCGTCAAGATGGAGGTGAATGGGTAAGCGATCTCTTGAAGGACGTGGTTAATAGGTATTGGGTAATGTGTGATGAGAAAGTTTAGGTCTACTGTGAAAGGCAAATAATAAATCTAATTATGAAGTTATATTCAAATATTAAGGAAAATAGCATAAATATTCAATTCCTTGATAAGTTGCAGTTCAGGAGAATTTATGTAAGAAGTTTGATTGTTTGCTTGCTTGCTTGTTTTAGTTCGACATATATGGCTCCGTCGGTTGCCTTGCGATCTTCAACATTTGTTTCATAATTCAACGTAAGCGATACGCTTTATACATGTTGTGCCGTGACGTGCTCGTTATGAAGTTCGACAAGGAAGTCAGTATCACGTATACACGCTCAAGTTAACCTAACAAATATTTGCTTATATTATGATGCAATAAGAATTTCCACTTAAGTATGAAGGTTCAAAGTAATATTTATAATCTAAGACCGGTTTGTTTGCGCAGGTTATTATTAAAGATTAGCACCAGAAATTTAAGCAAATAATCTGGAGAATTCATACACTAAGTCATGCTTTAGCATATCTTGTGGGGTCATATTTTAATGCAATGTTTAACTTTAAACTAACGTTAAACCTTAGCTCAGAAATTTGCAGTATTGTTCTAAGACTGCATATACAAATCAGGATATCATAGGACGTTGTTAAATGTTGTATAAAACGTAATTGTTTTTATATGAATTTAGTAGGAAAGTTTACTCTACTAAAATTAATTCTACTGCCGCTTTCTGAAAGCTTTTGTTGTTTTATAACCCAATTAGGGTCTGCCTTTTTACTGATATACTATTGTTACTCTAGACCAACCTCTTATAAATATACGTAACGTGGTAGATGTAATCTATTATAATTAATCGAAAGAACAATGAAACGTGACGTAAGCGTAGATGTTACGTAAGGGTAATATTAATAATTGGGTCTTCGGATAAATCTACTAATCTAGTTATCTACTAAAAATGTCCTCTTTGAACATTAGATGCTTCTATTTCTAAATAAATAAAATAATGAGCGATTTTAAAACACATACATACCTTTTGAAGGAAGGACCACCTTAAATCATCTATATGCAAATCCAAAACCTGTAATACCTACTGCAAACAAAGGAAATGCTACCATAGTTCTAAATCAAACAAAATATTAAAAAGAAGGTACCTTTTATTTACATTTTTGTAATAATTTACTTTTATGTAAAGTGCATTTAAATCCCTCTTTAAACTAACTAGAAGAAGACTCTTTCGCGCAGCGTAGTTCGTTTTCTAATATACTAAAGCGTAAGTGACGACAAGATTTCGGAATTATCTTGTTTGTTACATGCGTGCAAATTTCGAAAATCAATGCAGCTTCCTCTAGAGCAAAAAGTGAAAATCGGAAAAATTTGCGTGCTTGTAAGGTTTATACATCTTTCCCATTATCTATGTTATTTGGATAAAATTTATTCTGTTTTGCGCCCAGTGCATAACACTTGTTACAGTATTCCGCGAGATAGGTTTTGGGCCTTTTGGAACGGTTTTTTAAAAAAGTGTTTTAAAAAAACTCTTCTATCAAATTTATTTATACAGATTTACAATTAATTTTAATTTACAAGTACTTTATATGCAGCAAGGTGTCGAGATTCACGTTCACTAATTAAATAAATTGAAAATTACGGTGAGTAGCTGAACTACCAACAATGTTAAAGTTGTGAAACTCTAGACTGACTGGCCATCTTGGGCTCCTGAGGGTATTTATGCTATCCTTACCCCTCGCATTGCTTATGGGAACTCCAGAGCTCATGTCTGCTTATTTCTGTATTTAATACAAAGTATTACATTTTAATTATCTTAATTCTAATAATTGCTGTCTTATAACTTACTCTAACCTGAACCTGCAGTATAACGTTGCGTCTGGAATACAACGTCTGTTTCCGTTCTCATTGTCTGGGTTGTAAACTTTCATTAACCTCTTGTAATATGTCCTACAATTATACATTGTAACAATCTAACTTAAGTTTTAATAGTTTCATTTAATTACATATATATCCTAATTTGGGGATATGTAACTCGCGCAAACACGAAAGAAAACAGTAAGAGCAAGTAAAAAAATTGTTTGCGCCGAAACCGCAAGAAAACGGGGACAGAATAGTAGAATTTGGACTAGCTCAAAAGCGTCGTAGAGGGTTGTGGGTGAAATAAAAAGAATACATTGAAAACCTCTGTAAAACTATATTTTCAACTTACAATCTCGAAAGGATATTTACAAAAACAAAGAATCCAATAATTTGCGTAATCGTTTTAAATTTATAGGTAAGTTGTTTACGTTAAAAAGACAAAAAAAACAGTTAAAAACGGACTCTAACAAACTTTGATTAACTAACTTTTAATTTATAGAATGATTACATAGTCGTTTGTGCATTTTGCATGTAAATTTTGTAACGTGGTGGCGCTAATTTATTGGATAATCATAAGCATCAAAAAAGTATTTAACGAAACAGGAAACTGTACCTTGAGCTATCGGCTTCGTGTTGGTATCATCTTAGGACTGAGAAAATGCGGCTGCATTTCTCTATTGGCTGGATACTGGAACCACCAACTTTGCTCATACTAGCACAGAAAGCATTTTTAGTACTGCGACTTTACTACGTGCAGCTTTTAATTAAAATGTAGTCACTGCTAGTGGTAAGAAATATCGCAACTACTTTGTAACGTAAAGTTTTCTAAGCAGCTGTTTAATTTTATAATACAAAAATTTATAGAACAATTACTTGAGGAATTTTATTAAATAACACTAATTTCAAATGGTAGGAAATCAAGCTTGTCGAGAAATTTTAGGGCGTTTTAAATATAAATGCAGAAAAAAGTATTTGCAGGGTTTTGAACGTAACAAATTGCCCTCTAGCAAAATTAAAAGGTCGGGGTAGGAAGCAGAAGCAACGGAGCGGGCAGCATATTAATAAAACGAAGCAAAAAAAATTTCGTCTAAGAAAAACTACAGGAATAAATTAAAAACCAACAAAAGAATTTTTATCCGGCTTGAAGTACGAGTACACACTAATATGAAAAATTAAAAAGATCTTACAAAACTACAAGAAAAACTAGTACACACTAATAGGATAAAATAAAAAAATCTTACAAAACTACAAGAAAAACTCAAGAATCATTAGAAAAGTTTTTATTCGGCTTGAAGGACAAGTACACCGGACCAAGTCAAGAAGTGTCAAGGATATAGGAGAAGGAAAAGTATAAGGTAGCTATTACCGAGGACAAAGATAAAATGGCCTAACACTGCAAAAAGTCGTCGCAGGACGGATATCTGTTGTAAAGAAACAGTAAAGTTTTCCACCTCAAGAAAAAAAAGTGGTTTCTCGCGAAAAAACCCAAAGTAAGTAAAGGAGCAAGAACAAAAACCTACAGTACAAGCAAATACGAGACAATAAGCGTCAAGTCTCAAAGTATGCAAGGGAACAACGAAAATACTGGATAGAAAGTTGAGATACTTCATGCTGTGGTAACAAAGAATCGTATTAAACGAACAACCGAAGAAAAGGATAGCTAACTAGGCCTAAAAGTCGACTAAGTCGTGGTTTCCAAAGAAAAGAAAGAAATGGACTAGAAAGCACCTACCACAAGAAGCAGATCGAACAAATTTAACTAAGTTTATAAGGGAACTAGCAGTAAGAAAACCAGCAGAATTGACGGGAAAGAAAAATGGACCAAAAGGAACAGAAAAGCTTAACTAAAAATAAAAAGAAAACTCTAACCTAAAAATAAAACTAGAAGTAAGTAGGAACAACCTTATATATGTATGTGTGTGTGAGGGAAAGCGGGTGTGTATGTGGGTGTATGTGTGTGTGTGTGTGTATGTGTTTATAGTGTGTGTGTGTGTGTGTATGTGTATGATGACTTTAGTGGCCTCTTATAACAGACAGGCCGTAGCGTGGGAATATTCTAATCTCGGACCCACACGAAGTGGGTGAGTACAAGGAGCAAAAACAAAAGAAGAGAAAGAAGGGCAACCAGAACCATAAAATTATTAGAAAATTAAACAACGTCAAGTCCAAAGATCAAGTTCTAAGGAAGGGTGGAGTCTGCATAAAAATTGGAAACGTAGAGGACCAGTAATGGGGCTTAAAACGTTTGCGTCGCCAGAAAGAAAATGAAGCAAGATCAAGAACATTAGGGTTTTGCCGATCTACATCTTCGGATTCGGAATCAATATAGAACATTTTTTCCTCTTATTTGTTTTGTTAACCCATTTCGTTAGTTGAGATACCGGAGCAAGGAGTAGTATTGGTTGGGTGGTTTTCCGCAAAACAGGATTAACAGGGTGTGTAGTAGTTGTAGCACGAGGTTGAGTAAGTGGTGGAGGTAGTAGTGGTTTATGAAACTCAGTAGGCGTAATGGGAGGAACCATTTTGCTTTAGTAACGTTTATAGAAGAGTCAATGATAGAAAATGAAACTGCATTGGCTGTCAGAATATCGACGTTAAGAAAGAAAACAGCATTGGCTGTAGGAGTATTAACTTCAGGGAGAGGTACAGAATTTGATAAAACTTCAGCAACATTACATAACGGAACGGAATCAGGTAGAACTTCGACAACATTAGATAACAGGTCAGCATTAAGTAGAATTTTATATACCTTAGACAAAGGAACAGAATCAAGTAGAATTTTATCAACGTCATGTAAAGGAATAGCAGCAGACAGAATTTCAGCCACAATAGGAACTGCTTTTTCAACAACAGCAGATACAGAAACAAGATCAGGTAAAACTTTGACAACAACAGCAACAGATATCATAGATACGGGTTCACTAACTTCACCAGGACCTTCTCTAGCTGTATTGGAAGTTATCGTCACTTCAGCCTCATCTGTTATTGCAAATACGACAGAAATTTTTTTGGTAAAAGCATTTAAGGAAGCAGGAACAAGCTTTTGAGTTACTACCTGTAAGTCAGTAATTTGAGGTATGGACTCAATTCGTGGAGGAGGTACCGAAGAAAACGTAAAACTAGAGCAGAAGAAATTTGGTTCTTATTAGTAGTAGGATGACAATTCGAACAAATGCGTCGAGTAACCCTCCTATGTCCACAAACTACTTGAGGACGAGTACAACACGTCGAAACATGGCCAGGTTGATTGCAATTGAAGCATGTGACCTGACGAGTAGAAGTAAGCATAGGAATAGGAACAATAGAAATTACAGAAGAAGTATTTATTCTACTCGTAGGCATAGGAGGAAACTTAACCGTTCGATCATGTGAAGTAAAGGTACTTTTCTCAATCGTAGCGGACTTGTAAGCAAAATTTGGTTCTACGTATGTTTGACTTCGTCTAAAAGTGTTTTGTCATAGTTAGCAGGTTGAAATTCTTCGCGTAGCAACTGAACAACAACGGACCACTTGATTTTTGAATTTTTAAAACCCCTATATAGGATTAGGGCCTTATCGGATAGTAAATCGGACGCAGAAGCAAATAACTGAGAAGGAGAAACATTGTGCGCTAAACATAATTTGTCAGCGCGTAACAAGAATGCGTCTAAAGACATCTGACTATCGCCGGAAAATTTCAACTCCCAGTCATACACTTGCTGACCATAACTTGGAATAGAGTTAGAAATAGGAGTAAGCATTGCTATAGGTAACACGTTCGAAGGTTCTGTAACAGAAGAGTGTTCCTCTACAGCGGTCGAACGGATAGAAAGAGTAGTACAAGCAATAGGTACCGGCAGACTTGTTGAATGATTGAACTGATCGTGTAATTTGTCACAATTATTGAGTCACTTAATAATAGTTACCAACAACTGTCGTTGTTTGTACTCTTCCGCATCAGAAGCAACATTCAATCGCTTAATTCTACCTTCCAGGTGTACAGTGAGTGAAATAATACGTTTACCGTCGATTGTAGAAAAATGTCCGTCAAAAGTTTTGCATTTAGCGGTCAACTTAGCTAAACCTTCGGTCACTGCGTCGTAATCTATTTGAAAATCGTGTTCAGATATAATTGGGTCTGTACTTTTAAAAGATTCTGATTTTAAAATTTTTATTAGAGTTTTTTAAGTTCGTTTACAGATAACTCAGCATCGAACCCACGACAGCTTATCTCATATTTGAGTTCGGGCTTGTGTAAGTGTTCTACGTTTAATTTCTAAAAGGTCTAGCCATTTTTTTCCAGAATTATTTACTATGAACAAAAGTAGAGTATGATATAACGTGGTATTCTCAACGTGGTAGTATAGAAACGTCTCACAACAAAGTATCCAAAAATACCAGTAAATAGAAGGATATTAAGAATAGAAATAGGGCGCCAGTGTCTTCAACAGCCAAAAAGCCGAATTGCCAGCGAAAACACAATTCTGGTAAGTCGGCAAATTGAAAGTCTAAAGTAATTTTAGTAGTAATATAATCTCTTCAAGGAAGGTATGTTAGCTTTAATCATATTATAAATTAACATGCGAACATTTATGATTATTAATTTATATGCGTGCTTAGAGACAGCTGCGAAAAAGAAATGTCAAATAAGCAAAAGTTAATTACTCAGATCCTATTAGAAGTGTAATGCTTATTGTTAACCAATGATTACAAAGTATCATTGTACTATCCTTAAAGTATTGAATTACGATGTCGGGTTTGAGCTTTGTAAATTTTTGGTTGAAAGTGCAACGTACAAGATTTTTAAACACAAAAAAGTCTACGGACAAATCCCGCTTAACCAACAATAGTTAGTTGGTCGAAGCGGTTTTTAGAAGTGTAGACGTTTATAATAAACACCGTTGTTTTAATTTCCTTTTTCAAAGAGCATTATTTTGCACCTTCAGAAAGTTTGATGTATAGATTACGTGAGATAGCAACCTTCAAGTATTGAATAACAGTTGACGCGTTAAACAATTGCACGCTGAATTATGCATTAAGTTAAAAGTGTAGTGCGGATCAAACACGGTGGTGTTTTCTTTTGTGTCGTTTGAAATTTTAGCAATGAAAGAAATGCTGTAACTAATTGTAGTGCAATTGTTAGGTATTGTTAGAAACTTCGTTTAGAATCTCGACAGTCAACGTATCATCTGTAGAAAGAAATATAAAAAAATATTGAAGTATGTGTTTGTATATTTAGTTACAAATTACGTGCTTATATTCCGTATACATATCAAAAACATTTATAATTATTATCATTAAAAGATAATCAGCGTCTGTTTCACTTTTTGTTATTTCAATTACATAAACCCCGAATAATTCAGGTATAGGTACAGAAAATTCGAGACGAAAGGTTGAGTACAAATAGAGATTTCCAAAAAGCTGATACGAATTTGTAAGTAATGAAGAACGGTTTCAGAAATATAGCAAATTTTAAGTAAGTAAAGAAAGGTTTCGAAATCGTAGTCCACGTTGGGCGCCAAAATTTATGTTTCGGTGTTCCGCACAAACACGAAAGAAAACAGTAAGAGTAAGTAAAGAAATCGTTTACGTCGAATACCGCAACAAAACGGGGACAGAATGGTAGAATTTGGGCTAGCTCAAAAACGTCGTAGATAGCCGTGGGTGAAATAGAAAGAACACATTGGCAACCTCTGTGAAGTTATATTTTCAACTTACAATCTCGAAAGGCTGTTTACAAAAACAAGGAGTCCAATAATTTACGTAATCGTTTGCTATAGCGTGATGGTAAACAAAGCGTCATAACATAAGAATATAAAATTGATAAGCAAATATTACATTTTATAATCTAGATACTTACCTAATGCTTCACCTTAAATATATACACAAGAAAATAAAACATAAACTATACAGTATTTCTAGAAAAAGAAATATACATAAGTTATATATACATGCTGCATTGTGCAGTTTACATCCTCAAGAAATATTGTAACATTAAACTTATATACCCTAACTTAATTTAATCAAGTGTCAACTACTTTTAAATTTATAAGTAAGTTGTTTACGTTAAAAAGACAAAAGAAACAGTTAAAAACGGACTCTAACATAAACTTTGATTAACAAATTTTTAATTTATAGAATGATTACATAGTCGTTCGTGCATTGTGCATGTAAGTTTTGTAACGTGGTGGTGCCAATTTATTGGATAATCATAAGTAATAACAGCAAATGGAAAGTCTATTTTTCACAGTAGCATCAAAAAAATATATAACGAAACAGAAAACTGTATCCTAAGCTATCGGCTTCGTGTTAATATTATCTTAGGACTGGGAAAATGCGGCTGCATTTCTCTATTGGCTGGATGCTAGAACCACCAACTTTACTCACACTAGCACAGAAAACATTTTCAGTAGCACGACTTTACAACATATATTTTCGATAAGAAAATGTTGACTTCAATTTCTTTTCAAAGCACGATCTCTATTTTATAAGGACAGAATCATGTATGGGGGTAGGGTATTTGGCTTTCAAAGATATCGCCGAAGAATCATGTGTGCAGAATTTCCAGACAACAGCTGCTGAAATACAAACTGTAACAGCTTGCGAACAAGCAGATAACGCAATTATCAAAGGAGTTTTAGACAAAGGAAAGCAATCTTATTACTTTGTAACATTAACAGCTGCAGAATAAAGTATACTTATGGATAACGAATCCATTGTAGGCAGATGCACGCATGTGGTAAGTGGCCTTATCTTTTAGAGAAAAGCTGTGAATTTACGTGCAGCTTTTAATTAAAATGTAGTCACCGCTACAAACAAGACGCCAACGGTAAGTAACAGAATCCCGCCCATTTTTATCGCCACATTTCCGGACTTTATAAAACACGCACGAGAAATGAAACGAATTACTAAACGCGACCTGAATATACGAGCAAATGGACTTGGTGCACGAATCCACGCGACTGACGCAGACGAATTCCGTTTCGCACAACACTATTTGAAAAAACACGCCATAGAATTTCACACCTACGGACTGAAGACCGAACGACAACTTAAGGTTGTAATACAAGGACTAGCCGCGAACATCACTCCCGAAGACGTTACAAACGAACTACTGGAAAGGAAATTTAATGCCGAGCACGTTACGAGACTACAGTCCAAAGAATATACAGCAACACGTTCCTCGTTATTTTAAAAAATGAACCGACATCACAGACGATCTACGACATTCACGAACTTCTATACTGCCACGGCGTTAGGGTTGCTGCCTTCCAGTCGAAGGTGGAGATACCACAGTGTTTTGCTTGCCAACGATTCGGACACTCCAGTTTGAACTGCCGATACCGACCTCGCTGCATCAAGTGCAGCAAAGAACACTACGCCTCCGAATGTACAAAAAAACGAGAGACGACACCGACATGCGCTAACTGTAGAGGACCTCACCCTGCGAATTACAGAAATTGTCCAGCCTACAAAGAAATACTCGACAAGAAAAAGAAGACACACCAACCACCGGTACCTATACTCGCACAGGATACATCCGACAGCTCCGACTCAGACGAAGAGGAAGGCTGGACGAGAGTCGACCGCTATAAGAAAACACAACCACGCAAGACCCCACAGGAAGTACCGACAAAACCGACTGAAACGGTTACGGCAACGACATCCACCGCACACTGTGCACCAGACACCGACAGCTCCTCCGACGTCAGCATGGACAGCACTCCAGTGAAACGTGTGAAATGAAGACGCAGACGTTCCACGAAGACAAAGGTGACAAAAACAACGACACCGACTATCACCGCAACGCCTACAACGGAAGTTCGCACCATGCGAAGGACTGCTCCAGCTGCCCCAGCACCTGAAGCAGTCACTCCGCAAACGAACACCGACCAGGACTCAAAAACCAAGACACTACTGAACAAAGCACTACAGTGGACGCAACGACTCATCTCGACCTACATGGCTGGGGAACCCGTAATGCTGCTACTACTAAATGCACTATACGACATTTTCACGATCCTTAATGGATAATCACCGAACACGACGACAACTGCGATTACTCTCTTGGAACGCCAATGGAATTAAACGCAGACTAACTGAACTACGACACTTCCTGACTGAATTTGACATCGACATTGCACTACTCGATGAGACGAAACTAAACCGCAACCACGACCTCAAGATTGCAAATTACACAACGCACAGGAAAGACAGGACCATCGGACCAGGACAAATAACAAGCGGAGGTGTAGCCGTACTTATACACAGACGAATCACGCATTACGCACTTGACTTACCGCAAACACAGCTAGATGCTGCAGCAGTGGCGTAACTACACCCCTGCCAGCCCCCGCTATGCGGGGGGGCCCCAAGTGCAAGAAGGCCCAAACGATAATAAACTCAACTTATTCATCTTCAACGTATTTGGCAGGTAAGAAACGGTCAAGAAAATATTGCAGATAATTCAGAAACCGCAGGTTAACGAACGTTTTCTTGATGTTACTACTAGGAACTGCTGAAATACAAGAAATAATAATTAAGATAAATACTGAACACCACCTGCAGCCTGCATCCTTTCTTCTTTCTATCCGTTCTGTCCTATTTTGTAAGGGTTAATAAACAGATGAAAGAGACTGTAAACTTTAATAACAAAGATGTCTATATTATTCTTAAGTGATAAGTTGTATAAAGTGGTAAAGCATTATTAAACGACGTATAGTAGGGTTAGTTTGGTTTGTGGGATTTTAAATAGGAATAAAAGGGCTATTGTCTGTACAGTACAGATTCACAGGATGGCAGGTAGCTTAGTAACCTTCGCTTTCTAGAAATATAATACTAGAAAGAAATTCATTTTGTGGTTTCTAGTCAGCTGGTTGCAACGTATTTGCATTAGCTGCATTATATATAACGGAAAGGAAGTAAAAAGCATTCCAGTACGTTTTACTCAATAGTGTTGTGTTCGTATTACAGGAGGTCTTTCATATTTAAACGTAAGTATTTATATCTATTTTTATTAAACTACTATTGATTTGATCATAGTTGAAGTCGCGCTGAGAAATACATATAAATAAATCTTTAAGCATTCAATAAAAATCATTTATATTTTGTTAATTAAAGCATTTAAAGCAAAGTATGTATGTGTTATTTGTAATTTCAAAAGGCTTTTAAATAATTATTACTTATCTAATTACATTATAATTAATTTCATTCAAAATTGCAGGAAATAATATACAATGAGCACTACAAGCGGCGCTGCAAAAAACGAAAAGGAAACTATTGGAAGAATCAAAGAGCAAGATTCCAAAAATAAGTTCCTTTTTTACTTCTAAAGAGTCCGAAAAACAAGAACAATCTATGAAAGAAATTGGGCTTTCGACAGTAGCATCTACTAGTTCCGCTACAGACGAACAGCAGTCGTCAACAATTTTAAAACTCTCACCCAGGGCGCAAGTACATCACATAATGACGGCCGCGATAGAAATTTGGAACTAGATACCACTACAATTACAGAGGTAAATGTGAGTAGTACTTTTCACTTAATGAACTATCTATGGATCTGACGAAAGAATATCCAACCGATTTTGCACATTTTTAAAAATCAATGTTTTACAACATGACAATTTAAGAAAAGAAATAATTAATTACGGATTGTGTAGACCAGATGGTGCGTTTCCTAAAGATAATAAAATAGAAGTTTTTCAGTTCACTATTATTACTTAATAACTGCAAGCGAAAATAAAAGCAATACGTTAAACTTACCACACAATTCAAATGGGTGGTTGTGTTATTCTAAATTAAAAATTGTGTTTATTGTCAACCATGTTGGCTGTTTGCTTCAGTAAGGTCAAGTTGGACGACCGGAATTAATGATTGGCAGGGTTTATCAAAAAATTAAAGAGCATTTGCTTGCTCAATCTCATTTAACTTGTTGTTTTATTTACGATATGTGGAAAAAAAATTATACCATAGATAAGAAAGATACTCTACTATTAAAACAAGAAACTGAATTTTGGAAAAATGTTTTACACGGACTTTTCAATGTTACTTTAACACTATCCCAGCGCATGCTGTCATTTCGAGGACATAGAGAAAGTTTTTCTGATTCAAAAGACAGTTACAACGGTAATTTCTTAAGTTTAGTTCATTTAATTAGTAACTATGATCCTATATTACAAAAAGTGCTTGAACGACCCAAAGGTTCAATTAAATATCTTTCCCCAAAAATTCAAAACGATATTATTAATACTTTAAGCGCACACTTAAAAATATTTTATTAAATAAAATTAGATCCGCTCCTTTTTCTCAATCATAATAGACACTACACAGGATATAACTAAGATTGATCAATTAAGTAAAATTGTAAGATATATTGATTTTAAAAAACAGCTTGGGAGAGGTAACCAAAATAGATATTTGTGAAACTTTTGTGGGTTTTACAAAAGTAGAGTCCCAATCTGCTGAAGGACTATGTAATACTATATTAAGCAATTTAACCAACATGCAATTAGATATAAATAAATGTAGAGGGCAGGGCTACGATGGAGCTAACGTTATGAGCGGTACGTATTCTGGCGTGCAAAAGAGAATTTTAAACATAGAGCCTGCAGCCTTATATATGCACTGTAGTGCCCATAACTTAAATCTAGTCATAAATGATGCCGTTAAAGGTATAAAAGAAATAGAATCGTTTTTCTACTTTTAGAAAACATATATACATTTTTGCTAATAGTATAGTAAGATGGAATTGGCTTTCTGTTTTAAAGAAAATTTCACACAATTGAAACGCTTAAATCCGACACGTTGGGCGGATCGAGTAAAATCTTTAGCTGCCATAAGAATTCGGTATAAAGATATAGTAATGTCTCTTAATAAAATTATTATGATATCAAAAAACAGATGAACGAAATGACGCAAAGCAAATATTAACTAGCATGGATAATTTTAATTTTATTTTTTAAGTGTTTTTAAGTCAAATTCTAGAAGAGCTTAACAAGCTCTCACAAACTGCTCAGAGTGAAAAGGCGAATATTAATCAGATAACTCTCTTATTACAAAAACTTTAAAATTTTCAAGGAAACAAGAAATAACTATTCCAACATCAAGGAGGAAGCAGCGAAAGTTGCAGGGCAATGGAATATTAAACCGGAATTTATAAAAAAGGCAACCAAAAATAAAAAGCATTACGATGAATTATCCAATGATTATCGATTTAATGATGAAGAATTTAAATTTAAAATAAATGTATTTTATCGCGTAATGGATATTATAATTTCACAGCTGTCGAATCGTTTTAAATCGCTTTTTCATGTAAACGAAAAGTTTAATTTCTTAGAACCTAATGTATTTTTGAATTTAACTGCAGACGATATTTTATCTAAGGCAAAACAATTGCAAAATTTTACTACAAAGATTTAAATGATGCTATAGGTATAGAACTTACTACACTCAAAAATAATAGACTTATTTGTGATGAATTAAAAAATGTTAACGGTATCTTACAATTTTTAGAATATCTAGTACTTTCCAAATCTACAGGTTCTAGCAGTTTTCCAAACACCATAACAGCCTTAATGTTATACCTAACTTTACCCGTTAGCGTTGCAAGTGCGGAGAGATCTTTCTCAAAATTAAAAATTATTAAAAATTATCTTAGGAACCGCACTTCACAAGATAGATTAGACGATTTATCCCTCTTAGCAGTAGAACATGACACTGCCAAAAATATGAATATAGAGGATACAATAAACGCGTTTGCAGCAAAACATGCAAGAAAAACAAAATTTTGAATTTGATTTGGAATGTCTGCTAGCTCATAGGTTTTTACTGTATCAAATTTTTAGGTGTAAATAATTTTGTGCGGCGTATAAATATGTAGATTTAATATTAATTAACTTATAAGTTTGAATTTATGTAATTTGGTTTTATAATTAATAAAGCACTTGATTAATATAGTATATGTATTTAATTCTATACTGCTTCCTTCTCTACATGTACTATAATTTAAAAATATGGCTAAATATAAGCCAGTAATACCTTTCGAACACAAACTTACGACGCCTAGAGGCACTACAGAACACCATCCTTCGACTGATTACCGGCGCACGGTGGTTCGTCAGAAACGATACGTTACGTAACGACCTAAACCTTCCCACAGTATACGAATACTGTAGAACAAACGCCACAAAAACATACCAAACAATAGACGACTCACCACATCCTTCCATACGAGACGTCGCACCGCCACAAGGCACACGACAGACCATTAAAAAACGACCACGCCGACTACTCGATGTGTGACACAACATCAGACAAGCACTTCAGACCGGACCTAGTTGGCTAAATAAAAAAACAACTAGGACACCACACGAGATTCAGACCACTAGGTGGAAAAATCGACATCTAGAACACGCGCACGACTAACGATACAGATAAGACAGCAGAAACCACTTGGTTAACGCTGACTACGAGACGTGCCCTGAGAGGGCAGGATCAACCAGGAGGCAGGTGGTAGGAAATATTGCAACTACTTTGTAACGTAATGTTTTCTAAGCAGCTGTTTGATTTTATAAGGCAGAATTTTATATAATAATTACTTGAGAAATTTTATTAAATAACACTAATTTCAAATGGTAGAAAATCGAGGTTGTTGAGAAATTTTAGGGTGTTTTAAATATGAATGCAGAAAAAATTATTTGCAGGGTTTTGAACGTAACATACTTGACTTGAATTTGTGTCGTGTTCCATAAAGTATAAATATTGGTAGCACACACTGATGGAGTATTGGAATATCTGGATTGGTAAGCTATTTAATACTGCTTTAATACCTTACTCCTAAGTGATATGGATATGATAACTTTAAACACGAATACGTTGTAATTTTATAGTGTCTTAAAATATGCAAATAGTGCATAGGGAGTGGTTTTTTTCAAGAAATAAACAGTAAAAAAATTATAAATTGATGTCAATTGGGATGTATTTTAATTTGAAAATGACTAATGTACAGGATGATCCTTCTAAGATTAAACACAAGACTCAAATAAACGAGCACATAAAAGTACCTAACATTTTAACTCTGTTGCAGTGGGAATGGATTGTTTTACATTTGTAGCTTCTTCGGTGGGGGTGAAATCTTAAAATTTTTACCAACAACACCACACTTCTCTTTTATAATCTTTCGCCTTAAGAAATTCTCAACTTTTTTCTAAAAACAAGATTTTGACAAATCCCTTGACAAATTCTCGTAGAAAACAGACAGTATTTCATTCAGAGAAATAACCTAATCCAAAGATACAAACTTTTCCTCTGCGGTCATCAACCAGTATTACTTCAAGTAAATCGACTGCTGCTTTCACAATATCTCTAATCAACCAAAAGGGCGATGCAGACATTATGGCACCACGCAACTTAAAGTTCAATGTACTTTAGATTAATAATATCCGGTTTTGATACGTAAAATCCATTATTAGTAATTAGGAAGGGTTGTGATTATTTAGCTTTACCTTTCCTACAACAAAATTTGTAGCAAGCTTTTAGTAAGATTTTAGTTTAGTTAACCTATTTGATACAAAAGAAATAACAGCTCCTACGGATGATTCCTTTTTTACATTACCAGTAACATTTAGATAATTTGTGCATAGTTTGTGCTTGGCGGTTTTATAGCTTTAGATTTTTAAGATATGAGAAATTGGCGCTTTAAACTTAACTTTGCATTTTAAAACCATTGTAACAATATATAATAGTAGTGTAATTTGCACCACCCCATATTTCTAAAAGCGTAACAAGGTGTCAACATTGACTTCTATTGTATTGTATATCTTTATTATTTAAATAGCATTGATACAAATAACTATTAACTCAAGAAGTAATTCTAGCGAGATTTGGACTATGAAGTCCACTCTTACACCTAACTAGAGATTACTTCAAAATTGACAGATAACTAAATAAAAATATTAAAAATAAAAATAGAATAAAATAAAATAAGCATTTTTTACAGTGTTTAAACAAATAAATAAATATTCCTTAGCCATACATATACATACTCGCGCGTATGCGCACTCGCACCCATGCTCATACATAGAGATAACAAAAACACTGTCACACAACAGGCACTTAATAAATAAATTTAAATAAATAAATATAAGTATAAATAATTAAATAAATAGTATACCTTTGACATACACATTCACATACGCGCGTATGCGCACTCGCACCCATACTGATACATACACATAACAAAAACACTCAATCAAACAACAGGCACTTAATCTCAAAACCCATGCATCCTAAATGTAACTACTGTTGCGATAGTAGATACTCCCGATACGTTTGTCGGAACTTAGAGATTGTGATAGAATTTCTTATAATGGCAGCTCAAAATTAAAAATTATTAAAAATTATCTTAGGAACCGCACTTCACAAGATAGATTAGACGATTTATCCCTCTTAGCAGTAGAACATGACACTGCCAAAATATGAATATAGAGGATACAATAAACGCGTTTGCAGCAAAACATGCAAGAAAAACAAAATTTTGAATTTGATTTGGAATGTCTGCTAGCTCATAGGTTTTTACTGTATCAAATTTTTAGGTGTAAATAATTTTGTGCGGCGTATAAATATGTAGATTTAATATTAATTAACTTATAAGTTTGAATTTATGTAATTTGGTTTTATAATTAATAAAGCACTTGATTAATATAGTATATGTATTTAATTCTATACTGCTTCCTTCTCTACATGTACTATAATTTAAAAATATGGCTAAATATAAGCCAGTAAAAGTAATACATTTTAAAGAGAGCCCACTTTAAAATTTTTGCGGGGGGGCCCAAAAATCGTAGTTACGCCACTGTGCTGCAGGCGTGGAAATATACGCAGACGGACAACTACTCAGGCTCATCTCCGTATACCGAGGCCCAACGAGAATACTATCGACGCAAGACATCGACAACTTAATGCTCGGAGACACCGCCACTATAATCATAGGTGACTTAAACGCCAAACACACCACATGGGGTTCCAGAATCAACAATAGCGACGGACTGACGCTCTTCACTCACTCGCTGGGTAAAGACTTTGACATCACCGGACCAGACACACCGACAAGAATTCCTCCGAATCCAGACCACCAACCTGACGTACTAGATATAACGATAATGAAAAACATACCGTACAACTTCACGACAGAAGTGATACAAGACTTGAGCTCCGACCATCTACCGATACTAACTACGATTCATACAACGCCACATATACAAGAGACGAATAGCACCGTCACATCGACAAACTGGAGGAAATTTAACGAATACCTACAGCACAAAATAACTTCTGGAAACCCGACCGTAGACACACACGAACAAATCGATGCAGCCACAGAATACGTTACTAATTCGTTACAAGAATCATTAAATCACAGCACAACGACAAGAATCCGGAACACCAACAGACCACGACTTCCTGACTACCTACACGACATTATCAAGCACAATAGGAAGTTAGTCCGGAGATGGCGGATAACGAGGGACCCAGCCATCAAAACCCAACTGAACGCAACACAAGCCTCACTGAAAACCCTACTAGACGAACACAACACCCAACAGTGGACGGAACACATCAACAATGTTCTCGAAACTGAAGGGAACTTACACCGACTCAACAGAGGACTTACAAGAAGACATCGACAATCCAACGCACCACTAGACGGACCAGACGGAAAAATCTACGACGCCCGTGAAAAGGCAAATATATTCGCCACTACGCTACAAGAAACATTCTCACCGAACCCAACAACGCACCAGCAACACGAAACACAAGTTAACGAAACCATGGACGAAATACTACAAATGAACCCGGACGACCACATACCACTTATAACACCGAAAGACACGAAACAAACCATCCTCAGCAATGCAAACAGAAAAGCACCAGGAAAAGACAACATCACGAACCAAGCACTCAAGAACATCACGAAACGCACGCTAGCATACATTACGAGACTGTTCAACGGAATACTTCAACAACGACATTATCCCACAACATGGAAAACGGCAATCACAGTTATGATTCACAAGACAGGAAAAACACGGACAAACCCGTCACACTACCGACCGATATCGCTCCTCAGTGCGCTATCAAAAATCTTCGAACGACTGCTACTACAGAAACTGAAACTTCACCTACGAGACCGACAAGAACAATTCGGCTTCAAAGAAGATCACTCGACGACACTACAAATAATTCACGTCATAGACCACATCGCGGAGAACTACAACAAAGCTCACGTCACGACAGCAGTTTCTCTGGACATACAGAACGCATTCGACAAGGTTTGGCATAGAGGACTCCTGTACAAACTAGCGACTACACACCATGTACCACTACAGTACATACAGCTATTTGACAGCTACCTCACAGACCGAAAACTACAAGTACGAGTAGACGGACAGCTATCGCACGAGATACCTATCACGGCTGGAGTTCCGCAAGGCGGATGTCTCTCAGCAGCACTGTTCAACGCCTACATACAAGACATACCATGTAACGACAACGTCAAATGCAGACTATACGCCGACGACACTTTATTCATCACAGCAGCACGCCACCCCAGACTAGCGACTCAAAGATTACAACGCCAACTGGACGCCCTACCCGACTGGTTAGGGAAATGGAAAATACGAATCAACGTCGACAAAACAGAAGCCATACTTTTTTCACGACACAGACTACACCCACATCCTCCGCCAACGTTTGGAGGGCAGCGACTTCCGTGGAAAAACACAATACGATACCTCGGAGTGACGATCGACAGAAACCTCTGCTTCCACAAACACTTAGACGAGACGCTTAAAAAAGCAAGACAGAACAAAGGCTACCTACACCCGATGCTGACATTTAATAACAAACTACCGACAGCAACACGAACCAGAATCTACAAAACGCACATCAGACCGATCATCACCTACAGATCACAGGCATGGCTGACATACCTTTCGAACACAAACTTACGACGCCTAGAGGCACTACAGAACACCATCCTTCGACTGATTACCGGCGCACGGTGGTTCGTCAGAAACGATACGTTACGTAACGACCTAAACCTTCCCACAGTATACGAATACTGTAGAACAAACGCCACAAAAACATACCAAACAATAGACGACTCACCACATCCTTCCATACGAGACGTCGCACCGCCACAAGGCACACGACAGACCATTAAAAAACGACCACGCCGACTACTCGATGTGTGACACAACATCAGACAAGCACTTCAGACCGGACCTAGTTGGCTAAATAAAAAAACAACTAGGACACCACACGAGATTCAGACCACTAGGTGGAAAAATCGACATCTAGAACACGCGCACGACTAACGATACAGATAAGACAGCAGAAACCACTTGGTTAACGCTGACTACGAGACGTGCCCTGAGAGGGCAGGATCAACCAGGAGGCAGGTGGTAGGAAATATTGCAACTACTTTGTAACGTAATGTTTTCTAAGCAGCTGTTTGATTTTATAAGGCAGAATTTTATATAATAATTACTTGAGAAATTTTATTAAATAACACTAATTTCAAATGGTAGAAAATCGAGGTTGTTGAGAAATTTTAGGGTGTTTTAAATATGAATGCAGCAAAATTATTTGCAGGGTTTTGAACGTAACATACTTGACTTGAATTTGTGTCGTGTTCCATAAAGTATAAATATTGGTAGCACACACTGATGGAGTATTGGAATATCTGGATTGGTAAGCTATTTAATACTGCTTTAATACCTTACTCCTAAGTGATATGGATATGATAACTTTAAACACGAATACGTTGTAATTTTATAGTGCCTTAAAATATGCAAATAGTGCATAGGGAGTGGTTTTTTTCAAGAAATAAATAGTAAAAAAATTATAAATTGATGTCAATTGGGATGTATTTTAATTTGAAAATGACTAATGTACAGGATGATCCTTCTAAGATTAAACACAAGACTCAAATAAACGAGCACATAAAAGTACCTAACATTTTAACTCTGTTGCAGTGGGAATGGATTGTTTTACATTTGTAGCTTCTTCGGTGGGGGTGAAATCTTAAAATTTTTACCAACAACACCACACTTCTCTTTTATAATCTTTCGCCTTAAGAAATTCTCAACTTTTTCTAAAACAAGATTTTGACAAATCCTTGACAAATTCTCGTAGAAAACAGACAGTATTTCATTCAGAGAAATAACCTAATCCAAAGATACAAACTTTTCCTCTGCGGTCATCAACCAGTATTACTTCAAGTAAATCGACTGCTGCTTTCACAATATCTCTAATCAACCAAAAGGGCGATGCAGACATTATGGCACCACGCAACTTAAAGTTCAATGTACTTTAGATTAATAATATCCGGTTTTGATACGTAAAATCCATTATTAGTAATTAGGAAGGGTTGTGATTATTTAGCTTTACCTTTCCTACAACAAAATTTGTAGCAAGCTTTTAGTAAGATTTTAGTTTAGTTAACCTATTTGATACAAAAGAAATAACAGCTCCTACGGATGATTCCTTTTTTACATTACCAGTAACATTTAGATAATTTGTGCATAGTTTGTGCTTGGCGGTTTTATAGCTTTAGATTTTTAAGATATGAGAAATTGGCGCTTTAAACTTAACTTTGCATTTTAAAACCATTGTAACAATATATAATAGTAGTGTAATTTGCACCACCCCATATTTCTAAAAGCGTAACAAGGTGTCAACATTGACTTCTATTGTATTGTATATCTTTATTATTTAAATAGCATTGATACAAATAACTATTAACTCAAGAAGTAATTCTAGCGAGATTTGGACTATGAAGTCCACTCTTACACCTAACTAGAGATTACTTCAAAATTGACAGATAACTAAATAAAAATATTAAAAATAAAAATAGAATAAAATAAAATAAGCATTTTTACAGTGTTTAAACAAATAATATTACCCAACCATAACGTTATAGATGTAATCGTAATAAGACCTAGTTATGTAGATTTTTGTAATCCGTGTTGTTGGCTACGGGTATTGTAATGTTTAGTCGTGTTGTCTGAAGTCTTACGGGAATCCCGAGCTGCCGCCTTAAGATGTTCCATAGTGGTGATGAGAAATTTTTTTCCTGTTTGAAAAACATGCATTTTTCCGTCTTGAGTCCAGGTATGCCTAGGACCAAAAGTTTCCTTACAGGAGTTATAGAGTGCTAACCGTCGTCTAGTGAGGGACTCGGTTATGAGATACGGCATACCTTTAAGGCACTTTTTCCTCTCCCATACACAACGTCTAATTTGATAAGACAAATTTCACTATAATAGGGCGTGGTTTTTTACTATCATTACTTTGTGTGCCTAGGCGATGACACCGATCAATACTATTCAACGAAAAATCGTTGATCTTTAATGTAGTGTTTACGAAATTAACTATTATATTATTGACGTCGATCTTGGAGTTGTCTCCCTTAATACCGTAAAACAGCAAACAATTATTTCGTGAGTAAGCTTCAAGAGCATCAATTTGTTCACCAACGTCAACAATCAGTCCATCGAGGCAACTTTTCATTGTTGACATGCAATCAATAATATCACTTTTGAAACTATAAAATTCCTTGCACAAACTTTCTAAGCTAATTGATGTACCGTCTTCTCTGTTGTCTTTGGAATTATTAGAAGATACAATAAGCAGCTTATTTTCGAAATCGCTCATTTTATTAAGAAATGTACGTTCAAATGTTTCGAAATATACGCGCGAATCCATCCTAGCCTACAACTTATAAAATTAATACACTAGCACGATATTAAGGGCGCGATCGGATGTATGGTTGGCTGCCTAAAATCCATCAAAAAACAGGTTATTCTGTTTGGTAAATAACTTTTGTTGGATTGAAAATATGCAAAATGTAACTCCACCATTAGACTCACAAAACTTTGTACTTTCTAACGAAGGTTTGCTTTTTTTTCTAAAGTGCAGTAATAAGCAAGAAATAGCTGTTAAAAGTAATGGTAAAAATTCACTTACTTTATTTTAGTTACTACATCTAACATAATCAATTTGTATATAAAAAAAAGCATTCGTTGGATAGCAGAATACATATATAATCGTTCTGTTAAAAAAAATTTCAAAAATATTGATCATGATAGCCGTATTGTACTGAATGGATTTTATTATATTATAACATTAATTGTACGCCATTTTAATAGAAGTTGTTCACGACTTCCTCCGAAGATGGCACTGTTAATGATGTGTAGAATAAGGTTTAAAACCAGAATATTTCAAATTGAATTATTTTGGACTTTGTTTTTGTCGCATTGAAATGAAGTAAACTAATACTATATGGTGGATTACCTTTTGATAAGTGTAATATAATAATGATTGGATTAATTGCGAATATTTATGAAGCCAAAAATGACATAACCTCAACATCCATGGTTGTTTGTAAACTTTAAGGTTTATGTTTACAAGCGATAAGTAAATTATTACAGCAGTGTTGCTTTGTGAAGCTTATACTATTTATAATAGTTTTTAAAAAAAAAGGGTAGTGTGCCGTATCCAAAAACGTAACTTGATACTCTACAATATTCAATATAAGCAAAATATTGCATCATGTTAGCAAGAGTAATATTTATTAAAATATCTTAGTGGAACCATTGCAGGGAAATAGGATACATTTTGTTACAAATTAGGTTGCGAGTTTGGTATTCAGCAAAATGATTACCAATTTGAACGATCTGGGGGGAAGACATTGTCAAAAAACGATGATTATTCCTACATCATTTTACACTTCACTTTGGGGATGTTCATTGTTTTATGTATCTTCACCAGGGGTCTGCAATGGTAATTATATTTTCAATTTGAAAAGTGTCAAAATCAGCTTTAAATATATAGGCAACTTATTAGTGTTCCCATTCCTTGCCCCCACGTAGCAGACTTCCGTCATTTTTTGGTCATACATAGTTCACATGTAACGTAAAATAGATGTGATAATAACATTTTCTCAAATTGTGCTACCGGCAAAAAATGATTATAATAAACAATAAACTTCAAAACTCCCACTAATTATGAAATATATTTTAGGCTAAATTAAAAATAAAAATGGAAAAATTTATTTAGGATTAAACAATTTACGAAACTAGACCTAACACAATAGTTAAATAATGACAAAACTAGCTTCCGACAACAGCTTTTTCAATTGTAAGGTTAGTATAGACCGACAAGCATATAGTTGTTTAAGTGCTTTATACGACCTTTTTATTAACCTTGCAACATGTGACTTAAAGCGTAGATCATCGTCAAGTATTAAACAGAAATTTCTTGAAGAACTAACTAATGGAAGAGGTATTGTTAATTATGACTTTTATCTTATCCTTAACACAATCTCTAATTTTCTGTGATCCGAAACAATATCAGCATCAATGGTACCTGCACGAACAAATAATTCATCACTTGATAAATATATGGAATCAATTAAGAGTACTGCTGTTATTTACTATGCGCGTAGGTTCGTTTATTACTTGGATGAATCCATAAGAATCAATGCAGTGTGTGATAATATTACTTAAATTGAAAAGATTCACATTGACATCACCTAAACATATTATATTATCCATCATTGGTGCTAAATAAGATAATATATTATCTAGTTCGTCAACACAACTAAGCGGATTAGAGTTTGGGGATCTGTATACTGTGCCTACAGTAAAAGTTTTGCGATTTAATTTAAACATTATCCAAAATATATTCAAGTATACGAGTCAATTGCAAACCAAACAAAATAACCTGACATTTAAGTTCCTTCCTTACGTACACACCAACCCCACCCCCTGGACCTTTCCTTGTGGTAGCCAACACACTTGGCCGATTTAAAGTGTCACGTTGGTGGTATTGATGTAATGATTGTATCCTTTTTTAACTTTTGAAAGCAAACAAGTTTTCTGTAAACGAGTCGATATAAATTTATTGCACAAATAATAATGACAATGAAACTTAAATCTAAATTTCTTGTATAAAAACTCTAGTAGGTCATGAATGGTTAAACATCAATCGCTAAACATTAATAATTTGTTAACATAAATATTGCACAATAAATAATGCAATTTGGTGACCGTTACCATACACTTGTGTATTGTGTTTGTGTTGGTCTCGTGCTAACAAAACCAACTAAAATTACCGCGTAGGTAATACTGGTTATTCTGATCAGTATCACAGCCACTGCTATCACTATTTGTATCACCCACTTTGATAATTAAAGGTTCGACAACATCAAACTGCTGTACTATAGCCCACCATTCCATCATACATTTTTCTGCATGTATGATACATTTTTGCCAATATGACCCATCTATTCTTTACAAAGATTCTTGCCATATCAAGTTGACATTTGTGTCATTATAAAGTTGGTTAAGTCGTCCAACATTTTTATTGTAATATTTTTTACAGTTCGCCCATACCAACTCTATAGGATACTCGCAGTGATACGGAGGTAACCGCAAAACTTTGTGTCCGTACATTTCTGCTAGGGTATCTATTTCATAAATTTTTGGTTGTGGATGTTTTTTAATTAATGATAATAGTTCCCTTTTTAACGTGTGACTGCCGCAACTAACATTGTGTTTAATCAAGTAATCAATGATATTTAGCAGTGTCTAGAATAATTACACTGGGTTTGCTTAAATTAGGAATTAAACGTTCTTCAAACCATTTTGTAAATAATGCTGCATTCATGTCTCCATGATAGTCAGCACTTGGAGATTTTGTAGAATGCAAAAGTGCTGCATTGGGGATGAATCCAGTTTTGTTGCCTGCATGTACGACTATGAACCTGTAATAAAAAATATCTCTATTAAATGTAATTTTAACTTTAAAAACTAACCGTTTTCCTTCTCCAGGAGGTTTTCTTTACACTGAGCTTTGAACCATCATGCCAACTCTTCTTAACAGAACCTCGACTAAAAATCCACGTCTCATCCAAGAAAACAGGATCATAAAGTTACAATTGTTTGTACATTTCATATGCTCTTAAAAACTTCACTCGTGTAGCAGCAATATGTTCCTGTTCAAGCACAGCCCTTCTACCATCGTCCAATTTAAAAGAAAAACCAATTGTTGATAGAAGTCTCGTCAGACTAGACTGGCTGAAGTTAAAAATTTGAGCGGTTATAATTTCTTGTCATAAAGATTTAACAGTTACATGGAGCCCTAAAAGCATAATACTAAAAAACACTAAATAAAATTGTTATGAAAACTATATTACATTTGGAATACATTTCGTAAATTTTTCGTTTAACCGCATCTATTACAAAACCATCTACATCAGACGATTTAGACTTGTTAAATTTTCGGTGGTTGCTCGGTGACTCAGGAACTTTATTTTCTTTTCGGGCTTCTAAAACTCTCTTTTTTTAATGGAACGAAGAGAACTCAGTCCTATCCCACAAGCCTCAGATGTTCGCTAACAATAAGCAACAGTTAAAACACAACATATCACTTGAAAATTTGATTATATCTGCAATACTGACTCAAATGGGTCCAAGGTTCCATGATTATCACGTTCTCTTTCAAAAAATGTTAGAACATTCATCACCAACAACTGAGCTTGAAAGTTCAAATGTTTGTTACGAAGCGTGTTCATTTTGATAAGTGTTGACCAAACACTATTCAATGTGTAGAAGGTTCTTAGTTTAAAAAAAACTGTTTGTTGTATATCAGAATTATCTTTAAAAGAAAAGTAGAAAATCGCAAGTGAAATAACAAAGCACTAATTCTAACCTAACCTTAAAATGTTTGACAATTAATTACAAACAGAAATATTTTATGGACATACCTTCAGAGTGGTTGCATTGAATTATACAGCCGACGAATATTTTTCTAGCTATCCTTTTTAGATGGGGAAGAGCCAGGTAATAGAGTAGCATAACAATATTGTAGCTGTGTTTTATTCATATGCGCAACGATGAGTCATGCTTGACTTTATTTGATTTCAACTATATCTAACGCTTTGCTTGCTGTTCAACAACTTCGAAATTGTTGAAGGTCATTTACGATGAATAGTTACAGAAATGGAGAAAAACCAGCATCGTACCGTATCCTAGCAACCGTTATTTGCCTAACTTGGAAACGAACCACTACACTACTAAAGTTAAAATAAAGTAGTTCCCTCTATCATGTGAAAGTTATGCCACAAAAGCGGCTATTTTTAAATTAGTTTGTGTTATGAAAATAGAGGGATGCTATCGCGCCCTTAATGTTCAATGCCGATACTGATAAGCGGCAGCTGCTATACAACAGATTACGCTATTTAAATGAATGTCTGGTATATTACAATATTTGGTTTGACATGCAATCAATAATATCACTTTTGAAACTATAAAATTCCTTGCACAAACTTTCTAAGCTAATTGATGTACCGTCTTCTCTGTTGTCTTTGGAATTATTAGAAGATACAATAAGCAGCTTATTTTCGAAATCGCTCATTTTATTAAGAAATGTACGTTCAAATGTTTCGAAATATACGCGCGAATCCATCCTAGCCTACAACTTATAAAATTAATACACTAGCACGATATTAAGGGCGCGATCGGATGTATGGTTGGCTGCCTAAAATCCATCAAAAAACAGGTTATTCTGTTTGGTAAATAACTTTTGTTGGATTGAAAATATGCAAAATGTAACTCCACCATTAGACTCACAAAACTTTGTACTTTCTAACGAAGGTTTGCTTTTTTTTCTAAAGTGCAGTAATAAGCAAGAAATAGCTGTTAAAAGTAATGGTAAAAATTCACTTACTTTATTTTAGTTACTACATCTAACATAATCAATTTGTATATAAAAAAAAGCATTCGTTGGATAGCAGAATACATATATAATCGTTCTGTTAAAAAAAATTTCAAAAATATTGATCATGATAGCCGTATTGTACTGAATGGATTTTATTATATTATAACATTAATTGTACGCCATTTTAATAGAAGTTGTTCACGACTTCCTCCGAAGATGGCACTGTTAATGATGTGTAGAATAAGGTTTAAAACCAGAATATTTCAAATTGAATTATTTTGGACTTTGTTTTGTCGCATTGAAATGAAGTAAACTAATACTACATGGTGAATTACCTTTTGATAAGTGTAATATAATAATGATTGGATTAATTGCGAATATTTATGAAGCCAAAAATGACATAACCTCAACATCCATGGTTGTTTGTAAACTTTCATGTTTATGTTTACAAGCGATAAGTAAATTATTACAGCAGTGTTGCTTTGTGAAGCTTATACTATTTATAATAGTTTTTAAAAAAGGGTAGTGTGCCGTATCCAAAAACGTAACTTGATACTCTACAATATTCAATATAAGCAAAATATTGCATCATGTTAGCAAGAGTAATATTTATTAAAATATCTTAGTGGAACCATTGCAGGGAAATAGGATACATTTTGTTACAAATTAGGTTGCGAGTTTGGTATTCAGCAAAATGATTACCAATTTGAACGATCTGGGGGGAAGACATTGTCAAAAAACGATGATTATTCCTACATCATTTTACACTTCACTTTGGGGATGTTCATTGTTTTATGTATCTTCACCAGGGGTCTGCAATGGTAATTATATTTTCAATTTGAAAAGTGTCAAAATCAGCTTTAAATATATAGGCAACTTATTAGTGTTCCCATTCCTTGCCCCACGTAGCAGACTTCCGTCATTTTTTGGTCATACATAGTTCACATGTAACGTAAAATAGATGTGATAATAACATTTTCTCAAATTGTGCTGCCGGCAAAAAATGATTATAATAAACAATAAACTTCAAAACTCCCACTAATTATGAAATATATTTTAGGCTAAATTAAAAATAAAAATGGAAAAATTTATTTAGGATTAAACAATTTACGAAACTAGACCT
Source organism: Platerodrilus igneus (assembly GCA_036346225.1). Taxonomy (NCBI): domain Eukaryota; kingdom Metazoa; phylum Arthropoda; class Insecta; order Coleoptera; family Lycidae; genus Platerodrilus; species Platerodrilus igneus. The sequence goes on from JARFIW010000012.1 coordinate 2,578,350, forward strand.
AACACAATAGTTAAATAATGACAAAACTAGCTTCCGACAACAGCTTTTTCAATTGTAAGGTTAGTATAGACCGACAAGCATATAGTTGTTTAAGTGCTATATACGACCTTTTTATTAACCTTGCAACATGTGACTTAAAGCGTAGATCATCGTCAAGTATTAAACAGAAATTTCTTGAAGAACTAACTAATGGAAGAGGTATTGTTAATTATGACTTTTATCTTATCCTTAACACAATCTCTAATTTTCTGTGATCCGAAACAATATCAGCATCAATAGTACCTGCACGAACAAATAATTCATCACTTGATAAATATATGGAATCAATAAAGAGTACTGCTGTTATTTACTATGCGCGTAGGTTCGTTTATTACTTGGATGAATCCATAAGAATCAATGCAGTGTGTGATAATATTACTTAAATTGAAAAGATTCACATTGACATCACCTAAACATATTATATTATCCATCATTGGTGCTAAATAAGATAATATATTATCTAGTTCGTCAACACAACTAAGCGGATTAGAGTTTGGGGATCTGTATACTGTGCCTACAGTAAAAGTTTTGCGATTTAATTTAAACATTATCCAAAATATATTCAAGTATACGAGTCAATTGCAAACCAAACAAAATAACCTGACATTTAAGTTCCTTCCTTACGTACACACCAACCCCACCCCCTGGACCTTTCCTTGTGGTAGCCAACACACTTGGCCGATTTAAAGTGTCACGTTGGTGGTATTGATGTAATGATTGTATCCTTTTTTAACTTTTGAAAGCAAACAAGTTTTCTGTAAACGAGTCGATATAAATTTATTGCACAAATAATAATGACAATGAAACTTAAATCTAAATTTCTTGTATAAAAACTCTAGCAGGTCATGAATGGTTAAACATCAATCGCTAAACATTAATAATTTGTTAACATAAATATTGCACAATAAATAATGCAATTTGGTGACCGTTACCATACACTTGTGTATTGTGTTTGTGTTGGTCTCGTGCTAACAAAACCAACTAAAATTACCGCGTAGGTAATACTGGTTATTCTGATCAGTATCACAGCCACTGCTATCACTATTTGTATCACCCACTTTGATAATTAAAGGTTCGACAACATCAAACTGCTGTACTATAGCCCACCATTCCATCATACATTTTTCTGCATGTATGATACATTTTTGCCAATATGACCCATCGATTCTTTACAAAGATTCTTGCCATATCAAGTTGACATTTGTGTCATTATAAAGTTGGTTAAGTCGTCCAACATTTTTATTGTAATATTTTTTACAGTTCGCCCATACCAACTCTATAGGATACTCGCAGTGATACGGAGGTAACCGCAAAACTTTGTGTCCGTACATTTCTGCTAGGGTATCTATTTCATAAATTTTGGTTGTGGATGTTTTTAATTAATGATAATAGTTCCTTTTAACGTGTGACTGCCGCAACTAACATTGTGTTTAATCAAGTAATCAATGATATTTAGCAGTGTCTAGAATAATTACACTGGGTTTGCTTAAATTAGGAATTAAACGTTCTTCAAACCATTTTGTAAATAATGCTGCATTCATGTCTCCATGATAGTCAGCACTTGGAGATTTTGTAGAATGCAAAAGTGCTGCATTGGGGATGAATCCAGTTTTGTTGCCTGCATGTACGACTATGAACCTGTAATAAAAAATATCTCTATTAAATGTAATTTTAACTTTAAAAACTAACCGTTTTCCTTCTCCAGGAGGTTTTCTTTACACTGAGCTTTGAACCATCATGCCAACTCTTCTTAACAGAACCTCGACTAAAAATCCACGTCTCATCCAAGAAAACAGGATCATAAAGTTACAATTGTTTGTACATTTCATATGCTCTTAAAAACTTCACTCGTGTAGCAGCAATATGTTCCTGTTCAAGCACAGCCCTTCTACCATCGTCCAATTTAAAAGAAAAACCAATTGTTGATAGAAGTCTCGTCAGACTAGACTGGCTGAAGTTAAAAATTTGAGCGGTTATAATTTCTTGTCATAAAGATTTAACAGTTACATGGAGCCCTAAAAGCATAATACTAAAAAACACTAAATAAAATTGTTATGAAAACTATATTACATTTGGAATACATTTCGTAAATTTTTCGTTTAACCGCATCTATTACAAAACCATCTACATCAGACGATTTAGACTTGTTAAATTTTCGGTGGTTGCTCGGTGACTCAGGAACTTTATTTTCTTTTCGGGCTTCTAAAACTCTCTTTTTTTAATGGAACGAAGAGAACTCAGTCCTATCCCACAAGCCTCAGATGTTCGCTAACAATAAGCAACAGTTAAAACACAACATATCACTTGAAAATTTGATTATATCTGCAATACTGACTCAAATGGGTCCAAGGTTCCATGATTATCACGTTCTCTTTCAAAAAATGTTAGAACATTCATCACCAACAACTGAGCTTGAAAGTTCAAATGTTTGTTACGAAGCGTGTTCATTTTGATAAGTGTTGACCAAACACTATTCAATGTGTAGAAGGTTCTTAGTTTAAAAAACTGTTTGTTGTATATCAGAATTATCTTTAAAAGAAAAGTAGAAAATCGCAAGTGAAATAACAAAGCACTAATTCTAACCTAACCTTAAAATGTTTGACAATTAATTACAAACAGAAATATTTTATGGACATACCTTCAGAGTGGTTGCATTGAATTATACAGCCGACGAATATTTTTCTAGCTATCCTTTTAGATGGGGAAGAGCCAGGTAATAGAGTAGCATAACAATATTGTAGCTGTGTTTTATTCATATGCGCAACGATGAGTCATGCTTGACTTTATTTGATTTCAACTATATCTAACGCTTTGCTTGCTGTTCAACAACTTCGAAATTGTTGAAGGTCATTTACGATGAATAGTTACAGAAATGGAGAAAAACCAGCATCGTACCGTATCCTAGCAACCGTTATTTGCCTAACTTGGAAACGAACCACTACACTACTAAAGTTAAAATAAAGTAGTTCCCTCTATCATGTGAAAGTTATGCCACAAAAGCGGCTATTTTTAAATTAGTTTGTGTTATGAAAATAGAGGGATGCTATCGCGCCCTTAATGTTCAATGCCGATACTGATAAGCGGCAGCTGCTATACAACAGATTACGCTATTTAAATGAATGTCTGGTATATTACAATATTTGGTTTAATTTAATTTATAGTAAGTATACGAACCAGTAAGCATTTAGAAAACACACTGAAGTAAATCGATCACAATACTTTGTTCGCTCACTGTAGTAGGAATTAATAATTAACTAACTCTTAATTACTGAGTTATATGAATTTATATTAGGAGGTTGAGTACGTAGCTTTAGTCAGTCAGCCATCTTACTTCTTCATCTTACTTCTTACGTCTGTGACGTTTTGTAAAATTTATGTGTAAATATGATTGATTGAATTCCTTTCCAAAATTTGTTGATAATCAAAACTATGGACAGACCACTTCTACTAGCCTCGAATGTTGTAGTTTTAGTCGCAATTCCTTTTTCCTATATTTGACTCAGGAAATTCTGGATTAACGGTAACTCCCGTGGAGCCCTAACTAATGGAAACATTGTATTAGCTAATACTAACATTTTACTTTTTAATCCTATGTGTCTGAAGATATTGAGAGTACTGTAGCGGCAAGACATATAAATAGGCGTCGCCGTGGATCAATGTAGTAAGCCTAAGACTACGGATCCCAAGGTCCTGGGTTCAAATCCCGACACGGCCGACTGCTTGAAAAATGGCAGGTGAGCATTTTCACAAAAATTACGCCCTCGTTCGGATGAGAGGTTAAATGGAAATCCCGTGCGTGAGTGTTGTCACGCACGTTAAAGATCCCTACCTTGCCTGGAACGGCAAGGGTTTTACAAAATTCTAAATTTCCAGGTAACAGAAAACTTGCCTCCTGGCCAATGTAGTACCTCCGGGTGGAGCATTGGAAAATCACATGTAAGGCAAGACATATTAGAGAGTTCAAGCTAAAAAATGTAAGACATATAGGATCCTTAAGCTTAAGACAAGGTTTGTGCAGTGTGCTTGAGGATGTCAAAGGTCCACAGTATGTGATGAATTGAAATCACTCCTAAATAGTGACAAACCAAAAATAGTTGTGAACTTCTCAAGAGCGTGTTACATATTATAATACGGTAGTTTCCTGTACTACTACCAAAAGGATTTGCCGTGCTAGACCAACTGGAGATTGGGGTGGGTAGTATATGATAAACCGAACAAAACAAATTAACTAATATCCGGCTCGAAAGGCCAATATATAATAATAGGATAACCAAAAAAAAAGAAAAAGAAAAAAAATTCACTTAACAAAATCAAAGAAACATAAAAAAAACACTCCAAATTAAAAAAAAGAATTCTTATCCGGCTTGAAGAACCAAGGTACCGGACAAAACCAAGAAAGAGAAAGAACAAAAAAATTAGACAGAAGTACAGGGAAAGATAGGTAAGTAATAGCAATGAGCGAGGACAAAGGTAGAACGGCGTCAACCTGCTAAAGTCGTCAAAAGACGGATGTTTCATCTGAAAAGAAACAGTAAAGTCTTCAACCTCAAACGAAGATTGGTTCCCTACAGAAAACCAACAGTAAAGGAAAGAAGCGAAGAAGAAAACCAACAGTAATAGTAAAAATGACAAAAGTGTCAAGCCTCAAAGTATGCTCGGGAACAACAAAAACGCTGGATAGAAAAAAATGAAATTACTTCAAACTGTGGTACCCAAGAATCGCAACAACCGAAGAAGCAAAGAAAAGAAATGCTAACTAGTCCTAAACTCGACTAAGTTGCGGTTTCCGAAGAACAGAAAAACGGACTAGAAAGCACCTACTGTAGTAAAGAGTGGATCGAAAAATGTAACCAAGCCAGCATGAAAACCGGCAGAACGTAAAACCAGCTACAGGAAAAAAGAGTGGAACGAGGAAAAAACCAAAAAAAATAACGTCAAGCAACAAGTACAAGAACCAATAAAACCTATGATTTGCACAAAAGAAAATAACACAGAATCCCAGTATAGTTATGTATGAGTGTGTGCGTGTGTGTATGAACTGTGTGTGGATGTAGTATGCGTGTATAAAGTGTTTTGTGTGTGTATGTGTTGGACCGCTATTGTCGCCTCTTACGACGGGCAGGTCGTACCACGTGGCTATTTTATTCCCGGACCCACACGGGTGTTGGGGTACAAGAAGAGAACGGAAGAAAGGAGAACCAAACAGTAATCTGTGTGTTTATGAAGTGTGTGTGTATGTGTTGGAGAAATTTGAAAAAGTCGGAAATGGCACGAAAATATTCAGTCGGGTGAACTACCAAAACTAGAGCAATAGAAGATGAAGAAGGCGTAACAGTAGTGAAAATTAAGGATACAACAGGTGGATGCCAGTATGCCAAAAAATATTCATTTACAACAAAAAGACTTATTTTTATGCAGATGCGGAGCATATATCGACCATTGAGATCTTGTCTACGATAGAATAGCTTGGTTTATCAGGCTTAGAAATAGTAAACTTTTTGACACTACCAAATGCCGATCTACAGCTGACCAATCAAGCACTAGCGTACCATTGCATAAAACACCTCCGAAGAAGTCTTCGCCAAAGGGTAATGTAGCATACACACCAAATGCTCATTCACAAATCGTTCTATCCCCTTTAAAAGGAATACCACGTTGGACATGGCAAGAAAATAAAACAACATCCCAATGAAAAAGAAAGGAAAACGACTGCAGTTACTGTTTCCACAAATGATGGAACATTTCAAAAGAAGGAAAGATAATACAGAAGGTTCAAACTTTGAGGAAACAATCGTAAATTAGCAATAGAAGAGAAGAAAATAAAACGTTCAGAGAAAGCAACGAAAGTTTATTTCTGCTGATGCATAAACTCGTCCGACTCCGCGGCGTAGTTGGTATGCGTGTGACTACTATACCCAAAGTGCCGGGTTCGAATCTCAATACGGTCCACTTGAAAACTGTTAAGCGAGTATTTTTCACAAAAAAACGCCCTAGGTCCCGTATGTGTGTGTGTGTGTTATCACTCACGTTAAAGATTTCTACTTTGCTTTGAACAGCAATGGTTCAGCAAAATTTAATTCAGGTAAAAAACACTCGTTTCCTGGTCAATGTAGTACCTTCTGGTAGAACGTTGGAAAATCAAATGTAGTGATGCATAGAATTGGCGGCTCAGTGGCGTACTTGGTATGCCTGAGACCACTATGCCCAAAGTCCCGGTTACGAATTCCGACATAGTTCGCTTGAAAAATGTTAGGCGAGCATTTTTCACAAAAATACGCCCTCGTTCGGATGAGCGGTAAAATATAGGTCCCGTGTGTGAGTGCTGTCAGGCACGTTAAAGATTCCTACCTTGCTTGAAACAGCATGGGTGCTGAAAAATTTAAAATTTCTATGTAAAAAGAACTTGCTTCCTGGCCAATGTAGTACTTTCGGGTGGAGCATTGGATGTACTGATGCGTATATTAGTTGGCTATTTATTATTTACTTCTCTTAAACATTTCCCCATTTCTTTTGCCATTACGACAATGCTTTTCTATAAACGTCTTCCTATTTCCTTTTCTTGCTGTTTCTCTAAGCTCCCCTTTTATGAGACATATCCCTTTTGTTACGTTTTTAAAACATAGTATCATGTAATCACAGCTAAATAGTAATCAATCACATTTTATAGGATTTTATTTAGTTTCTAGAACCTTCGCTTTAGCATAATATAGTTAGTTCGGTGTCTATCTTTATTTCTTAATTTCTCAGGTGTACGTATTCTTCTACAGTGATTTTTGAAAAGACTATTTGCAATTACAGTGTTCAAAACTTCACTAACCGATTTCTTTTGTCATTTATTTCTGCCAATCTATAACCTCTACAATTTAAACCTCCTTTAATTTATCGACTTTAGAATTCCAATCTCATATTATTATCAAATTTTCGTTTGCTTCCAATTTGTATAAACAACTTCACTTTCTCATCACCATTGCCAACTGTCAGAATGTAGACTATTACAGTTGAAGTAATCCCTAGTAAATAACCAGAGAGTTGTTAATAACAGTTTAAATTTATTCTTTTGTGAAATCTGGGTATGGTTCTCCGATGTCAATTACTACTCACTCAAACAGACTTCCTACAAAGTATTGTCTCATGGGTGCTTTCCGGTAGTCCAACGGCTCACATAACTGGCACTCCTTGTAGCGTTCCCTGACGTCTTTCTTGCTGCCTACCCATTAAAATCTTTAACGAATTCTCTCTAGAGTTTCTTGACGCCACAGCCCCCTTCCCCCATGTTCCAACACCAGGATGTCTTAATAGCACAGAAACTCGACTCTTGAGAACCACCATCTGAAGCGTACTAACATATCCACCTTCTAAATATTTATGGTTCGGGGTTGGAACCGTGTCAATTTATATACTGAGGTTGACGTTTCGCCCAATTTTATAAGGGGCTTGACCAGGACAAGAAAAGAAGAAAAATATAATAATAATAATAAAGATAAGAATGATAATATTCAGTAGACAAGTTAAAGTGTAAAGAGTATGTAAAGGTACTTCTGAACTAGCAGGCTCACCAGTCTATTTAAACCAAAAGTTGTCTTGTATCGACCTTAGTTTATAAAATGACACGGTCCCAACCCGGAACCATAAATATTTATAATGGCTCCGGTCGTGAAGCTTCCGACAATATCCATCTTATTTCCAGGGATCTCCCAATATGTAAATGTCCTTAAACCACGGACACCGTACTCTTGAGAAATACCACGGGAAGTATACTCACAGATCCATCTTGACACCGAGATGCCGTCCTCTAACTTCAAAGAATCCCACTGTGCCCAGTATGACTTCAGCTTGTTACGTAACGGGCAAACATTTTGCTACGATGGATAGTCTCCTTTGATTTTCCAATCCACAATGACGTCTAGGTCTCGGTCATTTTCTTGTTCGGTCCGCAGCTGCTCTGGTTGTCACTCGTTGTTAATTACGGTTGTCCGACAAAGAACACATCTCGTCAAGGCCGTCTCGACTATACATCTGCGTTATAGTACTCGAACAATGTCGATGTTCAGTGTCGAAATCCAACTATTGTAGCCTTTCAACCGATTTCCCGACTTACCTTTCCGGGCTCTTAAACTGTAATAGCACTTCAGCGTTGCGTGATCTGTGCCCATGTAAAACTTTTTGACCATGGGGATACTCATAATAATTACCCTGCCGATTTCACCAAGTCAACATAAACTCTTTCATATCTAAACGAATGTCGTATTTTTTCGAGATGTCTGTTCCCAAGCTAACTTCCTCGGTGGTACCTGTACGTCCGAATACCTTCGCGGGCCATTGTCAGAAGATGCGTGGTCACAGACCTTACCTTGTCATGGTTGTGCACTACTGCAGGGTTCAAAATTGTCACAGTGGTACCGGTAGCAACTAAAAACTTAATAATCTTACCGCTATATTGTTAATATACATAAATACTGTCGTCGCACCTAGTTCGCGCGATGCGGACGATATTTTTCAGGAAAGAATCCTTACAAATCGACTTTTACCCCTATCGTCAGCTCCCTCTAGTTTTCCGCTTCTTTTGTTCTTTCTTGGGTTGTCTGCATTGCCGCTGGGTATGCCCAAATCTACACAATTTCAACATTTCAGTTCTTTTTCCATTGGTCGCTGGTCACAATAAACCCGTCGAAACATTTCCTTCGCGTTTTCTTGCCCCTTTCCTCCGCATAACCTATAACTTTGACACTGCTATAATGCGATGCATGCTTTGCCGCTTTGAAGTCTAAAGCTTGAGCTAGCGCATCATCCAAGATTATAAACTGGGCCGGTCGTAATGCTTGTTGGATATCTCCATCCGTATTACATCGACAAAGGTATGTACTGTGCGGTGCTGATTAATTTAATTGGGAAGAGTGGCACACGCCACACGCAAGTAGGCCCATTGTGCTGCTTTCCTTGTCCTATGTTGGTCCTTCGTACTCAACCATCCGACCTTACAGGTAAAATTGAGGATGTCGGACCAGGAGGATGTCTTGAATTCCGGCCTTCTCAGGCCAGAAATCCCCCAGCACGGATCTTCGAAGTCGGGCGAGTGCCGGACAGGTGCACAAAATGTGCTCCGTCATCTCGTCCTTCTGCTGACAGCCGCGACAGATGGGGTCATTTGACAGACCCATCCTGTGTAGATGCTTCCTCAGTATGCAATGCCCGGACAGTATGCCCACCAGTAGCCGTAGTTTCTGTCTCGGCAAGCATATGACAAATGTTTCGGTTTTGGTCATGGGCACCTTATGAACATTCTTGTCTATCGGCAGCTTGTTGTATAAGCCCACCTGTCCTTGTGATGGCGGTGAGTTATTTGCCTTATCATGGAGGACATTACCAATGGCGCAATAGCAACCGATGGCTCAGAGCCAACAAAGCCCCGGGCCGCTTCTTGCTTCGGCAAAGAATCTGCCTGTTCGTTGCCATGTACTCCTCTGAATGCCCTTTGTTCCATACCAGCCCAAGGGCATTAGTGTTCAAAGCAAGCTCGAAGATACGGTAACATTGATGAACCACCCCCCGAGAGGAGCTTCTGCTTATTTAAGCTCAAAAGAGCTGCTCTGCTATCACTAAGGATGCGTATAGCTTTATTTTGGATTCTGCTTTCCATTATGGCGTTAGCACCATGCATGATGGTTATGACCTCCGCTTAGAAGACAGTTAGCAGTCTACCCAGCATAACACTTTCTTGAAGGTCTAGATCAGCGGAGAAGATGCCTGCCGCGGTACCTTCATTTGTTTTGAAGCCATCTGTGTAGATATAGATCTCAGTTAAGGATGCGTCCTCAGTGTTCAGACAAACCAAAAAGCGCCTCTTGGAGATTATTATGGGTGCGATCGCATCAACCACTCCTCCCAAAAGGGGTGTTCCGCACCGCCTCTCATAGTATGTTGTGGTGTCCACCACCGCCTCCCTTGTCGATCCATTGAACTTGGAACCGCAGCCTCATTGCCGCTCTCAGAGCCATCTCCTCCACATGCAGGTCCAGCAGAGTGAGACCTAGGATGGCTTCTAAGGCTGAAGTAGGTATAGATCGCATTGCGTCCGTGATACCTAGACAGGTCACTCTTTGGATATTGGTAAACTATTTGACTGCATGGGCCAGTCTGGTCCTGGTCTACCAGACTACAGCGCCGCAGCAGAGCATCAGCCTTACTATCGAGGTGTATAGCCACAGGACAGCATTTGATGAAAGACCCCAAAGTTTGTCTATGACACGTTTACGTTGCCAAAACACTTGGTTTGCTTCGGCAATTTTTACATGTAAGTGTTAGGCCCAATTCAGCTTGAGCCTTGGTAATTTTGCCCCATAGGTTATTTTTGTGTATGACAGCCACGTGGAGGTGCCTAGCGTCTGCCTCCCCGTAGCTGCCAGCAACGAGTTGATTAGTACCGGTCTGACAGTCCCTCTTCCGCGGTCTGCTTTGCGGAGGGGTGCCTTCAGACCCGGCCCTTTTTATGCTCCGCACCTTGGTCTCTGCAGACCTGGGTGCGGAGGTAGATGGTTTCGAGGTGGAAGGTATTTGGCTGGTTTCAGACTGTGCCGCGGATGGGTTAGCCACAGGGCAACCTTTTCCACCGCAACCTTCTGGGCCGCCAAACAAGCCATCCCCCTTTTTTCTGTTCAGCCCCACTGATGCGTTTTTTCTGTGGGCGCTGTTGTTGCCATTCCTCTGGCTTGACCTTCTCTCCAGCTTGGGACTGCTGTTGTTGAATTTGTTGTTGCGTTTCTCGTGGGACCTGCAATAAAACTTGAAAGGTGTCCGAGGATGCACCCTCTGGATTAGCTAGATTACATGTAGGATTTATGTTAACTAAAAAAAGATTCATCTTCCCAGCTCGTCACCTGCCACGGAGCCCAAATTGGGGTGCGTAGGACAAAATCAGGGCTACCAGGAAGAATATAGCTCCCCCGAAAGTGACACGCACGAGCCCGCATACAGCTTTGTAGCAGCACACATTTAACATGTGCTGCTCCTCCATTGCATCGGCTGCACGCCCTCAACCTCCAAGAACTCACCCAGTCGGCGGTCTAATCTGACGACACAGCCGATTGATCGAGATGGGTTAGTCTCGATCCCCAGTCTAGGTAAAATCTAGGTCAAAGTGGCGTGTTGCCAGACACTGAGGAACTAAATCCGCCTTAGGTGTGGCTCAACCACCAGGATCCCATCATCCGATCGACACGGGTCGCTTTGCACGGCACAAACTCGAGGTGGCCTGAACCTCTATGCAGACTGCTACCGGCCCATGTAGCAGTAGAGGTTTGGTGGTTTGGTCCGCGATGTGAGATTAGCCTAACCATCATCATGCGGTGTTTAGACCGCATTGACGTACACTCATTCCCCCGTATGTTGTGAATTTTATACCACTCAGCGCTCTGGATCACTACGAGTGCTAGGCTTATTCTGTCACAAAACCCAATGGCAGCGAACGATTACTCGAACGGTGACACTGGGTTCCCCCTATCCGCCACCTGGGGACTCGCCCGATGGGTAACCTCCAACCACACGGGGCTGCCCGGTGCTGCTGGATAGGCAAGTCCTTTCGCCTTCAACTCCAATATATACAAGCTTAATAATTATTTTTCACACTCGCACAAATTTACAGTCTTATTTACATTAACACTAACTTAATCACTATCTGTTGGCACTAATTTAATCATCTAAATACGACGAATTAAACGGTATTATAGCACTATTCTAACTAGTAATTTATTTATCCAACACATCTATATCACATTATCGAATTTATCTTTGCATTAATTCATGAACATCAAACGTTTATTAGGAATGAATTTAAACTAAAGTAAACTGCTTCAACGGGGTTCACACTTATTCTAGATAATCTCTTATTCGTGAAAAAAGAAAAAATATCGAGAATGTGAACATCAAATTTTTCGATAACAACCCTACTGTATTGCGATATTTGTTAGTCATTTTTTCTTAGCGATAGATTGATGTGTTGCTTTAGTAAAGACTGAATAACCGTTCTTTACAAAACGTTACATATATTTTTTAATTACTGTTTCATTGAACCCCTTCATCTGAAACTGTTCCACCCGAAACATTTTGAGAGTCGGAAGGTGGACGCCCCTGTGACGATAATCACAATTACATTTCCCATATTGATGAAAGTAGCAATTGAAACGGCGTGTGCCGCCCGATTTGGGTTAGATCCGCATAACAAGATTTGAACCTTGGTCTGCTAAAATAGTACGTCCATCACATTTCGTACTACCCTACCATACAATCTATTGAATCCACAACCAATCTTAGGTATGAACAGTTCTTGTTCCCGAATTGCATCATCTGGTCTTTTACATCCACCTATGCCTTCCTTTAGTCCTGGTAACTGGGTCTATCAGAAGTCAATTGCTTCGACGTCCATCTCGAAAGTGTATAGTATTGCTCACCTCAGGTTGTTGTTGATAAAGACGATACAGACTATCAAATTTACTTTCGAATACCGTAGTAATCCCTCGAGTCATATTGAGATCGGCCGCTACGCAATGTGCCAGAGAGTTTTACGGAGGCACATCAAATAGATCTCTATTGGCCTCTTCCGTAATCCCAAACCTCGCCTTGCCGGTACTCTTGTACACGGACACAAACTAACCATCACTTGGACCAGGTCTTGGTTCCTCTTCCCGACTTCCTAATCGCCTCGTTTAATCATGTCGCCCGGCATTACCATTACAGTTTTAAGGTGCCAGTCTGTTAATGTGCACTACTATTGTTCTCCTTTTGGGAGCCTACAAATTCTATACACTACTTCGTTGATTCATTTCCGAAACAACTTTACAATTATTCTGTGACTTTGGCGACAATCCACGCCTCCGTCTGGGATTGTACAACCATACGCGGTCTTTCGTTTAAAAATCAGACTTTTGCGTCTTGATATGATACCTGGTCTTCATTCGATCGGTCGCAATCTATATATTCATTTTTACGTCTCCATGCATGTTATGCACTTTCCGCCACAACGTCTTCCTCGGGTTTACTGCCAAATTTAAGATCACATGGTAAACGTATCTCGCGTTTCAGCATAGCACATGCAGAAGTCTGTCCAACACTCTCGTGAATCACAGATAATACCCCCTTTATGAAAAATATCATTTTCCCGACCCCAATAGGTCGCAATTGGTCAATAGAAATAAGTGTATGTATTGGTTCCAGTTTCTTTGATGTTCAGAAATTACGTTGGAAACATACTTTCCTAAGCTCAGGTTTATGCTATATACCATACGATCCAATTGAGGATACAACGATGTCGTTTAGCTTTTCTTATCTCTAGCAACAGGCAAACTTCTTGAAATTGCGTCAATTGAAATTTTTTGTTCTGGTCAGCGTGCAGCTCCCAAGGTATTCCAAAACGTCAGAAATGTTTGACTAATACCTCAGCGACAGTTGCTGCTACTTAGTTGGGTATGGTATACAATTTGGTCCATTTTGTAGAATAGCCCATTGCCAGCAACATGTATTTATTTCCAGAGTTGGTTTTTGGGTATGGTTTTCCGATGTCATTGGTTACTCCCTCAAACGGGCTTCCTACGTAGTATTGTCTCATGGATGCTATCTGGTTTCCCAACGGCATACATAACTGGCACTTCTCGTAGCATTTCCTAACGTTTCTCTTGCAACCTATCCAGTAATATCTTTAAAGGATTTATTCTACATTTTTCTTGCCCCCTCCTTCTACCGATATCCTAATATGTAAATGATTTAAAACCTTGGACACTCACCCTACGCATGATTCATTTTCTTGTCCAGGAATCTCCCAAAATGTAGATGTCTTAAAACCTCGGACATCCTACTCTTGGAAAACACCGCTCACAGATACATCTTTCCTTTCTAGGGATGACACCAGGATCCCTTCATAAAACGTCAAAAAATTCCACTGTGCTCAGTACGACCTCAGCCTGCTACTTAGCAAGCAAACATTCTGCCACCATGGACGCTCTCCTTTGATTTTCCAAAGTCTGGGTCATTTTTTTGTTCAGTCCGCAGCTGCTATGGCTGTCAATTTTGTTAATTACGGATGTCCGACAAAGAAGATCATATTTAGTTTCTAGCCGTGAACAATTGCTAGAATATTTAGGTCAAGGCCGTTTCGACAATAAATCTGTATTATAGTCGATGTCGATGTTCCGTGGCAAAATCCTACTGTTGTATTCTTTCAACGAATCTCGCGACCTATCTATTCGGGCTCTTGAACTGCAGTAGCATCTTCATCGCTGCGTAATTTGTACTAGTGTGAAATGTTTGGCCATGGAGTTACTAATAAAAAGTGCTCTACCGATTTCACTACAGCCAACAGAAACTTTCATATATAAACGGCTAGATCGGACATCGAAATTTTTCAAGAAAAATACAACACTTGTTTTACTCAAAAGAAAATTGGAATTGGTATGTACAGCGTGGATGGTGTAGGTCACTTTTTTCTGAGATTCTAACTTATGTAGGCTAAATGCGCAGATTGACAAATCACCACTGTCGCCGCCGCTGCCGCCACCGTTGCTAACATCACTAACTACTAACATCAATGCCTACGCCATTAACATTTGACCTTGTAAAATTTTTATATAGGGCGTTGTAAGCATTTAAAATTTTTCTACACGCGTACGTACGTACGCACACCATTTTTATCACGTCACAGAGGCCATCGTTGATACAACTATTACTTTGACAAATCCGCCAATTTTTTTACATTACAATGGCCATCTTTGACACATCTACCATTTTGGAATACGTTACGATGCAACTTGTATGCGAAATCTTATATACGAATTTTGCGAGACCTTGTATATTTCCAATTTTGCACCATCGCGTACACAACTTTTAAATTAAGCTTTCTTAGGTAGTGAAACTACAGATGCGCTAAATATTTTATCTGTATATTTACTTGATGAAGAAACATACATTCATCGCCACAACGGCTATCTTTGATCCAAACTGTTAGTCTGACACACCCGTCATATTGGAAAATTGGAATACATTACAATTCACCCTGTACACGATTTTCAACTCACTTTGTATACAAATTCTACTATGTTATCTTTACAAACAAACTTGTATAAAAAAATTATAGGAAATGCGAGATTATATATATATATATATATATATATATATATTGCTGTGATATACTC
The DNA here is from genome assembly GCA_036346225.1 of Platerodrilus igneus. Lineage (NCBI taxonomy): Eukaryota > Metazoa > Arthropoda > Insecta > Coleoptera > Lycidae > Platerodrilus > Platerodrilus igneus. The sequence goes on from JARFIW010000012.1 coordinate 2,593,565, forward strand.
CTTTGAATGCGGGAACTGGGTCCTTTCAACAAAAAAAATCTAGTCCCACCGATTGGGCGTCATAAACTGCTGTGATCCTGGTTTCGCTTCAGCTGCTCACCTAATTTTATAAACCTCCTCATTCATAAAATTACAAACAACACATTCCTACCACAAACATCAACGTTAACTCTATTTACATCAATATTCAGAATACATTAAATTTTCAAATTAAATTTCAGCATAAAATTCAGTTTTAAAAAGAATTTCAAGATTAATTTTATTATCACTTTAACGTGCATCCAGAATTAAAGTCCTTGTTGGATGCCTACTAATTAATATAACAATATAAGCAGACCGGAGTCTGAGTATAAAGGAGCATCTACCACCCTTTACGTTAATTAACCAGGTTCGTCTAATTGAGCTCAAAGACATACCCAAAGTTTCATCATAATTCAGAACATCAATACTAAATACCCCTTTCTACTTAAACAAGCAAATTTCATCTTAAAATTAAAATTTTATGGTTAGTACAATTTCACTAATGTCCATTTAAAGTAAATCAATTATAAAGTTATTCAACACACACAAAATGTCAAACAAAATAGTATAATTTACCTGAAGGTTACTGTCCTCGTAGCTTCAATGTACATCGTCCCTTTAGTTAATCACACCATTCCAACAGGATTATATTTACGGCTTCTAATTCTCAACGCTTTTAAAATTTTCTCCATCACCATTTATTTAAAGTTGTTTCTGGGCTTTTCCGGAACTCATCTGTGTATATCTGACCCTTGTTTCGTGGATCCAGACACGTATTTGAACCATTTAATTATTAACACCCCGAAAATAGCAAAGAAATTCATGCGTCTTTCACCAATATACGCCAAAACTGCCTACTTTTGTGTATACATTTGTCGTAAATTTTGCTAATTGGTACAGTGATACTAAATTTTATTACCTTGTATCTAAGTGCACTGAAGTACATTCATGTTAGCACGTAAATAACAAACTATTTTGAATCACTAAAATATACGAGCAAAATTTTAAATTATTTTATCAAACTAAAATGCACTGTTTAACATCTTGAATCAAGTCGCGGATGTAAGAGCTTTTAACGCATCGAATAGTCAAAAGTCTAAGAGGCCGAAATTCATATTACCACCGGTATATATAGCGAATAGCCGGCACGTCGCTTTTGTCCTCAAAACAGACAATTCTTTAGAATTTCTCATTCTATGTTCCCAGTCCGTCGCTCGCGCGTCGGTTTTTACGAATTTTTCACTCGCCCCATTTAAATATCAGAAATTCTCACGGCACGCAAACATGTCCGAGAAAAACTAATTAATTTTGTACAGAAATTGTTGTTTCTACCTCTGATATTTGCATCCTATTTTCAACCAATTGTGACCCTCGTGACGTTGCTTAAATCACGCCTTTTACTATATGTGTCTTTGCTTTTCTCTTTCCTTTTCTAACCTGTTCGTATTGGTGCAAATTGATATTCTTTATTATCGATTATATTTTAGTCCATGTGGACTATCTGGGTTTAATAACCCCGTATCGCACCTTCTCGTAAATATTAAGCCCCGGTTTCTCCAAGATTCTTTGTAAACATTAATTATCTGCAAAATTTTCGCCGAATGAGCTTTTTAAATAAACCCTGTTTTGTATTTCGTGCTAAAGCATCTGACCGTTTCCAATATCCTTAGAATCGACATGTTTATCTAAACAAATTAAACTGAAATTGCCTTTTAAAATACGCAGGTGTTTTCAAACATCCTACTTCTAACTAACACTTCTAGGATTTGCATTTTATTGGGTTTTACAAGTTTCTATAGATATTATCTGTACGTTTTGTTCAATACCGGTTACTTGAAATAGAGTTAATTAAGATAAATTTTGCACGTAATTTCCATTTGTTTAGGAATAATTACATTACACGCAGAGCTTTTAATACTGTTTCTTTTGATATAAAGCGTCTTGTACATGGTTTAAATCTCTTATTTTTACTGAAACTAATAAATTTTTATGCTTCACGGTTTTAATAACGCGTATTATCTAATAATATTCATTATACACGGTGATTAAAATTATTTGATGTGATTATTTAATTTTCTACCCTGGTCTAAATATGAGTAATATATATATATATATATATATATATATATATATATATATAAATATTGATATGATAACGCCGTACTAGGTGTACTAAACGTTCTGACTGAACGCCACCTCTCTGTGTATTACTCTATTTAATCTTACTAATTTTATTATTCTGCCACGGCTAGCCCTTTTTAATCTACACAGAGTGCACAACGTAACGATGACCAATTTTTCTTTTTTTTCCACCCCTTTAAGATTACTTGTGTGAATTGATAAAACGAAGTCAGTAAACATTCATATAATGAAAGGCAATAATATTTACAGTTTTTAAAATTCTTTAAATACACCCTTCAATCAATTAGTATCATACAGATTATTTATCCCAAAATTTACATACTTTTAATTCAATATAAAGTCAACAAAAACTACCTCTTTATAAAAAAAATCTGGAACGTTCTAGACCTGTTTATGATTTATTACGTAAGTTTAACGTATGCAATGTTTCTTGTCGACTTCTTTACAAGTTTTGGATAAATTGAATAAATTCAGTATTAAAATTTAATAATCTATAAGGAACACTGTGGCACGATTTAAATAAAATTAAATAAAAACCCTTAACTACAAAAAATATTTAAATTGCTAGATACGTATTTCGACCACTATGTGGTCATCATCAGTAGGAAACCTCTTAAAAAAAAGTGAATTCACTTGTTTGTTGTTGAGAACACCAGCCTGCTGGTGAGGAGATTATCCTCGATAGTGTTTAAAGCAACAATATAGTAAATTATAGGTTGGGAAGGTTCACTTCAGCCTAAGTGGTGAGGAGAATATCCTCTGAAGTGTTCCAGAACAACAGCTAATTATTATTATTTTTTTTTAAGAGGTTTCCTACTGATGATGACCACATATCGAATCAGCTATCTAGCAATTTAAATATTTTGTGTTAAGGTTTTATTAATTTTAATTAAAATTTAAATTGAAAAATATCTTAAAATTAAGTAGATCTGACCTGTGATATGTTGTTTCGTGTTGTGGATCAACACCCCTTGCTGTCTTTAATTGAATACCAATGCTCTGCTTAATTGAACCAATATTTGAGTACAGTTACCCATTGTTTTCCAAAAATCACCTCGTGCTTCTTTATTTTATATTTCTCTGCATATGCTTTAAATCTCTTCCCTTAAATACTTTCGACGCAGATTAAAATTGTACTAGAATTGTACCAGAATCCGATTAGAATCCAATTAGAATTTAATTAGAATGCAATTAGAATGCAATTAGAACCCAATTAGAAGCCCAATATAATTATAAATATTTAATTTAATTAATTATCCAATTTCTACTCGCGTTTTCTGAGAAAAACGGCAAAAACTTTTCATATATTTTTAACTCAATTTTTGTATGTAGCACTATTTTCACTATAACATAAATTTGATATATTCCATTTGACGCATAGATTTCTGGTTAAGTGTCGCAGCTTCGACGTGCATCAAGTGTGGACTGAGCGGTCTTATCACCGCTGAGTGTTAAATAGCCTTTTCTCACTACAACTGGGTTGGGTTTCCAAGCAGTTTTACAGATTGTTTCAACCAACCAGCTTTTGTCTTTAATATTCCCTGTATTTTTAAGCTGTTTCTGATGAAATTATGCTTGTTATTTGCTATTGTTTGATACTTTATTATTTGTTATCGTGGCCAGACTTTCCTATGGCTGTTGTTTTGTGTAGATATCGCCTTTTGGATAATCGTACAAAAATAAATGAAGTAACTCTAATGCTTTTTTCGTTCATGTATTTATTTATGCGTTTTCTTATCAAAGCGCTCATGGTTCCAGCGTAATTGCATGAAGATTTGTTAGGTTTTTTTCTTATCCTCTGCGTATTTTATTTTATAACTTGTAGAATACGTGTTCTATTGTTGAAGGATATGCTCACTTGCATTACTTAAAATTAATAACGGTCTATATACAGGGTGTTAAATGCTTGCTATTTACATAATGTACGAATTACTTATTTTTTTGCTAAATAAATGCAGTTTTTTGATTCCTGGTGCTATTTATAGTTACTACACGACCCTTACTACTCGATACATCCCTAAACAACCCCTTATCACAGCATTATATATATATATATATATATATTGCTATGATAATAGGGTAGTCTAGGGGTAGGTTAAGTCATGGGGGGTTGTAGAATAAATAAAAACAATTTCCACTTAAAGAGAGGCACACAGCTCCAGAAATTATAAGAGTAAATCGGTCACCTTACATATTGTTAATTGAGAACACACTGTATATAAAATACACTGGATTAAATGCATGAGAACATAAAAATGTCTAAGTGTAGTTAAGATTAAAACGCAACAAATTGCATCAAAAATTTAATCATTGAGAAACCTAGATAAATAGGCATTGCAAAGATGTAACAATTGCCTTAAAAATATCATCGTACACGCATTCTAAATAATTCATTATTAAAGAATCGTACGTGACAGAAAAAAATCACATTTGTTCAAAAATCCAATATTCCGTAGAAATAAACAAGCACCAGGCGATGCAATATAGACGATAAAATTTAACAAACATTCAAATACGTGAGTTAATAAAAGGCAAAAGTTGAAAATTCTCAAATAATACCACAATATGCGGGAGGCGTACGTGACAGTTAAGGCATGCATTGAAAGATTTGAACTAAATAATTGGTGAAAATTCCAGGTATGCGAGATAAAGCAGAAATATCGTCCCAGAACGTAAATAAGCCAATGAATTCAGGTGGAGGTATGGCTTATATATACGATAGTGACAAAGCGACAGTTTAGTCTATATTCAAACTGAGCTACGACTATGTTCAAAAGTGTCAAGAATTTACGTAACCAGTGAAGCAAAAATCAAAGTGAAATTAGAATTAAAAAGTGCGAGAATTTATGCATTGAACGTAAGCCGATCTATAAATATACGGTTTTTAAATTCAATCTGAATTTTAATATCGACTTTTAATTTCAATCTGGCTTTTAATATCGACTTTTTAATTTCGACATATTTTGAGTGAGATGGCTCCAATTTGGGATATTTAAGACGACTTTAATTTGGGACTTCGAACTTTAAACATACTCAAATTTTGGAGATAGTGTAAAAATGAAAGTATTATAATTTGGACATATTCTGACTTGGTACGTTTTTAATTGGAAACAATTTTTGGGGCAGGCACAGTAATAAGGAAAGCGGACACAGAAAGGGGATGCAGATCACAAACTAGGAAGGAACTACAGAACACATTCCAGGTTAGCAATCTTAATACACTTTATTATTGAACACTGTTTTTAATTTAATATTTGTCACATTGTGTATTTGTAAGTCAACAAAAAAATGTCACTTAACAATTTATGACGATGGAATAGGTATCTTAGAACGTTCGAAGGTCCCTGAATAAGTAAAACATATTTTGCTTGCTTTCAGAAAACCATAAATCTGGTATATGTAGATTTTCTGTAAAAAAGGAAAATTTTGAGAGTTGTAAATATTATCAATCATTATATTGTGTACTATAGAACTGCTTTATTTGATTCAATAAGATCCATTTGGAGTAAAAACTTATTTTAACATTTCATAACATAAGGGCTCAAAATAATATCAAAGGGGCGAGTATCAGAGTAAAATTTTATGACGGCCCAACGCTGGGAATAATATCATAGCAAAATTTATGGTACGCCCAAATCGTGGGATAAATATCACAGCAATATATATAATCCAAAATTGATTTGTGGGTTTGAGGTTACTGGATTAAGTTGAAAATTCTTTTTTATGGCCTAAATTTTCGAATTTATTTTAAATTCTTGGGCTATCTAAAAAATTTTATACGCTAGATTATAAATATTTAGGTCGTAATTATTTTCGCTTATATATCTATACATACAGTGACGTGATAAGGGGTCACGGAAACCCAAATTTTACAAATAAATTCCACCGAGATATAATAGAATCCGAAAAAATAGAAATTTACGTAAATTCATGGTTACGCCTTGTATAATACAAGTGTACGTTTATTCATTGAAGTGCCAAGCAAAAATCAATTGCGCGTGTATAAATAATCACAATGTATAATATAAGCGTATTGCAAATACATAGCAAATACTTTAAGCAGTATAAGTAAAAATAATTAATTGTTAAGAAATAATGTAAAAACGCATTAAATGCGGACTTTAGCTTTATGAAAAGCAAACAATTTCAAGCGTAAATACATAGTAATTAAATATAATAAAAAAATACATTTCCCGTTACATATAAAACATTCGTTCTATTTAGCGTAAGAACTATATCAATCTTGTTAAAGACGAAACGCTTTAATAATGTGTATTAAAACACATTTTACCGTGAAAGCAAATACTTTCTATAAAAATGCTACTCATTTGTAAAATTAAAAACATTTTGTTTTAAAATTGAATGATTTATAAACGGACTTATATGTTAGATTAAAATTTTTGTGTACAAGTAAATTTAATTTAAGCACAGGATTTGTCAGTAAAGAAGATAAAGTAAAACCTACTGCATTAGTTATGTTTAACTCGGTTTTGTTTGAAAAAGACATGCAATTAAATTAGATGTCTTCTAAAGGTAATTGATGTACATATTAATAATAAGAGGTTTAAGTCAGAAGTTATTAATGAGTGATAATCCTATGTTTAAAAAACGTTTAAAGAGACTAAAGTAGAGAATGACATAGAATATGTGTTGTGAGAAGATAATTGTTGTACATATTAATTATAAGTAAGGTTTAATTAAGAAGTTATAAAAGAAATGAGTGATTATCGTATGCTTAAGATTAGTTTATTAGAGATTAAGTGGAGAATTGCTTAAAATATGTGTTGTGAGAAGATAATTGGTGTACATGTAACTATAAATAAGGTTTAGTTAAGTAGTTATGAAAAAATTATTAACGATCTTTTGGTTAAAATTTCATGGGTCCGAATACCTTTGCCGACCACTGTCCAAACACACGTGGTTACAGGCGTCACTTTATCATGGTTGTGTACTACGATATAGTTCACAATTCTCCTAGTGGCACCGGTATCATCTAAAAGCTTCATAATGTTACCGTTATATTGTCTATATAGGTAATTGTTGTCCTAGTTCGCGAAATGTGGATGACGTTCTGAGGTAGAATCGGTACAGGTTGACTTGTGGCCCCCGTCATCGAAACCTTTAGTTTTTCCGCTTTCTCTTGATCTCTCTTGGGTTGCTTGCACTGCCGTTGGATATGCCCAAATTCGCCACAATTTCAGCATGTCGGTCTTTCCCCTTTGGTTGGTGGTCATTAAGAACCCGTTAAATTTACTCCATGCTTTCTTGTATCTTTTCTTCCACAGAGCATCTAACTTTGACACAGCTACGATTTGATGCTTGCTTTGCTGCTTCGAACTCTACAGCGAGCTGGTGCATCATCCAGGGTCTTAAACCGCTTCAGTCGTAATGCTTGCTGTATTCTATCGACAAAGATCTGTACTGCCAGTTGTCCAAGAAACGATAGGCTAGAATAACCAAGCGAGCAATATCTGCTTCGAATCATTGTAAATTTTTGTTGGCCTTGTGGTAACGATTCTTTAATTGAGCGTGATACATTTGTTGCAGGTGAGAATCGCTGTACCTGTCTCCAGTCTTGATAATAAAGCCCTGTAGTTTCTTTGATCATGGTCCGGTATAGTTTGTTGGATACTCAAAACTTCGTCAGCCCAGTTGCTTTCTCATAGCCGTTCCAGCCGTTAGCGTGGTAATCTCAAATTATCGGAAATAATTAACCCGAGACTAATTTTGTTCAAAGGTAAGTGGTTTTACTTTAAACTTCGATGACGACGGTTTGTTTACCTGTCTGAGGTGTGCTGTTGCATCACCGATGTTGGTAGCTACTGTGCTTGTACTCTTAGAGAATTAATCTGTTTCCATTTCTGGCACATTTTCTTCGTCTTTAGGTAAATTTTCTAAAAACTTTTTCTGAGCACTCTGCTTCAGTTTTGTGTAAACTGCCGAAAAATTTGGCTTCCAGCTTTTCTACGGATTGTGTAATTACTTGTATAAACTCTTCTGTTAATTGTTTGTAATTTTTCACTAATATTTGTTCAATCGCTTTTGAATTCTGGTCTAATTGCGCTGAAAGATTTTCCTGTAGATTGGCAGTGGTATGGTTCAATTTTTCTACAAGGTGTGAGGTGCTCCATCCTTGTTTCTCCGCATTTTCGTGAAATTTTTTTGCAACTTTACGGAGTTTTGCTGTATGCTGCACCTGATGTCGTTCTAAAGGTAAAAAAGTTCGCAGTCAATTTACGGTTGTTGACTACGGGTGGTAGGCATGCTAAGGAAAATTGTTCAAATGTCCTTCTCATTACAACCGCACACACTTGAGTCCAGTGTAACGAATTCTCTCATTGTCCATTAGCCTTTAATTACAATAAACACAACTCTATAATTATTCAACACAATCTTACTAGTAATTTATTTGTCCAACATATCAAATCCCATAATCGAATTTATCTTTACATTAATTTATGTACACCAAACGTTTATTAGGACTGAGTTCCAACTAAACTAAACTGTCTCAACGAGGTTCACACTTATATTTGATATTCCTTTATTCGAGAAAGGAGGAGATACATCTAGAATGTGGGTCATCAGACCATTCAAAAACAATCCTCTTATATTGCGATTCCTGTCAATCATCCTTTCTTTTAGCTTAAGCTTTAGCAAAAACTAAATAGGCGTCTTTTACAGAACGTTCCACACATTTTCTAATTACTGTTACAACATTTTGCAGCTATCACTCTTTTTGATACTGTTTATATAAACAAATACTAATTTAGGTATCCAAAGAACTACAAACACAAAGTAAACTTCTAACTCCATTACATCAATTGATAACTAATTAATGCCAAATTAATACTCCAACATTTGTTATGATGGGAAGCAATTAGTCTCGTTTGCTATAATTCAATTAGCCTGTGGCAGAGTCTAAGTGACAGCATCACTAGGCGCTTTCCTGATTATTCAATAGTGTCAGACCCTCAACGCAAAAGGTACTTTAATATGTTATATGCACGTTCAAGCTATTAGTAAATAATTTAATTCATACGATATTCAAACTTTGTAATTACGACAAAAGGACGACTTCGAATAGAGAGAGCGTATGTATGTATGTATTATCCGTGCTTAGGAAACCCAAACATATCGATTCGGTTAGTACCATGGAAATTTGGAGGCGACCTACTTAGAGCTTACAGATGTAGAAAGCTTAGCATAGACGTATAAATCACTACGAGTGTTGATGGTTAGTCACTTAGTCAGTAATTTTATATTTATTAACCTGTTTTCCACTAGAAAAGAGTTGTAACAATGGGACGGCTTCAAACGGTTAACGAAGAAAAGATTGCTTTCGAGAGCTTTATCATTTGGGGCGCAAAAATTACCTATATATACTAAAATTTTCATGAAAAAAATGTAAAAAAATTGAAGTTTTCTAGGAATTAGTTGTAATCAACGCTAACACAATATTTTTGTTTTTGCTCTATGAGGCTAGTTAACACAACGCGCATGTGTTACCTTACATGTGATTTTCCAATGATTAATTAATTAATTAATAAAAATTCAGTAACTTGCATAAAGTATAGACAAAAATTCCACAATAAATTACTTCATATTTTAGTTAGCATCCCTCATAAAAGACCAGGTTTACAAATAGCTTCAGGCTAAACTATTAGAAATTCCAGCTGCAGGTCATCATAATTTAAAGCTCTACTATTGTAAATCAAATACAATAAACTCTTAAAGCTTAGGTCGGTTACAGATTGACGAATCTGATAATATTAAAATGGAATAGTACCTTTTAACGTAAATAAAGAAAAGCAATTTTCTGTTTGAAAAGCTTAATTTTCTTAATAATTTTTTTGATTGACAAGGGTTATAGAAAACGAAAAACTATAAATAGCACAAACTATTTTCAATTTGATTTGTTTAAAGATTGCAAGTAATTTTAAGTAGTCTGGAGACATCCATTGTATTTAAAATACATTTCGGCTGTCGCCAACGGGTATGCTCCACATTTCAATAATTAAGAAATTCTTAGAAGATACAACATATTTAAACCCTTAGAAAAATAATTTCTTCCGTGACCCTCATCTAAAAAGGGGTTGGATTTGGTTTCTAAAATCTTGCTTTGTGGGAGGTTCTGTTCAGTCATTGAATAACAGAAATATGACGTAAATAATGGTTAGAGTAGGAATTAATCTATATAACTTAAGGCTTTAGCCAAAAGACACAGAGAGTTTTTTCCAATGGAGCTGTCCGTGGTCAAGAAGTAGAAGGAAACGTAGTTCGCGGGTAGCGTTCTCCGGCATCACAGATATAATATTTCAATTAGTATCACGATAGCAAAATTTGGAAAGGAGTAATTAACTCTTCCAGTCGCGAGGGTTACGCCCGTATTTTTGCGGATTTATAGTGATACAAGGTATAAAGTAATAATAAAAAGCTTGTAGGCGTTTAACGCACAAGTTAAGTGATATTGTCAATAAGATCCTGCCGGGTTCGTGTGCCGTTCAAATATTTAAAAATTACAAACCAGAGCAACAAGCGAGATTCTCTCTCCCAATTTAAAAGCTGTTCTACGTTGGAAGGCAAGCCATCAAACAATGGACAATTTTTAGTAAGTTTTTTTATAGTTAAGTAGGCATGACCAATTTTTAGTTAATTTATTTGTTAGGACGTTTTGGCCATAAACCGTAGGATTAATTTAGTGTAAAATTTATAGTACAAGTTTTTCTTTCATATACAATTGTTTGGGAATTACTTATGTACGCAAAATTTTCATAATTCCATATTCACCTATTCAATTAAATTTCTAAATAAAATCAATGAATGTAAGAGGTTCACGTTTATTGCTCTGTTAATTAAATAGTTTTGTTTGCCGATGATTAAGTCAATAGGTTTTTTATTATTTTTTTATCATGGAAGTTGCATAAGTAGTAAAAAAGTTAGGAATTGATTAAAAGGAACAATTGTACTCCTTGGGATGACAAGTCTCTCAAGGTTTTGCACGAACATTTGGACATCCTCGACTTGTCTGGCGCCCTTGGTAATTGTCATTAAGCCACAATATTTATGAAAAGTAAGTGCCAAATTCTTTTTGTAGTATATTATAAATTAATTTAACCATTTCTGCAAAATTTTAACCCTCTATATGATCCACGACCTTCCGCTAGCTAGTGCCGGTGACCTCCCCTTAATTTTTGTTTTACAGGCCGCCCCCATTTTATAATTTTACTGGAAAATATATATTTAGTAGCTTTTCCGCCTGTAACAAGTTCCGGCCCCTTAACAAATTTTTTTATTTTAAAACACTGTATAATGTGTCTATTTGAAATTTCTAATACAAATACTTATTTTGTGATTTTTATAAAAAAATGTCTTACGTTTTCCGAAACAATTAAGTCTAGAAGTCGTTAAAATTTAACAAGAATTGTAATCGGTTGTGACGTTCTTTTGAAATATTTATAATCTATCATTTTAATAGTTTCTGTATTAGTAAATCCGACCAATAGGGTTAGGAGGTTACATGCATTCTTGATCAAAGAAAAGATTATTTCTTTATCTTATATTGTTCATACTCAAAGGTTGTTAAATTCATCATGGTATTTTAAAATCATTACAGTTTTACTATTCATTTGATTTGATTAATAATGTATCACGTCGGCGCCTGTAAACTCATCGTGTTAGCACCGAGAGACCCACACGCAAAATTGTGCTAACAAAAAAATGGAAAATGCCTTTATAACACGTTCTAAATAATTACGTAAATAAAGAATACAAATTATTCCTTGATAATAAAACTCGTATTTTTAGTTACAAAAAGAAGTATCATTTAAATTTGCAAATTTGTCTTCCTATGAAAGAACTGAACAAAAACGCGGAACGTAACTTAACCATTAGAGTTCCTGAAAGTACTTGCAGGTCATTTTTTTCCATTTTTGATTCGAAACGCAAAGTCTAGATTTAAAACAAGAATATTACAGGTTTCAGATTTTTAAAAATAAGCAAATGACAAGATAATTGTTTTTAGTAGAACCACATGAATGAACAGTCCAATTAGCGAGTTAAATGCTATAACGTCCATAATTTTTAAGATGAAATGAGACGTTTAACGACCTATTAAATGATAATAATGCGCGATGACGAGCAAGCATTTGCACTGATTCGTGAAATTACGCCAGTTAAGAAACTATTTTTACGACCCAATAGATTAAAATGACAGCTATAGACGTGTAAAATTAATGGAAAATCGAAGAAGTTACATCATACTTGATAAGTCAGACCAACTGGAAAATTGTGAAAGCTTTCTAGAGCATGTGACGTGTTGAAGATTTTATTATATAAAGCCGCGAAATAATACAATGGTTGGTCAAGCAGTTACTAAAGCTCTGTCTATAAAGGCGCTTACCGATATTGTGTTTAACGATCAACTAAGAGTAATAATTTAAATTAAGTGCAAGCTCACGCTCGATGTTTAAGACACTGGTTAAAACAATGTCCTTTGTTTAAAACATATGGGGTAAAATTTAACGTACAAAAGTAAATTCCATTGAAATAAGAACGACTTAAACGGGAAGAAGGATTATGGATTTAATTAACGTATTAATGGAAATATAAACGGCGAAATTGAAAACTCATTTTCTGATTCAGTTCATTATCATTAGCTCTTCAGTCCTGGACCTGGTTAGACGCGTACCCTCATTGTTTCCTATTCTGAGCTAACTTACTCACTTCCCTGAAATTCCCACCATCTTGTGTACAATAGTTTAATTTAGGTCTACCTCTGCCTCCCTTTTTTCCTATTTCTGCTTTTAATATATTTCCCATTATTCTCTCATGCCTGAGTATGTGGCCAATCATCATATCTCTCTTATTTTCTATATTGTTTTTCACATATTTCTTTTTCCACTATCATTTCTAGTACCTCTTTGTTCTTAACTTTGTCTGTCCGTGGTATCTTTACTATATGTCTGTAGCACAACATTTCAAAGGCGTCTATCTTTTTCCTGTACGCTTTTCCTACTGTCCTTACAGCCGTACAGTGCTGTGCTCCACACAAATGTTTTAAGCAATCTCCTCCTTGTTTCTATATTTGTTTTTCTTGTTAAACGTAGCACGATCTTGGGCTAATCTTTATTATATATTTTTTGCGCTCTTCCCATCTTGTGTTATTTGGCTTTCTAGGTAGCAAAAATCCTTAACCTCTTGTAAGTTCTCGTTACCTATTTGAATTCTTGTTTTTGATTTATTTTCTCCTCCTAGTACTTTAGTTTTACTTTTATTAATTTTCATATTGTATCTTTTTGTTAAAACCGTTTCTATTTCATTAAGAGCAGCTTCTAACTCTTCCTTGCTAGATGCTAATACCGCTATATCGTCTGCAAATCTAAGCATATCAATTTTTTGTCCCTGCATAGTAATTCCAAATGTCTTCCTGCATTTGACAGTATTCATTGCACCTTCAATGTTCAAGTTAAAAATTAATGGGGATAAGGCACATCCCTGCCTCACACATTTTCCAATATTTACTTCTCTACGTTCTTGCTCTAATTCTATTACAGCTGTTTGCTCTTTGTATAAGCTAAGTTTTATCCTTCTATCACTAAAACTGATTCCAATCTTTTTGAATATTTTGAACACTTTATTCCAATTTACATTGTCAAATGCTTTTTCCAGATCTACAAACACTATATACACGCTTTTCCCTTTTTCTATTGTTTCCTCCATTATCACCCTAGAGCTAAAATAGCCTTTCGTGTTCTCCTGCTTCGTCTAAAACCACAACATCGCCGCAGTAGTCAGCACCAACCATGCTGCTATCGTAATTGCAACAGCGGTCTGCACACAAGAGCGTCAAAGAATAATCGGGCCTACACAACAAGCAATTTGGCCTCCAGCTAAGAGCGATACACCCAAAATCTACACTTCTCATAAAGAAAAATAAACGTGCATCGCTCTTGAAGTAATGGAACGAGTAGTTTAGAAAAATACCTATCAGGACGAACGGCAGAATCAAAATTGAAATTGTTTTAAACAACAAGAATTCGAGCTTCGATCTTTGCGTTATCAACATATCAAAAAGGAGATTACAAAACTCGGGCCAAGCTTTATCAAATAATACAAAACACTATTTCAACCAGTCTTTAGCTGGAAATCACATAAGAATCAATTATACCCGGTCGTAATGTATAACAAGGTAACGGATACCTAAAACAAAGTATTGACTATAGAATTTATAGCGTAAACTCGTCGTTTTAGAGTAGATAGATTGAAATTGAAAATTATTTGGAAGCATATTTATTATAAAGAGGTAAAATATATACGATGTTATTGACGTATGGAAATGATTATTTAGTCAGTTATGTAGTGGTTTAGTTAGTTGATTATCTGGTCGAATATTTAGAGCCCTAAGTTATTAAATATTAAAATTATGTTAAATTAAAAATTTTAACAAAGTCAACGGCAAACTTCTATCGCATACTTGCACTAGTATTATTATTTTAAAATTTTTCTATCACAACTATCACTAAAATTATAATTAGTTAATTTACTATTTTTACTTCGGGTGATATTCTAATTTGAACTGTAACGAAGCGTGCCTTGATTGAAGAAAGACTGATTGTTTATCAAATTTGTGTGGTATTTAAAACAACGCCTTTATCCGACATCATTGATTTATCTGCGTCCTTCGGTCAAAGTTTGAGGCGTGCTCTAGGGTGCTCTTTGGTTTTCTGTGGTATTAACTTGATAATAGCTTGTTGAATTGCTGGCGTCGATCACGTATACATCCAGTTTGTATAGTGTATTTCTCTGAATATGCTACCTTTGTACTTTTCTCAAGTCACGTCCGCTTGTTTGTATAGGAATTTATTCAAACTTTCCGTTATAATTTCATTATATCATTCGAGTTTTGTGATATTTACAATTAAAAGATCACATAGTCAAATTTTATGATGACGTGAGTTGAATGCTTTTATTCATTACTGCGTTATGAATCATATTTGTTTTGAATGGGATTTTTTTATTGCAAGGATGCATGGTTATTTTCTTACACCAATGCGTATTTATTTCAATAAGACTCGTTGCGTTTAAAATGTTATTCATGCGTATTTATTTTCGGTTTTATGCTTGCATTATTTTAAAATAAATTGTATGGCGTACAAGTTGTTTATCTTCCTAAATGTGATTTGATTTTTGACGAATCAGCTTCCTTTCATTAATTAAAGTTAGTTATGATTTATATACAGTACATTTGATGTTAGCTTTTTGCTTGATTGGCGAATCGCGTACCTTTTATGATAAAATTGTTTAAAGTGTACGACCCTTATGACTCTATATACCACTAAATAACCCTATTATCATAGCAATAACCGATTTTGCCTTTAACATTACTTATATCCTAAAAGCAGGACGTATACGTCTTGCCATCTGCGAAATCACGGTATTGTATGAATCAACTTGTGTATAATTCCAGCTATAGTGTATGTTTTAGCCACCTGATGGCGGTTTATTTATACTTTCTCCATTATACAGAAATTTTGTCGAGCATATATTAAATTACCTTAATGTTTTGTTTGGGTTAAGACTACTACATTCTGATGAGGCCCACAGAGGCCGAAACCAGGTTAATGGATGATTTTTCCCTTATGGAATGTCAAGTATTTGTTAGGTTTGATTTCTATACCTAAATTCGTTTTGTGGATTTTCAATGTCAATTGTATCGATTTAAACTGCTATCCTCAGAGAAAATTTTGTTTTATACATGTTTTATTTATCTTAAAGTTAGGAAACGAACGACTCTGCGGAAGGCATGTTTACTTAAAGAGTTAAATTGTGCTTGTAACATTACTCAAATCCCAAAGGCAGAACGTATACGTATGGCCATCTATGAAATTGGTCACAGTGCTGGTTTTGGTCATTTTATAGCGGATTATTTATACTTTAGCCAGTATATGAAAGTTCCTTCAAACATACATTAAATGACTTTGAAGTATCATTTGGGTTAAAACACCTCCATTCTGACGAGGCCCAAGGAGGCTGAAATCAGGTCAATAGCTGTTCTTTCCCATTATGGAACGTCAAGTAATTGTTCAGCAAAGGCTATGCAAATATTAGTTCGCTTTGTATAGGTAAATTCGCGTTGTGGATTGACAGATACATCTCATATTAATTGTATCAATTTAAACTGCACTGCAAAGGATTTATATGTGTGTTTATATATGTGTATATATGTATGTGTTTGGGGGAGGGTGGGTGGGGGGTTTGATCGCACAATAAATGGAGATAATTGCAGCTTGAGCACAAACTCTAAGAAATAATTAACGTTAAAAATCTATTAATTTCCTGTTTGGTTACTAACTTCTAAGGAGCGTCTACAGTGTTCAATTTTTAAAGGTAATCTATCAAGCATTCTATAAAGCGATTTTGAAAGGCAAAGCTCGAAGCGGATATGAAAAAGAAGGGTTTAAGGGGTTACTGAACTATAGTTTGCCTAGAGCTTTACTATCTGGGATGACCTTTTTCGTTGATTGTTGATATTGTAGAAGCAACAAACTACTGGCTTAATAATAAAATTGGTTGATGATCACAAAGAAAAGTTCGCGTCTTGGGATTGGGTTATTTCTGTGAGTGAATTACAGTTTCATGTGAGAATTTGTCAAGGGATTTGTTAAAAGCTAGCTTTTAGAATTCAATGTTCAAAGTTTTTCGAGTCATTGACTTGATTGAAAACTCGGACATAAGTTGCGTTTTATAAAAGTTATAGATCAAAAAAGCTTTATTTTCCAGGCAATCTCTACTTGCAACCATACAGTACACGTTGCGCATTTAAAAATGCTCTCTTATACAATTTAACCTTAACTTTCTCTTCTAACCAACGAATCATTAGCATCTATTTGTAGGTGCAGTTATGCTTTTTAATATTTACTTATACTTTAGGTTGTATATTGTAACGAAAACTCTATTTGCAATAACAACTGTTCTTTATTTTCAAACTTATTATACAAGACTTTTTCGGCAACTCAGAATTACAAAGGAATTTGCTAAAAGCGTTCTCACGGTTTTATTTTCAGACATTCGCTAACAGTACAATTTCTGGCATCTTAAACTACGATGTTATTGTCTTCATTACCTAATATCGCTTTGCCTTGCGTTGGGCCTTGCTAAAATAGTGATGTGACAATAGGTACAAAAATTATAAAATTTGAAAGTACCGACTTACCTTCCTTTCTAACTTTTCTTTGTCTGGCTAGCTCAACAGAAGTAATCCAATTTACAAATGAAATCAAACACAGCAATACCCAAAAACATCTATACATTCGAAAATATTTTCTCTCATACAAAAGAATATAGAACATTTACAACATCGTTTTTTTCAAACATAAAATTATTCCTAACAAGCACCTATTTACTTAATTAACAAAATGTTTCTCACCTAAAAATTTACAAAACTCAAATCTCTTCTCTTGTTGATAGTTTACCTGGTTTTTATTCCCACGCTTGTAAGGTTGTTTGGCCAAAAAATCCTGGACAGATAGTCTATTTAAAAGTCAAAGTGTTTCGAACTTTGATCACAAAGATTCTGGTTAATATTCTTATAAAAAAAATTTGATATGGTTAAGACTTATTCTACCTTAAATTGAAACGACAAATACTCAAATATCAGTTACGAACAAAAAATTCTAAAAGTAATATTTGCAAAATCCAATTCTCGTAATTAACGGTCGTAAACGCCTTCTGCTTCTACTTTTAAATTGACATCAAAATCAGCTTACAAGATTTTCCATATTATTTAAACTTTGCGTTTAAACATCAATCACCAAAAGTGCATTTTCGAGTTAATAATTAATTTAGCTTTAAACTAGCTCTTTGTATCGAAGAATTTTTCATCTTTATTGTATATTACTAAATTAAATAACTTCCAGATTTCAAATTATTTCATATGTAAAATCTGCATGTTGTTTTAACGTCCTAATCAACGTTACTTTTATTTGTTTGAGCGAAATTATGAATAAATTATTACATTGTCGATTTACTGAAATGAATTTAATGAATCTAACGTCGATGGCTTCTGCTAATATGTAATTTTATTTTGACTACATCACTCTTTTTAGATTGTACGGGATTTCAATCAAAAGATCACAACCTACCTAACGCAAGATTTCTATGAATTCCTCATTAGCGTCAAATCGCGTGCTTTGTGTATAACAGTGACGCGCGCTGTTCGTTCTTGTCCAATACAACGAGATTATTGCTTTTGCATACTATCCTGTAGCAATGTGAAAGATATTAAGTAATTCTTATCGATTTTACAAAAATTTTATTACATTTTTAATGTCTTCGCACTTTTTAGAATAAGCGTTTGTTTAGTTAATTAGTTTAGAGGGCTTTTCTTATTGTTTTGATGATGAATTCTTTCTTAATCTTGTACATTCGAGAAAACTTTAATTAAAATTGAATTTATGTTATATACACACTGGAGTCAAATTATATGATTAATTAAAGCTTTAATTGCTTTCTTAACAGGTTTAGCACATGCAAAAGGCTTGCATTTTTAACGATTGAAAAATATTTGCTTTTACGGTACATTAAAACGGATTATGCACGGAAAGTGCATTTATATAACAAACGAATGGCTTTGTATTTATCACAGAGTGATTATTTACAAGCACGGAATTTGAATTTACAAAGCCAACTTAAACTTGAATAAATTGCCAATATTAGTATAAATTACATTGATGAATTATGAAATTTCCAATTTTCCCATAAACTACTGGAATTAGTTGTAGGCATTCTTAATATCGATTGAAAGGTATTTAGCTGGACAATCAAACAGGCAAAAAATATAGTAGGTGTTACATTTAAGTTAAACGAGTTCTGTGATCTTAAGTTGGTCAATAAGGTACAGCCTGGTTACAAACACCCTGTACAACGTGACAGAACAGTAGTAACCATTGTAGTAAGTATAGTAAAAGCTCTTAATAAGTTGGTAAAAAGCAAAGCTATTCATGCTCAGTAATTTTGCCGGTATTCTATTTTTTGTACATTTCGAAAATTGCTTAAAATCGATTTTTCTCCAAAACAGTAAAAGATAGGGATAAAGACATTTACAGAAATATACAGTATTTTTTAGTTTATAATTTAGATGTGCATAAAAGTTCCATTTGAAAAACAGCGACTTTGATTTGACGTTTTTTTGGGGACACCCTGCATATTTAAAAATGTTTTAGAAATGTAGCCTTTATCGTTCGGGATATACTTTACTAAGAAACTTTTTAAAAATTATTTGTCGTTTAGAAGCTATAGAATAACTCGTATGTAGCGCGCCACCTTGTATAATAAACTAAAACATATTGTAATCATAGCTTCCATTAGAATTAAAACCCAACATCCAAAACGTCAATTGCTATACATATTAAAGCCTTTAGAATTTTCTAAAGCGTACCAGAAATTATGCAAATAACATGTCGAATGTACCCATTATAATCTAAATAACTCTTAAATGCAAAATTCGTGTACCTGTCCATCAAAACCAACTGAAAGATGAGGTATTGCCGGAAGGTATCAATTATCTTTTGTGTACAACGCCTCGTGCACACTTTAATGTAACTATTCTGTTCAGAGACAGACTGGTCGGTGAACCATTCTTCCCCTCCTAAAGCTGTTCTGTCTCAGAACACATTGTGACCAGGACATTCGAAGTACCTGCGTTGGTAAAGACCGTTCAAACCATTCCTGCAGTTACCATGTTGATACGTACATTTACGTAGCCTAAAAGCCAAAGAAGAAAAAAAGGAATTATACGGGCTCATTCGGTGAGTGGGCGAGATATAATACATACAAAAATTAAAGAAAGGCCTGATATAAAAAAAAAATTACACTCTTATAAAAATAATCATACCACCTCTAATTAAAAAAATATATCATCAGAACAGTAGTGCCAAAAATGAACGTAACATAAAAGAATCAATACCTAAAATAGCGAGCTGCCGATTGTAAGTCCCCCCACATTAATTACAAAAAAAGAACAAGAAATTTCGACGCTAAAAACAACAACTCTAAATCATTATATTAAATACAACAATTAAGCGTATAAAAATCATTAGCACTACACTGCCTAAATTAACAAAATTTTACAACTCTAAAAAAAACTACAAAAAAGGAGAAACCCTCTCCTTGTAGACAATAAGTAGTTTGGGTGTTAAATTAAAAATTAATAGAAAAAATTTGTAAGCATAAAAAAAGGAAACTTTCCCTTTGTAGACAT
Organism: Platerodrilus igneus; assembly: GCA_036346225.1. NCBI lineage: Eukaryota > Metazoa > Arthropoda > Insecta > Coleoptera > Lycidae > Platerodrilus > Platerodrilus igneus. The sequence continues at coordinate 2,613,984 of JARFIW010000012.1, forward strand.
CAAGTAGTTTAGGTGTTAAATTGAAAATTAGTATCAAAAAATTGTAAGCACATAAAGAAAACCCTTCCCTTGTAGACATTACCACCGTAAGTATACCATCACGAATGTATGATGGTCACAGTACATACAATATTAATGATAAGTACCATCTCACCTAACGAGGTTCATGTTCACAACTACCAAGTGTGGGCTCCGAGTCGAACCCGATAAACATGTGGGTCTGATTCTTTCCCAGGAGCAGTGCCAACAAAGAAACAAAAAAAGGAATCGGGCTAAAGACTCACCCGCGTCCACGTTGTAGGCTGGCTTCCGTCTCTAGGGACGGAGTGGGACCAGCTGTGTGCGGAATCACGCCATGTGCGTGTTCTCTCGTGCCGACAGGGGCGATCGTTCAAGCTGATCGTTAGGCCCACCGAAGGAAGCTAGAATAATTACAGGTAAATTTATTTAGTGCCGCCGAAATGTACAAGTTTGTAAAACCACAATTACCTAGCACGCTGTAGTGCGTGCACGAAATTCCATAAAAACGGAAACGAAGAATCTAACAATCACGACGAGTGCTCTATGAAAATTCAGAAAAGAAAGTGAATATTAATTCTTTTAACTAATAACTAGAGTTCAAAGTAATATTGGTGTTATCGAACGAGATTAGGAAACTTGAAAACACGGTTTTTATCGGATAGTTCAATACCTCATTTCAACAGTCTTTAGATAGAAATCACATAAGAATCAATTATACGGGGTAGTAATGTATAACAAGTTAACGGATACCTAAAATAAGGTACTGACTATTTAATTTTAGCATAAACTTTACGTTTCGAAATAAATAAGTTTAAAATGAAAATTAGTAGAAAGCGTACTTATTGTAAAACGGTAAGAGATACAGGATGTTGTTGTAGGATTGAAACGTAATCTACGTGCATGAATAATGTAAGAAAAGGTCAGGTTTAAGCGTAAAATAAACGTAACAAATTCCCCCCAGCAAAATTACAAGATCTAGGTAAAAAAGCAAAATTACGGGAGTGGGCAATAGCAAAAAAAGCAAACACAAAACAGAATTCGCTTAAGAAAAGAAATCTAACAGAAAATTCGTTTACGAGCTAAAAACCAAAAAAGAAGAAAAGAAACCCCAAAATTAAAAAAAGAACCCTCATCCGGCTCGAAATGCCAATATATAATAATAGAAGGAGAAGGGAAAATGAATTCGCTTAACGCAAGAAATAAACAAAAAAAAAGCAAAAAAGCGCTCCGAAATAAAAAAGGAATTCTCATCCGACTCGAAGATCAAAGTACCGGATGAAACAAAAAAAATAATAATTAAAGAGGCGCACAGGGAAGAATAGGCAGGTAGTAGCACGGAACGAAAGCAATAGTCAAGCGGCGTTAATACCGTCAAAGTCGTCAAAGGACGGATTTTTCTTCAGAAAAGAAACAGGAAAGTGTTCGACCTCAAAAGAAGATTGGTTTTCTGCAGAAAACTCAAAAGTTAAGAAAAGAGGTAAGGAAGAAGACTAACAGTAACAGCCAAAATGACAAAAGTATCAAGCCTTAAATTATGCTCGAGAACAACAAGAAGGCTGAATAGAAAAAAATGAAATTATTTCAGACTGTGGTACTCAAGAATCGCAACAACCGAAGAACCAAAGAAAAGAATAGCTAACTAGGCTTAAAAGTCGACTAAGTCGTGGTTTTAGAAGAAAAGAAGAACGGACTAGAGAGCACCTATCACAAAAAGTGGATCGAGAAAGTTACTGTCAGCACGAAGACCGACAGGACGTAAAACCAGTCACAAGAAAAAGGCGAGGAATGTGGAACGAAAGGAACGAGGAAAAAAACCAAACAGAATAATACCAAGCACCAAGTACAAAAACCACAAAAAAAAACCCTATGAATCGAGGAAAAGAAAATAAAACAGAATCCCAGTGTAGTTATGTATGAGTATGTGTGTGCGTGTACGGGCGTGCGTGTGTGTATGTGTGTGTATGTGTTGATGTAGGAGTGTGTGTGTGTGTGTGCGTGTGTGTGTGGGTAGTGGGCTGGTATAAAGTGTGCGTGCGTGTATGTGTTAGACCGCTGTAGTCGCCTCTTACGACAGAAAGGTCGTACCATGGGACTATTCTATTCCAAGACCCACACGGGGTGCAAAAAAAAGAAAAAGAACAAGAAAGAAAACCCAGCAAACAGGGAAGTAAATAAAAAGAAAACTTAAAGTCCAGAAATCAAAACCTAAAGAGAGCAAAGTCGGCATAAGAATCTGGGGCACGGGGACTAGATATTGGGCTTAAGGCGTTTACGCCGCCAGCAAGAAAATGAAACAAAATCAAGAACATTATGTTTTGAATCTCTTCCCTTAAATACTTTCGATTCAAATTGGGATTGTACCAGAATTGTACCAAAATTCGATTAGAATTGTCCCCTTAGAATCCACTTAGAATTAGAATTTTCCCCTTGGAATCCATTTAGAATTAGACCTTTCTTTCGACGCAGCTTTGAAGCACTATCATTATAAATATTTAATTTAAATTAATTACCCAAATTCTACTCACGTTTTCTATAAAAAGCAGCAAAAACATAAACATAAATTTGATATATTATACTTTATTTTACGCGTAGATTTCTGGTTAACAGTGTCGTAGCTTCGACGTGCATCAGTTGTGGACTGAATTTTGTTATCACCGAATGGGTGTTAAATAGCCTTTTCCCACTACATGTAGGTTGGGTTTTCAAGCAGTTCTGCAGATTATTTCAACCAACCAGGTTTTGTCTTTAATATTCCATGTATTTTTGAAGCTGTTTCTGATGTAATTAATTCGGATTTCCGTGTAATGGTGTTTACTTGCTATTGTTATCTTTGCCAGACGTTCAACTTTAAGTCTGTTGTTTTGTGTTGATATCGCCTTTTGAATAATTGTACAAAATAAATGATGTAATTCTAATGCTGTTTTTGTTCATGTATTTATGCATCTTTGAAACTGCGTTTTCTAATCAAAGCGCTTAGCGTTCCAGCGTAATTGCATAAAGCTTTGTTAGATTTTATCTACTCTACTGTGTATTTGTTCTATAACTAATTAGACACTTCTCAACGTATGTTTAATTACATGTACGATTATTTCTTTGCTGAATACGCGTTCTATTGTTGAAAGATATGCTCACTGGCATTACTAAAAATTAATAACGGGGTTATATACAGGGTGTTAAATGCTTGCTATTTACATAATGTATTAATTACCTATTTTTCTGCTTAATACGCGTTCTATTGTTGTAATATATGCTTACTTGCATCTTTTAAAGTTAATTACGATCTATATACAGGGTATTAAATGCTTGCTATTTACATAATGTATGAATTACCTCTTTTTCTGCTAAATGAATGCAGTTTTCTTATTCCTATTGCTATTTATTGTTACTACATGACCCTTGCTACTCAATACACCCTAAACAGCCCTTTATTACAGCAATATATATATATATATAATATATATATATATATATATATATATATATATATATATATATTATTCCACCCCTTTTTCTTCTTCTTTTAATTTTACTTTTATCAACTTAAAAATGTGCACACCTAATGCACGCCCGTACTTGCACTGTTTGGTTGGTTCTAGTATTAACTACTTATTGCAATGCCTCGACTATTTAAAACTCTTAATCTCAGGGTATTCAAACTACTTATAGTGGATTCCGTTATAAGTAGATGTGCTACGTCCAACCAAAGTGCACTCTTTTGTTTTCTACTAAAATTGCTACTCTACTTTTGTATATGCCAAAATTTATAAAATGATCAAAGTTACTATGTGCCAAATGAAATTACAACCAAAATTTGTATGACTAAATTTTGACGTATTATAAAATGATGTTAAACACTCACCTGGTCTATACTCCGTCGATGCCTCGCTGAATCCTGGCACAAAATCCTAATCCCCGTATGCGTCCTTATAATGATGTTCTCAACTTTTCGTGATGTTTCCAGGTATCTTCTAATTTTTAACTGTTCCCCAATATCTGAAATGATTAACCCAAATTTAGAATTTTGAAAAAACTAGTGCTATAACTTCCTTGTACTAAACTCCACTTCAAATCCTTGTTTCTTCTATAATTCCGTCCGCTTCTCCGTATCTAAATCCCAATACACTCGTTCCTGTATATTCTTGCTCGCTGCTCCTGTTGTCTTTAAACCGCTCTCAAATATCCCTTCAAATCTCTTTATAACCACTCTCGATAACCTTCTAACTTTAAACCACACTCCAATATCCACTTCAAATCTGTATAACCACTCCCGATGACCTTCTAACTTTAACCACTCTCCAAATCCAATATTTTACCGTCGCACAATCACTACTATTTACTTTATACTTTCGCTTATTTCTTTACCCCTTTTCAATGAAACTCATTTTAAAACAATTATCTTTATTTTCTTTTTCAAAATATTAGCACAGTTCTGAAAACTCGTCTATTACAAAATTTGTTCGAAAATTAATCTCTGAAAACACGTCTTTTACAAAATCGGTTCGAAATATTCTCCTTGTTTATTCTCTAAGGCGACCATGTTGATTCTCAATTCGCCTACTACATCCTAAAGTTCATCACAAATAGTCAAGTCCGTGTCGCACATACCCAAGTTCATGTCTTTATACAATTTCATAATTACACTAAATTCTAATATATGTCCTAAATCTTTACATTCAACCAATCACATTTTACGATGTTTTAACTAATAATTTTGGTTTTACAAATATTGTCCAAAAGTCGATTCTATAGAAAATGAAACCAAATAAATTTATACTTGACCCTGGATGCATGTTGATAGTGAACATTTACAGACGCATCCGGCTTTTGGACGGCAAATGTACTTTCAAAGGCTTTTTAAAATTCAACTCGGTATAAACCCTTGAGCATTTCACATCTTACTACGCCACTTAGTCATTTTAAACTTGCCTTTTGGCACTGAATTTCAACTACTATATTTGAATGGTATTTTAGTATACATAAAATACGGCAACATACATTTTTAAGTATATGTGATCGATTATGTGGATTATTTTTGTTTGGCATATACTATCTTGGTACTAACCAACCCTTATAACTCTTAGTAGCTCCCTTAGACATTTTATTGGCCCCACTGATTTTGAATGAAATTGGAAATTGCGTCGGCTTTACTCTTTCCTGGTGTGCATAATTTCTAGTTTTATTTAAAATCAAACCCCTTTTTTCCTGTTTACATAAACTCCTTTTCGGCTTCCTATATATTTTAATTAATCAACCCCTATTTTTAATTCTCAACATGTCTGTCTAACTATGCTACATACTAACCTACCTTATAAACTAAAACAAAACTAAACTTTCCGTCGCATGAACTATATAACAAACTATTCTACTAAACCCTCTTCCTTGCATCCAAACAAATCCTTATATCCCTTTTATTTGGTTTAGGAACAATAACTACCGGGTTCACATATTGAGTTTTCGCTGGTTCTATTATTCCATCTCGTAACATCTTGTTAATCTCGGCTTTAACCCTATTTCTAATAGCAAACGGAATTGGATACACCTTTGTATTAAACCCGTTGTCTTCCGTGACCTCTAACTTATGCATGTATCGCCTCGCCAATCTTGGCTCTTCATTAAATAACCCTACATATTTATCAAATAATTCTTCTAGCTTCGCCTTTATCTCAATACTCACTCTTCCAATCTGTTCATCCTTAATTAATCTCACAAACATATTACATAACCGTACTTTAACCTGTCTATCATCACTTGTCCTATCCATTCCTAATCCCGACTTATCTATATTATCTCCATTCCTATATTCCTCACTAACCGTAGACACCATCCATAACTTATCTTTATCAAAACTTCGAATCGACCTATCCTTACCATCTATATTCACTCTAAAATCCTCTATAAAATCCATTCCTAATATGAAATCTATATGCAACCCCTTTGTAATTAAAAATTCTGCCTCTCCTGCATTTTTTTCCCCTACAAATATCGGTACACGGATGATCCTATAAATCGTAGTTAACTTTTTATTCATAGCCGACCATAAATTAACCCCCTCAATCGCTTCTATTCTTTCTTTTAAAACTTCCGCATGTTTTATCACTACCCTCTTATCTACCAGCGACAACTGTGAACCACTATCAACTAAAGCAACATATAGACACTCATTCAAACTAATATTAATGAACAAAAGGTTCTTTTTATCCAAATTATAAGTATTTAACAACAAGTCCTTCAAACTATAAACCACGTCGACCTTTAATCCTACACATTCGTTCGTCCAAAATTTTGCTTTTTTTTTTCTCGGGGGGTGCCTCGTGTATCTGCACCACTTCAATTTGATCGGTGTCCTGAGTCCTTGCGCTGGTCGTTATATGGTGGACATTCGCGTCCCTGTCCGTCTGGCTATATCCGTGCTAGGTTCCTCCTCCCGTCGTCCGGCCGTCATCCGCGTTGTCGTCGTGCGGGCGCCTGTTTTGTCTTGGTATGTCGTTCTCCCGGTGTTCCCTATTGTAGTATGGTCTCCTGTTTCCGTCGTGTCCCCAGTGATTTCGGTTTCCGTGGTTAAAATAGTCCTGTCGGTAGCTGGGTCGATTTTCGTGATGGAAATTGTCCTGTCTATGGTTGGGTCGCTGTTCGTGATACATATGTCGTCTGTTGTCATCCCTATAACCCCGCTTTTGATCCCAATGACTAGTCCGTGTTTTTGTCTCCAGTGCCGTTGCCAAATCGAAATTCCTCATAACGCCTAAAAATTCCCGCAGTGTTTTAACATTGTGAACCACAACCATTTTAGTCACTTCCGGCTCCATGTGGCCCGCAAGTAATAGTATGATGTCGTCCTCGTTCAACTTTGGTGTCAAGTGCTGTGCCTGGTTGAACTTGTCTATCGCGTATTCTTCGCGAGTCTCGTGTGTCCGACTGTAGTGTCCTGTAATCAAATTTGTACGTATGTCCGTCTGGTGCGTGTTGCTCCAGAACTGTTCCATAAATAGTCGTCGAAATTCCGCGTAGGTGTCGTACTGTCTGCGTATGATATTGTGCCACTTTTCCGCGTTCCCTGTCAATGTCGCCCCTACTATCTGTAACTTAGTTCGTTCATTTTCCGATTCGACGATCTCGTCCAGTCTGTCTAGAAATCCCATCGGCTGTTCTGTCTTCCGTCCTTCAAATTTAGGTAGCGCGTCCCTGTTAAATTTGATGTGCTGTCCGTAGTCCAGTCCAATGCGCCGTCGTTCTAGGTCGTCCAATTTTTCATGTATTTGTCTTACGTCGTGTCCTACCCGGTTTTCTACTACAGTGATTTTGTCGTCCAATTTTTCGTCCAGTTGCGTCTTAGTTTTCATATTTTTGGTCTGTATCGTCTCTAAGGTTTGTCCTAAATTCCTGTAGTTTGTCAAATGTCTTTTGTCGCACGTTTGAATTTCAGAATGTAACGTCGTAAACCCACTGACCATTGTCTCCTTCACTGTCTCTACGCGTGTCTTGATTTCGGTCCGTAGGTCCGTTTTTGTCGCGTTCATGTCTCCCTGAATCTGTACCCGTGTATTGTCTAATTTGTCGTCTATTCTGTCAATCTTCTCGTGTACCTCAGTCCTTATGTCGTCCTTTACGTTTTGTATTTGCGTGAGTAGATAGTCCTTTGTATTATTCAATTTGGCCGTCAGTTCCGCGTGTGCCGTCCTAAACTCGTTTCTCAGTTCGGTGTGTGAATCTTCAATTTGGTTTGTTAACGTCATTTGTAAAGTCGTTATTTTATTATTCAAAAACGTATTTGCCTCTTTTTGTTCAGTGCGTGAAGTTTCAATTTTGTCCGATAGTTCCGCCTTCAGTTCCGCGTTTGAAGTTTCAAATTTGTTCGATAGTTCCGCCTTCAGTTCCGCGTTTGAAGTTTCAAATTTGTCTTGCATACCCATTAGGAATCTCATAATGTCCTGGTTCCCTGCAGTTTCTGTTACTCTTACCTCCGGTGCCGTCGCCTGGTCCGTGTCCATGTCTATCGCCTCCGGGTCAGTCTGCCTTGTCTCCGTCTCCTGGATGTCTCCTCCCGCGTCTAGTTCTATGTCCTGTGTCCTACGTTCATCGTTTAGTGTCGTGATCTCTGCTTCAATTCCGTATATCAGTCCCGATCTCGTAATCCGTTTCATTGCTGGGTCCGTCATCTCTGCAGCCTGTCTTTGAATTTGTATTCCTGAAAATATCTAACTACTGGCCCCACCTAATCTCAAGCTCCCGTGTCCTACTACTATTTCTGTCTATTTTCAATTCAATCTAGCCTTTTTTCAGCCTCACGTTGGGTTTGCCACATATATTCCACCCCCCCTTTTTCTTCTTCTTTTAATTTTACTTTTTATCAACTTAAAAAATGTGCACACCTAATGCACGCCCGTACTTGCACTGTTTGGTTGGTTCTAGTATTAACTACTTATTGCAATGCCTCGACTATTTAAAACTCTTAATCTCAGGGTATTCAAACTACTTATAGTGGATTCCGTTATAAGTAGATGTGCTACGTCCAACCAAAGTGCACTCTTGTTTTTCTACTAAAATTGCTACTCTACTTTTGTATATGCCAAAATTTATAAAATGATCAAAGTTACTATGTGCCAAATGAAATTACAACCAAAATTTGTATGACTAAATTTTGACGTATTATAAAATGATGTTAAACACTCACCTGGTCTATACTCCGTCGATGCCTCGCTGAATCCTGGCACAAAATCCTAATCCCCGTATGCGTCCTTATAATGATGTTCTCAACTTTTCGTGATGTTTCCAGGTATCTTCTAATTTTTAACTGTTCCCCAATATCTGAAATGATTAACCCAAATTTAGAATTTTGAAAAAAACTAGTGCTATAACTTCCCTTGTACTAAACTCCACTTCAAATCCTTGTTTCTTCTATAATTCCGTCCGCTTTTCCGTATCTAAATCCCAATCCACTCGTTCCTGTATATTCTTGCTCGCTGCTCCTGTTGTCTTTAAACCGCTCTCAAATATCCCTTCAAATCTCTTTATAACCACTCTCGATAACCTTCTAACTTTAAACCACACTCCAATATCCACTTCAAATCTGTATAACCACTCCCGATGACCTTCTAACTTTAACCACTCTCCAAATCCAATATTTTACCGTCGCACAATCACTACTATTTACTTTATACTTTCGCTTATTTCTTTACCACTTTTCAATGAAACTCATTTTAAAACAATTATCTTTATTTTCTTTTTCAAAATATTAGCACAGTTCTGAAAACACGTCTATTACAAAATTTGTTCGAAAATTAATCTCTGAAAAACACGTCTTTTACAAAATCGGTTCGAAATATTCTCCCTTGTTTATTCTCTAAGGCGACCATGTTGATTCTCAATTCGCCTACTACATCCTAAAGTTCATCACAAATAGTCAAGTCCGTGTCGCACATACCCAAGTTCATGTCTTTATACAATTTCATAATTACACTAAATTCTAATATATGTCCTAAATCTTTACATTCAACCAATCACATTTTACGATGTTTTAACTAATAATTTTGGTTTTACAAATATTGTCCAGAAGTCGATTCTATAGAAAATGAAACCAAATAAATTTATACTTGACCCTGGATGCATGTTGATAGTGAACATTTACAGACGCATCCGGCTTTTGGACGGCAAATGTACTTTCAAAGGCTTTTTAAAATTCAACTCGGTATAAACCCTTGAGCATTTCACATCTTACTACGCCACTTAGTCATTTTAAACTTGCCTTTTGGCACTGAATTTCAACTACTATATTTGAATGGTATTTTAGTATACATAAAATACGGCACACATACATTTTTAGGTTTATGTGATCAAATATGTGGATTATTTTTGTTTGGCATATACTATCTTGGTACTAACCAACCCTTATAACTCTTAGTAGCTCCCTTAGACATTTTAATATATATATATATATATATATATATATATATATATATATATATTACACCAGAACAGTAGTGCCAAAAATGAACGTAACATAAAAGAATCAATACTTAAAATGGCGAGCTGCCGTTTTTAGGTCTCCTCACATTAATTACACGAAGAAAGAACAAAAAATTTCGATCCTAGAAGCAACAGCTTTAAATTATTGTCTTAGATACAACAATTAAGCATATAAAAATCATTAGCACTACACTGCCTAAATTAACAAAATTTTACAACCCCAAAACAAAATACAAAAAAAAAATTAAACCCTCTCCTTGTAGACCTTAAGTAGTTTGGGTGTTAAATTGAAAATTAATATTAAAAATTTGTAAGCACGTAAAGGAGACCCACTCTTTGTAGACAATACCATCGTAAGTATACCATTACGAATGTATGATGGTCACAGTACATACAATATTAATGATACGTACCATCTCATTTAACGAGGCTCATGTTCACAACTACCACGTGTGAGCATCAAATCGAACCCGATTAACATGTGGGTGTGGCACTTTCCTCTGAGCAGTGCCAACAAAGAAACAAAAAAAAAGAAATCGGGCTAAAGACTCACCCGCTTCCACGTTGTAGGCTGCCTTCCGTCTTTAAGGACGGAGTAAACCAGCTGTGTGCGGAATCACGCCATGTGCGTGTTCTCTCGTGCCAACAGGAGCGATGGTTCGAGCTGATCGTTAGGCCCACCGAAGGAAGTTAGAATAATTACAGGTAAATTAATTTAGTGCCGCTGAAACGTACATGTTTGTAAAACAACAATTACTTAACACGCAGTACTGCGTGCACGAAATTCTATAAAAACGGGAACGAAGAATCTAACAATCACGACGAGTGGTTTTTGAAAATTCAGAAAAGAAAGTGAGTATTAATTCGTTTAACTAATAACTAGAGTTCAAGGTAATATTGGTGTTATCAAACGAGATTAGAAAACTTGAAAACACGGTTTTATCGGATAGTTCGATACCTCACTTCAACGAGTCTTTAGCTGGAAATCACAAAAGAATGAATTATACGCGGTCATAATGTATAACAAGTTAACGGATACCTAAACCAAGGTATTGACTATTTAATTTTCGCATAAACTTTACGTTTTGAAATAAATAAATTTAAAATGAAAATTAGTAGGAAGCGTACTTATTGTAAAACTGTAAGATATACAGGATGTTGTTGTAGGATTGAAACGAAATCTACGTGCATGAATAATGTAAGAAAAGGGGAAGTTTAAATTTAATCGTAAAATAAACGTAACGATGTTGATAGAAATAACATTCAACACTTTTCAAAGCAGGCAGCGTATAATTTGAATTGTAACCACATGCCAAATTGGATTCTAGTTATCTGGAACGGTACCTCTAACATATTTGTTACCACCTTGTAGTCCAAGCCACCGAGCCCACAACCGATCACTTGACTCTTGAGGTTTACTAACGGCTTCCGCATATTCTGGTAATTCGATTTACCAGAAGGCTACATCTTAGTCATCAAGTAGTAGACGCCCCGATGTCGGTCCTTTAGCCGTATGGTCTTTCAACCTCTGGTTATTGTCAGCAACGTTGATTTAGACCACCAAAAGCAACAGAAACTAGTTATACCACAGCAGTGAACGCGATTTTTAATCGCCGGATATTTCGCTAGTAAATTATAAATATGCGCTTAAATAAATTTGTAGTTAATTTCGATATAAGTTAAAAACTAGAGCATGGTGTTATACATATAAATTGAAAGTAGCGTTTCAGTTATGATTAGCTTGTGCACTTGTGCATTTCAGGACTGTATTTAAGTTATTTAATTTCGCGAAAAATGTTAGTACAGATATACTTCAATCAATGTACTTACACAGTGATCTAAAAAATTCGCTTTGTCAAATCCAAATAATTTTGTATTGCAGATCTTTGTACAAAATTATTTCCGTTATTACTCTAAATAACTGGGTTTATTGGCATACAAGAGAAACAGCACTAAAGCTTACATTCAACAGTTCTTCCTTTATTGGAAGTTACAATTTAAATTAAATTGTTTCAATTAGGCACTATTTGCACCTACAGACAAAAGGTGGAAAGTGATATTAATTGCAGTTCCGCTCGGGCATAGTCGAGGTGAGTTCAATTATACGGTTTGATTACAAATAACTTCCCTTATTTTGCTCTTTCAATATTGCGAAAACAATGGACTATAATACTTGTTTCTTGCTTACTTCGTAACTTTATAATCTTGAATACGATCTCTGTAGTTTTGCTTTAGTTTGTGGAAAAAGTTTTATCTATTGTAAACTTGAATAACGAGTTGTATTTTTAATAAAAGTTTGACTGCTTGGCATAACTTCGTCTTTACCTATGATCTAAATAGCTTGATCTACAAATGCAAATCGTCTGTTTCATTCCATTGGTCTTCATATTTGGCACCAAAAGCGGTAATATCTATTCTTCAGTATTCTTATGAGAGTTAGAAGTTTTTATTATGACTTGCCTCTAATACAGTAAAAACTTAGTGCCTTAAATGGCGTATCCTTTTGGAAAAACATTGTAATTAACCGCAAAAACACATATGACTAAAAATACTTTTTCAAAAATATTGAACCGATTGAAAACTGATAGGCATGAGGCTTTTTATCTAATATTCTTTTTAAAGGGATATTTTAAGTTAGTACCGATTTTCGTTTTAAAATATCCACTGTTTTCATGTGTGGTTAAATTAATACTAACCTTTTAATTATATCAGTTGAAGCTAAACTAAAAACATTGTGATCTTGAAAACTAATCAAGAGTAGTAAAGTCATAACGAGTTTTGTGTAAATCTGTAACAATCTTTATTAAAGTGCACCCTACTCTTTTTCTCCCAATATATATGTACCATTAATAGAAAGTATTAGAAATTATTAGAAATTATTAAGGATTATAAAGAATTACTAAGTTAGATGCAACATTGTATCATAAGGATAATTAAATAAAGGATAATGAAAGTTCACAAACAAGTTGTGAACACTGATGCAATACATTGTATTTCAGACGATAGTGATACTGGTGGTGGCAGGTCACAGACGGTTAAGAACCGTGATTACCTAGAAAGTAAGATTGTTACATTGTATAATAAATAGTATTAATAAATAAGCAGACATGAGCTCTGCAAGTTCCCACAGACATATGAGGGACAGGGACAACATAAATACCCCGGGAGCCCCAAGACCATCAGTCAGTCTGAATATTTCAGCTTTAACATTGTTGTTTACCTAGGTTACTCGCCCTAATATTAGTTCAATTATTAATTATTTATTCGACTTTTACAACAGTTTGTTAAAATTCCATAATTAATGTCTGTTTAAACTAATAAAATTTGTTACAAGTTTTGGAAGTGGTTTTAAAAACACGGCTCTCAAGGCCCGAAATGTAACTGGCACAGTCGTACGGATCCAGAAGGGCACTACGAATCGAAAAATTGGAAGACTGGTGACCAAGAATTTCAATTACCAATCCTGGAAGAACCCAAACGAAGTTGGAAGAGGTACAAGCAACGACCGAATCCAGCTAAACAAACTTTGGACAAGATACAAGCATCTATCGAATCCAAACCAAACCAACGTGGACAAAGTACAAAATCCTTAAACCTTAAAACCAATTGATTCTTTTGACAAATTTATTGATATTAGCTAGTAAAGATTTTTTTATTATTATTTTATGTATGTACAGATTTATTTTTCATTATTGCAATTTATGCCATTTTTTGAAAATAATTTACGCAACTAGTACGAGAAATTATTTTCAAACTTAGTTTAAGAGAATTGATTTTTAAAAGAGAATTTTAAACATTAGAACTAAAAAGACGCAATACATGCGAAAACTAGTACAAACAATTACTACGAATTATTAATTAATACAAAAAAGTAAATGGCGCACGAATTATTCAAACAAAACGAAAACGATTTTTGATACCAAAAATAGTACGTAATTGATTTACAATTTTATGTTTAGAAAATTTAATACCGAAAGCTAATGTATAAAATACAAATAATTATAGAAACGATTATTCAAACCTTAACCTTCATTGCACTTCTATAAATTAAACACCTTAGTGTATAAATTATAGGAGCACTTTGCAATCTATTATTAAAATGAAACCATTATAAATTAAAACAAAGTGTGCAAAATTTATAGCGCGATTCTCACATAAATTACGACAGTAAATCCTCATCATCGAATAAAACCATTCAGTACGGATATATCTAATCATAGCGAAACAATTACTGAATAAGACTCGTTCCAAAAAAGAGCATTGCAACTTTATAAAAGGCAACACTTAAACGTAACATTTCTTGATTAAATATTTCAGTACGAAGTAATTAATTGTAAAAGACGCGCTTTATTTAAAATTTTTACAGACTGAAAACAAAACCTTTCAGGAAAACCATTCACAACTTCATAAAGTATAATTAAATATTTTTCAGCACGAGGATATCTAATTATACAAAAGCATTAAGCAAATTATTTAAAACTAAGACTGAAATTACATCTTCAGCAGACTAAAACTTTGTAATTAAACAATTCATTGTATAAATTATAAAGAAAACTATTGCAAATACTGTAACAAAGCAATTGATTGAAATCTTGTAACTTTATATTTAACACTCGAGGTAACGAGACAATACAGTTACAGAGAAACATTTTATACACTTCAATTAACACCTACAGAAACGGAAAAGCAAGTGACCATTACAGACTTAATTAATCAGCAGGACAAAAATAAAATAAAATCGCAACTGGCGCAACAACGCAAATTATTGCAAGAATATTAATTCAATAGAAACCTTTCAGAAACTTAAAACCCGCAACAACTTAACATCCGCGAAGTATAAATAAACGAAATCAAGGCTACAGCAATTAACCAGAACTTTCCAAGCACAAATCCCTCAATTCAACTATAGCACCGTATAATTGCGTATAAAATACAAGCACCTCGATTTTTAAATAACCTAGCACGTTTCAAACGGAAAATTAATAAACCAAACTAAAAAAAAAAAATACAAACCACGAAATAGATCTCAATTTTAGAAAAATTTGAAATTAATTAAAACCGAAAGTAACTATTAATTATTAGAACAACCCTTAACAATCATGGTTTTAGATATGAAGATTTATCTCGACGCAGATCAAGGTTTGCTAGGGAATTTTATTACAGCGTGTGAAATATTTTTGAAAGCCTTTAACAAACCCGGAAGCAACGAAAGAAATGTATTACTTCTACGCCCAATAATAAGTAAACCGACCGGACGGGCACTAACACTAATAGCCAGCTGACATGACTAAGAACAATGGGACAACTTTAAACGCATTTTGATTGCATATTTTGGCAATCAACGTAACATAAAATGCCTTATCCGCGACCTAATTAACATAAGAATGGAAAGTAACCAATTCCCGTACCAATTTGGAATGAAATGCCAAGACGTAAGAAATCTAATATTAACAAAATTAAAAATCGAAAAACCCGACCAAAATATCCGACTTTTAAAGACAAAAATGTATGCCGAAATGGCACTGGATACCTACATAAATGCACTGCCAGAACAACTATCAGATAAAATAAGATTCCAACATCCCCAAAATTTAGAAGAAGCCATGAATATGATAATAGAAGAAGAAAACGTAATGTACTACTGAAATAGATTATACAACCCCAACGCGAATAAAAGTTATTCACCAATAAAAACCATACAAGCCGCGAGACAAACAACCACCCAACCAAAAATCACTCTATCTTACGCACAAACGAACCAACCGCGAAGTAAAAACTCAAATTTAAATAACACAAATTATCAATTCAAACAATTTTCAAGACCAACGTTTAACTCAAATTTTACGATGCCTGCATTCACAACAAGATTCCACCAAAATACGAACCAACAAAGACCAACATTCAGCGCAAACCCTACTAGAAATACACCAATGAATAATAAAAATAATAATAACAACCCGAACAGCTATTATAAACCAACACCTATGCATACCTCATCTGGTAACACCAGACAAAATACAAAATACAAAAATAACGCAAATCCGACCAAGTCATAATCAAAAATCTTACAGTAATCCAACAAATTTTAACCACAGAAAACGCCGTAACATTTGCAAAATTAAATACATTACACTCTAGTATCATTGAGCCAAGTGACTTATTAAAGTAATTATTAAGAATTAGATTATTTATAACTAACAGTAAACTACCCTTGGATGTAATAGAATCAAAAATTCTTATATTTGAAAAAATAGCTATAGTAAAAGGCTATGTGAAGAATAACGAAATAACAATTTTAATAGAAATCCCTATAGTAGAGAGTAACAATTATAATTATTATCATTTATTTGCTTTTTCAATGAAAATTACTAGCATGTATCAAGTTATCATACCCAAAACCATGCTTTTATCCTTAAATGAACAAAGATATGGTTAAACAAACAAAACATGTAATGAAGTAACACCAAATCAATATTTATGCCAATCGTTGACAACAACAACTATCCAAGAAGACAGCCTTTGCGAAGTACAATTACTAATATTTTCGAACCATTACGACAATTGTGAAACAAAAACCGTACAAATCGCCAATACGAAGATTCAAAAGGTTACAGAAAACAAAGGATTGCCATATTTCCAACAGAAGTTATAGCAACCGTCCACTGCAATCAAGACGAGAACAATCTAGTAATAACCGGAAGCAAAGTAATCACCCTTAAAGAATACTGTTATTTAAAACTGAAAAACGAAATCCTCAGAGCATATCGAGACCCCACCCCACCAAGAGACTCGCAAATTTACCAGAATTACAATTCAAGATAGAACAATCAGAAGACGAAGAAATAATAAAGAAACCCATGCAATTAGAACGTCTGGACTTAGACGATCATAACCACGCCATGAAATTAATGGACAACTATAAAGAACAGTTAAGTGAGTTAAAAATGCCAAAATTACACTATGACAATATAAGCGTTTGGACAATTTTATTAATCATTTTAATTATTTTTCTAATTATATATGTATTTTATAAAATGTATCTTAGATATAAAAATAAAGAAACCAATTTTAGACATAAGGAAACAAAGGTAAATAAAGAAATAACAAATGTACCCTTAGAAAGAATGAATTTCAAACCATGAATTTAAAAATTAAGCCAAGAAAACTTTAATTTTTTATTTACGTTCGGATGAGCTCTGTATCCCTTAATATATATGTACCATTAACAGAAAGTATTAGAAATTATTAAGAATTGTAGAAAATTACTAAGTTAGATGCAACATTGTATCTCAAGGATAGATAAATAAAGGTTAATAAAAGTTCAACAAGCAAGTTGTGAAAACAGAATGCAATACATTGTATTCAGAAGATAGTAATACTGCAGGTGGTAGGTCACAGACGATTAACAACCGTGATTACCTAGAAAGTAAGATTGTTACATTGTATAATGAATAGTATTAAGAAATAAGCAAACATGAGCTCTGCAAGTTCCACAGACATATGAGGGACAGGGACAACATAAATACCGGAGCCCCAAGACCATCAGTCAGTCTGAATATTTCAGCTTTAACATTGTTGTTTACCTAGGTTACTCGCCCTAATATTAGTTCAATTATTAATTCTTTATTCGACTTTTACAACAGTTTGTTAAAATTCCATAATTCATGTCTGTTTAAACTAATAAAATTTGTTACAAGTTTTGGAAGTGGTTTTAAAAACACGGCTCTCAAGGCCCGAAATGTAACTGGCACAGTCGTACGGATCCAGAAGGGCACTACGAATCCAAAAATTGGAAGACTGGTGACCAAGAATTTCAATTCCCAATCCTGGAAGAACCCAAATGAAGTTGGAAGAGGTACAAGCAACGACCGAATCCAGCTAAACAAACTTTGGACGAGATACAAGCATCTAACGAATCCAAACCAAACCAACGTGGACAAAGTACAAAATCCTTAAACCTTAAAACCAATTGATTCTTTTGACAAATTTATTGATATTAGCTAGTAAAGATTTTTTTATTATTATTTTATGTATGTACAGATTTATTTTTCATTATTGCAATTTATGCCATTTTTTGAAAATAATTTACGCAACTATTACGAGAAATTATTTTCAAACTTATTTTAAGAGAATTGATTTTTAAAAGAGAATTTTAAACAAGAGAACTAAAAAGACGCAATACATGCGAAAACTAGTACAAACAATTATTACGAATTATTAATTAATACAAAAACGTTACTGGCGCACGAATTATTCAAACAAAACGAAAACGATTTTTAGATACCAAAAATAGTACGTAATTGATTTACAATTTTATGTTTAGAAAATTTAATACCGAAAGCTAATGTATAAAATACAAATAATTATAGAAACGATTATTCAAACCTTAACCTTCATTGCACTTCTATAGATTAAACACCTTAGTATATAAATTATAGAAGCATTTTGCAATCTATTATTAAAATTAAACCATTACAAATTAAAACAAAGCGTGCAAAATTTATAGCGCGCTTCTCACATAAATTACGATCGGAAATCCTCATCATCGAATAAAACCATTCAGTACGGATATATCTAATTATAGCGAAACAATTACTGAATAAGACTTGTTCCGAAAGAGCGCATTGCAACTTTATAAAAGGCAACATTTAAACGTAACATTTTATGATTAAATATTTCTGTACGAGGTAATTAATTGTAAAAGACGCGTTTTATTTAAAAATTTTACAGACTGGAAACAAAACCTTTTAGGAAAACTATTCACAACTTCATAAAGTATAATTGAATATTTTTTAGCACGAGGATATCTAATTATACAAAAGCATTAAACAAATTATTTAAAACTAAGGCTCAAATTACATCTTCATCAGTCTAAAACTTTGTAATTAAACAATTCATTGTACAAATTATAAAGAAAACTGATGCAAATACTGTAACAAAGCAATTGACTGAAAACTTGCAACTTTATATTTAACACTCAAGGTAACGAGACAATACAGTTACATAAAAACATTTTATGAATTTGAATTAACACCTATAAAAACGGAAAAAGCAACTGATCATTACAGACTTAATTAATCAGCAGGACAGAAATAAAATAAAATCGCAACTAGCGCAACAACGCTAATTTTTGCAAGAATATTAATTTCATAGAAACCTTTCAGAAACTTAAAACCCGCAACACCTTAACATTCGCGAAGTATAAATAAACGAAATCAAGGGTACAGCAATTTACTAGACCTTTCCAAGCACAAATCCCTCAATTCAATTATAACACCGTATAATTGCGTATAAAATACAAGCTACTCAATTCTTTAAATAACCTAGCACACTTCAAACTGAAAATTAAAATTAATAAACCAAACTAAAAGTAACAATACAAACCGCGAAATAAATCTCATTTTACAAAAATTTGAAATTAATTAAAACCGAAAGTAACTATTAATTATTAGAACAATTCTTAATAACCATGAGTTTAGATATGAAGATTTATCTCGAAACCATTTTTGCCTTCAATGGAGATCAAGGTTTGCTAGGTAATTTCACTACAACGTGTGAAATATTTTTGAAAACCTTTAACAAACCCGGAGGCAACGAAAAAAATGTATTACTTTTACGTCTGATGATAAGTAAACTGACCGGACGAGCACTATCGCTAATAGCCAGCCGAAATGACGTAGGACAGTGGGAAGACTTTAAACGCATATTGATTGCATATTTTGGCGATCAACGTAACACAAAATGCCTTATTTGCGACCTAATAAACCTAAGAATGGAAAGTAACCATTTCCCGTATCAATTTGGAATGAAATGCTAAGATGTATGGAGTCTAATATTAACAAATTTAAAAATCAAAGAACCCGACCAAAATATCCAACTTTTAAAGACAAAAACGTATGACGAAATGGCCCTGGATACCTACATAAATGCACTGCCAGAACAACTATCAGATAAAATAAGATTCCAACATCTCCAAAATTTAAAAGAAGCCATGAATATAATAATAGAAAAAGTAAACGTAATGTACTACCGAAACAGACCATACAACCCCAACGCGAATAAATGTTATTCACCAATAAAAACTATTCAAGCCGCGAGACAAACAAGCAGCCAACCGTAACATTTGCAAAATTAAATACATTACACTCTAGTATCATCGAGTCAAGTGACTTATTAAAGGAATTATTACGAATTAGATCATTTATAACTAACAAGAAACTACCCTTTGATGTAATAGAATCAAACATTCTTATATTTGAAAAAATAGCTATAGTACAAGGCTATGTGAAGAATAACAAAATAACAATTTTAATAGAAATCCCTATAGTAGAGAGTAACAATTATAATTATTATCATTTATTTGCTTTACCATTGAAAATTACTAGCATGTATCAAGTTATCATACCCAAAAAAATGTTCCTATCCTTAAATGAACAAAGATATGGTTATACAAACGAAAGATGTAATGAAGTAACACCAAATCAATATTTATGCCAATCGTTGGCAACAACAACTATCCAAGAAGACAGCCCTTGCGAAGTACAATCACTAAAATTTTCGAACCATTACGACAATTGTGAAACAGAAACCATACAAATCGCCAATACGAAGATTCAAAAGTTACAGAAAACAAAGAGATTGCCATATATCCAACAGAAGCTATAGCAACCGTCCACTGCAATCAAGACGAGAACAATCTAGTAATAACCGGAAGCAAAGTAATCACCCTTAAAGAATACTGTTATTTAAAACTGAAAAACGAAATCCTCAGAGCATATCGAGACCCCACCCCACCAAGAGACTCGCAAATTTACCAGAATTACAATTCAAGATAGAACAATCAGAAGACGAAGAAATAATAAAGAAACCCATGCAATTAGAACGTCTGGACTTAGACGATCATAACCACGCCATGAAATTAATGGACAACTATAAAGAACAGTTAAGTGAGTTAAAAATGCCAAAATTACACTATGACAATATAAGCGTTTGGACAATTTTATTAATCATTTTAATTATTTTTCTAATTATATATGTATTTTATAAAATGTATCTTAGATATAAAAATAAAGAAACCAATTTTAGACATAAGGAAACAAAGGTAAATAAAGAAATAACAAATGTACCCTTAGAAAGAATGAATTTCAAACCATGAATTTAAAAATTAAGCCAAGAAAACTTTAATTTTTTATTTACGTTCGGATGAGCTCTGTATCCCTTAATATATATGTACCATTAACAGAAAGTATTAGAAATTATTAAGAATTGTAGAAAATTACTAAGTTAGATGCAACATTGTATCTCAAGGATAGATAAATAAAGGTTAATAAAAGTTCAACAAGCAAGTTGTGAAAACGAATGCAATACATTGTATTCCAGAAGATAGTAATACTGCAGGTGGTAGGTCACAGACGATTAACAACCGTGATTACCTAGAAAGTAAGATTGTTACATTGTATAATGAATAGTATTAAGAAATAAGCAAACATGAGCTCTGCAAGTTCCCACAGACATATGAGGGACAGGGACAACATAAATACCCCGGGAGCCCCAAGACCATCAGTCAGTCTGAATATTTCAGCTTTAACATTGTTGTTTACCTAGGTTACTCGCCCTAATATTAGTTCAATTATTAATTATTTATTCGACTTTTACAACAGTTTGTTAAAATTCCATAATTAATGTCTGTTTAAACTAATAAAATTTGTTACAAGTTTTGGAAGTGGTTTTAAAAACACGGCTCTCATGGCCCGAAATGTAACTGGCACAGTCGTACGGATCCAGAAGGGCACTACGAATCCAAAAATTGGAAGACTGGTGACCAAGAATTTCAATTCCCAATCCTGGAAGAACCCAAACGAAGTTGGAAGAGGTACAAGCAACGACCGAATCCAGCTAAACAAACTTTGGACGAGATACAAGCATCTAACGAATCCAAACCAAACCAACGTGGACAAAGTACAAAATCCTTAAACCTTAAAACCAATTGATTCTTTAAAACAAATTTATTGATATTAGCTAGTAAAGATTTTTTTTATTATTATTTTATGTATGTACAGATTTATTTTTAATTATTGCAATTTATGCCATTTTTTTGAAAATAATTTACGCAACTATTACGAGAAATTATTTTCAAATTTATTTTAAGAGAGTTGATTTTTAAAAGAGAATTTTAAACAAGAGAGCTAAAAAGACGCAATACATGCGAAAACTAGTACAAACAATTATTACGAATTATTAATTAATACAAAAACGTAACTGGCGCACGAATTATTCAAACAAAACGAAAACGATTTTTAGATACTAAAAATAGTACGTAATTGATTTACTATTTTATGTTTAGAAAATTTAATACCGAAAGCTAATGTATAAAATACAAATAATTATAGAAACGATTATTCAACCTTAACCTTCATTGCACTTCTATAAATTAAACACCTTAGTGTATAAATTATAGGAGCACTCTGCAATCTATTATAAAAATTAAACCATTATAAATTAAAACAAAGTGTGCAAAATTTATAGCGCGATTCTCACATAAATTACGACAGTAAATCCTCATCATCGAATAAAACCATTCAGTACGGATATATCTAATCATAGCGAAACAATTACTGAATAAGACTCGTTCCAAAAAAGTGCATCGCAACTTTATAAAAGGCAACACTTAAACGTAACATTTTATGATTAAATATTTCAGTACGAAGTAATTAATTGTAAAAGACGCGCTTTATTTAAAATTTTCACAGACTGAAAACAAAAAAACGTTTCACAACTTCATAAAGTATAATTAAATATTTTTCAGCACGAGGATATCTAATTATACAAAAGCATTAAACAAATTATTTAAAACTAAGACTTTAATTACATCTTCAGCAGACTAAAACTTTGTAATTAAACAATTCATTGTATAAATTATAAAGAAAACTATTGCAAATACTGTAACAAAGCAATTGATTAAAATCTTGTAACTTTATATTTAACACTCGAGGTAACGAGACAATACAGTTACAGAGAAACATTTTATGCACTTCAATTAACACCTACAGAAACGGAAAAAGCAACTGACCATTACAGACTTAATTAATCAGCAGGACAAAAATAAAATAAAATCGCAACTGGCGCAACAACGCAAATTATTGCAAGAATATTAATTCAATAGAAACCTTTCAGAAACTTAAAACCCGCAACAACTTAACATTCGCGAAGTATAAATAAACGAAATCAAGGCTACAGCAATTAACCAGAACTTTCCAAGCACAAATCCCTCAATTCAACTATAGCACCGTATAATTGCGTATAAAATACAAGCACCTCGATTTTTTAAATAACCTAGCACGTTTCAAACTGAAAATTAATAAACCAAACTAAAAAGTAACAATACAAACAGCGAAATAGATCTCAATTTTAGAAAAATTTGAAATTAATTAAAACCGAAAGTAACTATTAATTATTAGAACAACCCTTAACAATCATGGGTTTAGATATGAAGATTTATCTCGACGCAGATCAAGGTTTGCTAGGGAATTTTATTACAGCGTGTGAAATATTTTTGAAAGCCTTTAACAAACCCGGAAGCAACGAAAGAAATGTATTACTTCTACGCCCAACAATAAGTAAACTGACCGGACGTGCACTAACACTAATAGCCAGCTGACATGACTAAGAACAATGGGACAACTTTAAACGCATTTTGATTGCATATTTTGGCAATCAACGTAACATAAAATGCCTTATCCGCGACCTAATTAACCTAAGAATAGAAAGTAACCAATCCCCGTACCAATTTGGAATGAAATGCCAAGACGTAAGAAGTCTAATATTAACAAAATTAAAAATCGAAAAACCCGACCAAAATATCCGACTTTTAAAGACAAAAATGTATGCCGAAATGGCACTGGATACCTACATAAATGCACTGCCAGAACAACTATCAGATAAAATAAGATTCCAACATCCCCAAAATTTAGAAAAAACCATGAATATGATAATAGAAGAAGAAAACGTAATGTACTACTGAAATAGATTATACAACCCCAACGCGAATAAAAGTTATTCACCAATAAAAACCATTCAAGCCGCGAGACAAACAACCCCCCAACCAAAAAGCACTCCATCTTACGCACAAACGAACCAACCGCGAAGTAAAAACTCAAATTTTAATAACACAAATTAACAATTCAAACAATTTTCAAGACCAACGTTTAACTCAAATTTTACGATGCCCACATTCACAACAAGATTCCACCAAAATACGAACCAACAAAGACCAACATTCAGCGCGAACCTAGAAATACACCAATAAATAATAAAAATATTAATAACAACCCGAACAGCTATTATAAAGCAACATCTATGCATACCTCATCTGGTAACACCAGACAAAATACAAAATACAAAAATAACGCAAATCCGACCAAGTCATAATCAAAAATCTTACAGTAATCCAACAAATTTTAACCACAGAAAACGCCGTAACATTTGCAAAATTAAATACATTACACTCTAGTATCATCGAGTCAAGTGACTTATTAAAGGAATTATTACGAATTAGATCATTTATAACTAACAAGAAACTACCCTTTGATGTAATAGAATCAAACATTCTTATATTTGAAAAAATAGCTATAGTACAAGGCTATGTGAAGAATAACAAAATAACAATTTTAATAGAAATCCCTATAGTAGAGAGTAACAATTATAATTATTATCATTTATTTGCTTTTTCAATGAAAATTACTAGCATGTATCAAGTTATCATACCCAAAACCATGCTTTTATCCTTAAATGAACAAAGATATGGTTAAACAAACAAAACATGTAATGAAGTAACACCAAATCAATATTTATGCCAATCGTTGACAACAACAACTATCCAAGAAGACAGCCCTTGCGAAGTACAATTACTAATATTTTCAAACCATTACGACAATTGTGAAACAAAAACCGTACAAATCGCCAATACGAAGATTCAAGAGGTTACAGAAAACAAAGGATTGCCATATTTCCAACAGAAGTTATAGCAACCGCCCACTGCAATCAAGACGAGAACAATCTAGTAATAACCGGAAGCAAAGTAATCACCCTTAAAGAAGACTGTTATTTAAAATTGAAAAACGAAATCCTCGGAGCATATCGAGACCCCCACCCCACCAAGAGACTCGCAAATTTACCAGAATTACAATTCAAGATAGAACAATCAGAAGACGAAGAAATAATAAAGAAACCCATGCAATTAAAACATCTGGACTTAGACGATCTTAACCACGCCATGAAATTAATGGACAACTATAAAGAACAGTTGAGAGTTAAAAGTGCCAAAATTACACTATGACAATATAAGTGTTTGGACAATTTTATTAATCATTTTAATTATTTTTCTAATTATTATGTATTTTATAAAATGTATCTTAGATATAAAAATAGAGAAACCAATTTTAGACATAAGAAAACAAAGGTAAATAAAGAAATAACAAATGTACCCTTAGAAAGAATGAATTTCAAACCATGAATTTAAAAATTAAGCCAAGAAAACTTTAATTTTTTATTTACGTTCGGAGGAGTTATGTATCCCTTAATATATATGTACCATTAATAGAAAGTATTAGAAATTATTAAGAATTGTAGAAAATTACTAAGTTAGATGCAACATTGTATCTCAAGGATAATTAAATAAAGGTTAATTAAAAGTTCAACAAGCAAGTTGTGAGAACGGATGCAATACATTGTATTCCAGACGATAGTAATACTGCAGGTGGTAGGTCACACACGATTAAGAACCGTGATTACCTAGAAAGTAAGATTGTTACATTGTATAATGAATAGTATTAAGAAATAAGCAGACATAAGCTCTGAAGGTTTCCACAGACATGTGAGGGGCAGGGACGACATAAATACCCCGGGAGTCCGAAGACCATCAGTCAGTCTGAGTATTTCAGCTTTAACATTGTTGTTTACCTAGGCTACTCGCCCTAATATTAATTCAATTATGAATTATTTTTCGATTTAGAGTATTTACAACAGTTTGTCAAAATTCCATAACTAATGTCTGTTTAAACTAATAAAATTTGTTACAAGTTTTGGAAGTGGTTTTTAAAAACACCGCTCCCAAGGCTCGAAACGTAACTGGTGTAATGAAAAGAATAAGTGCACGACAGGGTATAGATAAATTATCCTGGTACAGCTAAACGCGACTGTTTTTGGTAGCGGAAGCTGCAAAAGACTTTAAATCTCAGGGAAAAGATGAAAAAGCGTTGAAAAGCTATAACTTAGTAAAGGAGTTATTACAAAAAAATTTGAAACAGATTTGTGAAATGGAAGTGTTTCAGTATTTTATTATGATAAATTGAAATTGGAAAAATTTGTTTACAGGCGAAAAAATTAATTTAATAAGACTTGGACATAGGTTAAATATAGTTCAATTCACAAAGCTTTTTGTTTGGTTATACTATTTGTAAATCAAACATTGTAGGCTATAGACCATATGTTCTTTCGTTCCTAAAGTTCAATCTACATTTCATAGTAAAATACAAGTTTAGCAAATAATGTTAGCTGCAAAAGATAATAGCGGTATAAATTTTATAATAATCTTGAATTGAGCAAACATTTGTAAAATATTAGGTATATCAAACACTTGTTATAACAACTAAGTAACCAACAATTTTATGAAACATTTGGTTTTACAAACTGTCTGTTAACTTATTTCCCCAGTAATTTAGAGATATACGTAATGACAAAACTTTTATTAATTTGTAAATATAACATTCAACACAACAAATTTGGAAAAGTGTTAAACTTATTTTCTCCATGTATATATCTTGGTAAATTAAAACCACCTTTTACAGTAAAATAACTACATAGTATAAATTGCTACCCATCTGTATTTACTGGTATAGGGTCTACCAAATTACCTGGGGTATTTGAACCAAGGAAGTAAAGCTGAACAAGCTCACCTCTGTGAAAATTTACGTCCCATAAAGTTACATCCGGAGTACATAAAAGAGGTAATATATAAATTTCAACAAATTCCATTTCACAAAAAAAATTGTATTTATTCCATGCCAAAAGGCGTAGTCACTCATCATTAACTTTAATGATAGGCCCTTAGGTATTGGTACAGGCTTGTTCTCTTCACCATCTTTTCTTTCAAAGAATACAGCTAAAACATTATTTTTCGGATGTTAAACGAGAAAAGGATTTCAAACACCAGGTAAATAAAAGCAACCACAAAGAAATAGACATGATTTATAAATGTGAAATTTGTTTGACATTGAATAAAACACTGCACGGCAGGCAATGTTACATGCCGAAATACAAGGACGGTGTGCTATCTCTTCCCGAAGGGGACCCAGAAGTTACATGTAGCCTCTCCTGGAAGAGACACAAATAAGACCGGGATGAGCATCCATATGAGGACGGCTCACCTAGCAGAAAGAAATCTGGCGAGAGTCGCCGCAGAAGAAAAACTCTGAGCACGGAGGGGGGTTACCATCTTTAACGATGAGGAGGTCGAACTCATGCCGAAGATAGATATAACTCACGCAAGTGAAAGGTTCCTCGCAAAGAAGATGTCAGAATACATGTCAAGCAAGACTTCGAAGTAAATAAGAGTTAAGCGAGAAACCAATGTATACAAAAAGATGCGTGAGATAAGGCTGACG
Source organism: Platerodrilus igneus (assembly GCA_036346225.1). Lineage (NCBI taxonomy): Eukaryota > Metazoa > Arthropoda > Insecta > Coleoptera > Lycidae > Platerodrilus > Platerodrilus igneus. The sequence continues at coordinate 2,641,628 of JARFIW010000012.1, forward strand.
GCGCACCCCCTAGCTCATGGAATGCTTGAACCAGAGCTAACGCCAGCCAAAACCAATTACACCAGTTCGGCTCCGTACCACCCAAGGGACGCAGTCGACCGGGGGATTTGGCTACTCTCCGGCGATACCCTATATGTAATATTCCAATGCTATACCCGAAGGCACTAAATTGGCCAGAAAGCGAGTTTTTATTACCTGGAAATTTTGAATTTTGCCGAACCCTTGCTGTTGCAAGCAAGGTAGGAATCTTTAACGTGCGTGGCAATACTCACACACGGATCCTCCATTTTACCTCTCATCCAAACGAGGGCGTATTTTTGTGAAAAATGCTCGCCTACCATTTTTCAAGCGGACAGTGTCGGGATTCGAACCCGAGACCTTGGGCGTAGTAGTCATATGCATACCAACTACGCCACCGAGTCGCCCCCCCGCAGAAACCCCCGGTTCCCGATACCGTTCATTTACGTTTCCAATGCTCCATCCGAAGGTACTACATTGGTCAGGAGGCGAGTTTTTTGTTGCCTGGAAATTTAGAATTTTGCCGAACCCTTGCCGTTCCAGGCAAGGTAGGGATCTTTAACGTGCGTAACAACACTCACACACGGGACCTCCATTTAACCTCTCTCTTATGAACGAGGGCGTAATTTTTGTAAAAAATGCTCACCTGCCATTTTTCAGCAGTCGGCCGTGTCGGGATTTGAACCCAGGACCTTGGCATCCGTAGTCTTACGCTTACTAAATTGATCCACGGCGACGCCCGGTTTCCGATACCACCGGAGAAAAGATCCCGGTGGGGGAACAAACTGATCCCTCGAAGTCTTCAGAGGACGCTGTCCTCTGGAGATCGGGCGTTGTGCAGGCGACTCTCGCCCAGCGCAATCGGCCTAAGAAAGCCTTACCGGAAAGGATGCAGTCAGTCTTAAACGCCTTCGAAAAGGTACTTCTAAGGCTACGAGATCTACCGAGCGACATTGAAATCCTCCAAGATCTCGTAGACTAATTGTACGCGCAAGCCACTACCCTCCAGGAAACTGGCGAGGAGAAGTATTCGCCGTTGTCGAGGAAGGGCCAACGCTCGGACCCAGGACCTCTTTAAGAAAAATCCAAGTCAGGTGGCCAAAATGGTCACGGATAATGTGGACTAGCTTGAGCTGGGCTGCGGCTCAGACGGAATCTGTACTACATTATGGGGGTACAACCTGGAAGTACAGAAATCCGAGACTGGCGAGGAGGTAGGACTAAGGGCAGCCTTTTAGGTTCTTACTTCCATTACAAATGTGGAAATCGCGAAGCGATTAGCCCGCACTAAACAGTACACAGCCGCTGACCCTGATGGTGTTTTTGTAAAACACGACAGAAGCGCTGGCTGGGAAGAAGACCTCCATCTCCAATGCAACTTCTTTATGTTTGTCAGGAAGACAACCACCATCGTCGAGGATGAATCGGACATAGCTAATTCCCAAGGAGTGCAAGAACGATATGAGGGCCGAGAACTATCGACCCCTTACCATTAGCTCCATCCTGAGCCGTTTATATTGGAGTATAATAGACTTCAAGCTCAGGCAGAATGTTCAATTCACGGCCCGACCAAAAGGCTTCGTTTTCGAGTCGGGGTGCTTCAATAATGTGCACATCTTTAAAGTTGCTACGGTATGTAGAGTGGTGTCCAGATGTCCCTTTGTTTGGTTAGCGGTAGCTCTCCTATCGACACAGCGACCGTATGCTGTAATATAAAAGAAAAATGTTAAAAAGGAAGGAGACCACTTTGTCGACAGTTCGAACTCTATGAAACACGTCTCCACTCAAACAAGGTCTCTTGATTTCGACGCATTACCTCCAAAGGGCCATTGTCCCGGTTTCTCGATAGGTTAATGTTCTGAGGTAAATTGGTGGGCACAGCTAAACGTTATGCATGATAAATACAGTCTTTGCGGCATACCTAACCACAAATCATAAATCAATGTCCGAACTTACGTAAGAACCAAATTTTTGTGTCGTTTTCACGTAGCGCTTATATTAATCATAATAATGCTGGAGAAGTCCCCGTGCGAGGTTTTAAAATCCCCTAAACCTAAAGAATACAATAAAAATAGGAAGTAAGAGTATTATTTGAAACGACATAGGCGGTACCCTCTTACTAACACGTTCAGGAGAAGCAAAAAATGCATTAGCGCTCCTATAAAATAATTGATAACTGAAATTATAGAAAAAACGACTGAAATATATGCGTAAAAAACACATCAATTAGAAATTTCTTGTATTCGCAACTGTAGAAGTTGACTTTTTACTGCAAAGGCATTGGTTGTGATCCTATGAATATCCCAATACGAAAGCATCAACTAGGACATCAGCCAGTACAAGTCGTAAAGATTCGCTGGTTTGTTCAGATGAAAAATATGTCAACCACGATAAATGACTACATTGGAGTGCGGAATTATTATTCCAAGATAGAATATGAAAATTTAAAAGAAGTTGGATTTATTTGCGTGTATTGATTACTATAAAAAATTAATAACTTTTAAAATCAGAAAACTATATATGGCAAGACAAGGTTTGGAATATTTGTAGATTAAGTGGTTAATAATCATTTAGATGTATGATACGATCCGTCGAAAGTTAGAAACTAAATTTGCGTAAAAATAAACGATATGAGAGCACGATAATAAAATGATATTACAGGAAAATTTTGTTAATCCATGAATACTAGAGAAGGCATGGTATATTTACATAATTAAAGGTAAGATGATGGGTAGAAATTTGAAGTTAATCATTAAAGTTAAAATTTACAATCAAAATCATTTAATCCATGAGTTAATGTAGGTACAATATGGAATATTTACATAAGATATCATTAGAAATTGGTTTTTGAGGAAAACTACTAGTGTTGTTAGTTTATGGTCTAAGTAAGGTAATTTTTATATAAGGTTATGAACACATAAATTACATTGATGCTGCAAATAACTAGTAGAATTCAATTAGAAAGATATTTTGTAATTAGGAAAAGGTTTGTAGATACAAAAATTTAAAGTTAATTATTCGTATTTTAAGAGACACTATTTATAATTAACGCAAACATTGCGGATTGTTTGTTAAGTTTATTTTATTGAAAGCGTTTTAAGGAAAATGAATAAAAACTATAATGTATTAGATATTTTAAACAATGACTAAATGATAATTACTGCTTACTTTAGATATTCTACGTTAATAGAACAAAGTTTTTCCGGTAATTCGATGCAACTAAAACTGTTTTATGTGACAGAAAAACTCACCACAACACAAATTACTTATCTATTTAGTTCGGTTGTAAAGTCTATTTATTTCGACGTATTGGCTTCCGTGAGCTATTGTCGCTCCTCCAAGGTAGGTTAATGTACTGCACGTTAAGCATAAAAAATGCAATTCTTGCGATATTCCAAACCACAAATCATAAATCAATGTCCGAACTTACGTGAGAACCAAGTCTTTGTGTGGTTTCACGTAACGCTTGTATTAAACCTAATGATACTGGAAAATTTCCCGTGTGGGGGATTAACAATTTTTTGAAGCTAAATAATACAATAAAAGGTGAAACCAACAAGGAAGTGTTTTTATATGTGGGAGTTGATCTTTTGAACTATTTGATGTTCGAGGATTTTGCCTAGGAAGGAAAGTAGTGCAATAGGTTTATAAAAGACTGAATCGTTAGCTGGTTTTTTCGGTTTGAGAATTAATATAATGGTTGCTACTTTAAAACGATCAGCAAACGTGCCTGTTGATAAACGTTTTTGGAAAAGAGTGTGAATGAATACTTTGAGGCTGACCAGGATCTTTGGAAATCATGAGTGGAAATTTGGCTAGAACTGGAGGTTTTGAGGGGGTGAAGTTTAGCTATTGTTAAGTCTAGGTATTGTAGTGGGAGGGATTATTATGCTGTTTGATATTTCGTGTTGTTGTAGGTTAAGTATATCCAGGATTCTAAACGGGATTGCTGAATGTAGTAGGATAGAGAGGATATTGTTTCTGGTAATAAGTTTGATTTTCAACGGTGAGATTAGGATATAAGGGGTTGGTGGTTTGATAAGTTTTTGTTAAGTTTTACAAAGGTTGGCGTTTGGTTATGAAATGATGTCCTGGTAGTGTCGTTTTTTTGCGTTTCAGATATTGTGTTTGTATAAGTTTCATTCCCTGAAGTAAAATTGTTTGAGTTCTTGAATGTCTAATAAAATGAATAGGGGGTTTTGTCGTGCTCTTTGGAATCTGTCTAGTAAGCAGTAGGGCTTTACTGGTATTGTTTAGGTTGTTTGTCTACAAAGGTGTTCGTTTGGTTGTAATGTGCTTGGTTGGGGTGAAGATAGCGGCGGCATTTTGTACGTTTTTTATTATTATCTTAGTTAGCTCGTGCGGGTCCATGCCTTTGTAGTGCTGTGAAAAGATATTTGAAGTTGTTGCTGTTAGGGACTCTAGGAATTTGAACTGGTTCGCTTTATTTCTATTAAATGCTGAGGTTTTAATTAAGGGTGGTTTAAGGTTATTGAAAGAGATGCTAAATGATATAGGATTGCGGTCGCTTGTCTGAGTTAAGTGTTTGCCATCGCACGAGTTGTTTAAACACGCAGCAGATGAAGGATCCAGGGTGATATCCATATTGTATTGACGAGTAGAGGATTTCGATGTTGGATTATTTGAAGAAGAATTTAGCATATGCAAGTGGTGTTGTAGTATAAAGTCTTCCGTTATTGTTCCCCTTTTGTCTGTGTGAACGTTATGCCATTGTGTGATTTAGCGTCTGTGTCTGCTAAAATTATGTAGTTGTTCCCGAAAGAACTTATGACGTTGTCTAGTTCGTGCAAGGAAGTCTGATGAGATTGAGAAGAGGTTGCCTGATGACCAATGTATTTAAATTGTAATTACTTGATGAGAGGAAAATGGGATATGCAAGAGTTCGGTTATTACAATTGCGGACGTGAATTTGGAATTTGGTTGGTTCTGTGTGTAAGTAGGTTCTGCTATAGTGGTATTTGGTATTTTAGCGTTTATTGTGTATGGTTCTTAAAGGAGGACTGTAGGGAGCGCTATAGAGTATTTGTTTTCTGTTAGTGTGCTAGCAAGTTCAAGACAAGCAGATTTTGAATGTTAGAGGTTAGTTTGTAGGGCTAGGATTGTGGTGGTTGTGGTCCGTCTTCGTGTAAATTTAAAGTCCATAGTCCGTTCTTTGTTTGGTAAGTTCAAGTGCCTGTATACATACAAGACAGTCAGTCTATGCTTGTAATAGGATGGTTGCCCGGTCGGTTAAGACTAATGCCGTTAATGCATGATGGAAGAGCAGAAGAAAAAAGGGAGTAACCTTTGTTTGTGTGTTATTATGTAATTAAAATGAAAGTCAATCCCATTGGTAACATCTTTTTGGACAACGCGAGTTAAGGTTCGTGGCTTCGAGCGGTCCTTTTTAAAAAGACTCTTTGGTCCTTAACACATTTATTTGTTTATACAGATTTGAACAATTACAATCTTGAATTAATTTAGTCTAAGTCGAATAGTTAATACTTAATTGTACAAGTGAGTTATCTACGAACTGCAATGCAAAAGCTGAACGTTTGATGAACTGACTGGGAGTGGAGCTCCCGGCCTTTTTATAATCTCCCTACCTCTTTACAATTCTGTGAGAACCTGCGGACCTATGTCCGCTTACCCTTGACTCTATTCATAATACATAGTTGCTATCTTAAAAGCTATTCATAATTACAATGTTGCAGGCTTATTCTGCGTAATCTCGGTACGTGACATCCCACGACCGTCTGTGACCTGACATCTGCAGTGTCACTTATCCTTGTGCTACTTTGTAGCGATTCCACTCGTGGGAACTGAAATCATCATAATAAATTGTAATAAATTGTTGCAATTTGTCTTTTATGACATTGTTGCACTTTCCTATCATTTCCTAATATTTCCTAATATCTTTATTAGTTTTATATGTATAACAAATGGGGGATCCTACAACTCGCGGTATATTATTTATGAAAACTCGCGGATGTGTCAATGGCTGCACAGAAGCCAAATATGATTGGCAAACATTGTAATCAGTCGGAGAGGTCAAATTTTGCCTAGGCGACTGACATTTTTTAATGCAAAAAAGCCGTTTATATATGGTAGTATACGTGCGTAATTCTAACACTTTAACATTTGAGTTAGCAGAAATAGCTTGCTTGGAGGTTTCTTTTATTGTTTATAGCGTTGAAGCTGCACTTACAAAACAGATTCCAGCTATTATCAAGTTTGTACCCGCATTTTTTCCACCATTGCTTTTGTAAGTGCCAATTTGAATCTTAAAACGACTATAACTCACAGATACAGTGAAAGAATTGCTTTCAAACTTCAACATTTAATTTAAAATAAGTACGAGGCTCAACAGCTCAAGTGGAAAGTGCTTCCGTTTCGTATATTCACCAAGCAATTTCTGCGTTATTATCTATGTTTGTGTTATAAAACCAACATTTACGGTACGAAATAAACGGGAAACACGAAGTACAGCTTAAAGCCCGAATAGCTAGAGCACAAAATAGGTCACGTTGCTTTAAATGTAGGCCTCCATGTTTAATTCGGAAGCTAAGAGATGTTGATAATCCACTTACAGTAAAAATATAAAATTTTGTGGTTGCACAATGAAAGTCGTACATTGAAACCTAACAGTTTATTAATTGAATAGGATTAGGAATACTGGATTAAGAGTCTTTAAACTAAAACCTGTCAGGGATTTCAGGAGTAGATTTGATAATTTCGGTAAGCTTTGCGATTAACGCATACAGAGATGTAATTTATAACATAAATTTGTCAAAACTTGAGCAGGTTTTAGTTTATAATTAATTAATATTTTAAAAGAGGTTAGTGTTCCTCCTTTCCGCTGTTGATTTTCACAGCTATTTCAAAAGCCAGTAACGATTTTATCAAGTTTCATACATGTTTTATGGATTTTTTGCCAGGATTTATTATACTCGTGGTAAGGGAATATTTATGACGGTAGAAATCTAATCGGAAAGGTTATTCGTTCTATTTTTCTTGTAAATTGAGTATAAGTTCGTTCAGAAAGTTACCACTGATAGTTCTGTTCAAAAATGATTGTTCGTTTTGCTGAAACTTTTGATCAAAAATGAGTATCTCATTAGTTTTTAATTCCATATATTAACTTGAATTCCACTTTAAACAACTTTTTTATTTATTAAATATTCTGTAACAAATTATGAGCGGTTTTAATTGTTGCGGATTGCATTTTAATATGTTTCGAAGTTATTCAACTTTCACTACCCCCTTATGTGCTAGTTTATAATTGTAGTTACCTCTAATTAACATACAACTTTCGAATGCTTTTTAAAGAGGAAAGGAAATATTTTTGTACTTATTCGATAGCTTGATCTCTCCAGAAACGTACGATAAAGGCAAGATCGTTGATATTTTTCGAGGGTTGGTAACGCTTTCGCATACTGGAAATAAGAACCCAAATGTCAAAAAAGGAAAATTAATCTAAAACGGTTATATTAATACTGAAGAACCCTATATAATTCTGATTTCATGTATAAAAGTGTGCAGTAAGCAAGGTGTTGAAGTAAATAGTTGGTTCTATCTAAATCATAAAATTAGGAACCACAAAAGCCTCGTTTGATACATATTTAAAGGCAATTCAAGTTAGTAACTCACTCAAAAGCTGCATAAAAGTAAAACAGCTTTTAATATTGGACATTTTATACACAAATTAAGAAACCTTTTTTTACCGTTCATTAGAAATAATTCCCGTTAAGTACTTATTGGAACGGAGCTTAGGGTCATAAATTAATTTAAAACACCAAAGAGTAAACTTAATATTTATTTTAGTTTCACAGTTTCACAGCGAAAGCATGTCATTTAAAAAAAGTTTTATGATTACGAACTAAATAACCGCGACCTAACTAATATAGAGGTTTCATATCATAATTATTTCAAATATAAAAGAGCTCTTACACATTTTAGTTAAATAAATTAAATTTAATGTTAAATAGTTGCAGTACAAAGAAACCGCAAGCACACTTTAACGTTCTTACAACGTACTAAAACATTTAAACCTTTTGTGACGTACACAGATATTAAATCATATAACTATATTTTTCCGTACATGTAAAAATGGTTACCACGTATTTATTCAGATTGTTTAAAAAGATGCAAGTTATAGACACGTGCTTTTTGAGTGACCCCTACGTAGTCGTATCCGAAAGTTCGAAACCGAAATAACGTGTTTCATTTCCATACACTCAATAGGCAAACCACATAATGACACCCACTCCCCCCCCCTTTCACCAACTCAAAAAAGAAATTGAAAAGAATGGCCGCAGTTACATTAGACGAAAAAGTTAATAAGTTAGTTACATGCAAGTTATAGACTGAAACACATGTAAGGGTGAATAGTGAAAAGTTCGTAGTCAAGTATACTCTTAAATTATTAAGTAATATACAAACGTTAACCTAGTGAGCCATGGATTTTGACAGAACTTACAACTCTAAAATGTATTGGGACGGTTTAGTTCCCAGCAAAAACCATTTGGAAATAAACACCTGATGACCAGCTAAATGACTCTTGGATTAAATGGACTTCTATAGTCACTTGAAGGCTTAATTGTAAGTCATACTTTATTAGAATTAGATGCTGTTTTTGGTGGCATTTATGTATGGTGTTTATTTTAAATTCAACTTATATACCAACTACGCCACGAGCCGCATCACAGCTACTACAGTATAAAGTAAGCCGCAACTAACTATATTTGATTTCTTTTTCCAATACTCCATCCGAAGTTACTACATTGGCCAGGAAAGGAGTTATCCTTACCTAAGAAAATTTTGAATTTAACCGAACCCGTGCTGCCCCAAGCAAGGTAGGGATCTCTAATGCGCTACAACACCCACACACAGAACCTCCATTTCACCTCTCATTCAAATGAGGGGGTATTTTTGTGAAAGATGTTCGCCAAACATTTTTCAAGCGGACCGGGTCGAGATTTGAACCCGAGACCTTGAACGTAGTAGTCACACGCATACTAAAGACAGCTGATACTTTTATGAAAATTTAAAGACATCCAGGAAGAAGTACGAATACCGAGCGAAGACTGTGGCAGATGCCTTTCACGGAGCATCTCTCATGAGTGAACCTTACAATAAACTAATTACTACCAAATTATGAGATATCATACCAAATCACATTCATACATGGTGCAATGCCCATACACCGAAGCTTTACTGTTTGTACAACACAGGTCCTGCCTACAACTATTTTTCTTTTTTGGACTACTTCAAAAAACACGTGTATTCTTGAACGAATCACTAAGGAGGCAACAAAGGTACGTGAAAGAAAGTCCAGTCTATAAGCTAGTAGCTATTTGTGATACACGTTTGCGAAGCCGAAGTGATGCCTATACCAAGATTTTTGGAAGAATTGATGCCTGGACGTCAGAGAAACCCCACTCTCAACCAGTCAAGTACGTCTTTTGTGAGTTGACACTGGCATTGCAAAGATAGTTTCATGTACAAATCTAGGGTCATTAACAAAGTTATCATAAAAAAAGAAACTTTTTCCTAAAACTTTACTGCCCTGTATCTCAATATTTAAGACGTTTAAGACATACCTACATATGATATTTTTTTTTCTCAAAATAGACTCAAGAATAACCTCCTTAAGTATTAAATAAACAAATGACCTGTTACCTACCTATTTTTGCAAAATAACCAACACTTTATATATTGATTTCGATCCTCTATGCTCGAATTACTTTCTCCATGCTAGGCAAAATTATTCATTAATCCTTAAGTATTAGCATGTTATTAGCAAACATCTTGTATATGTATTGTTGTGAATTGTGTAGCTATGGAAAATGCATCCCTTTCTGCTGGGCTTCAATGAAAGAAAACAAAATTAATCTAAAACTAAAATAAACTTTGTCAAAATTCGATGGCTATTTTACGATAAATGTAACAATCTCTGTAACAGTTTAAACTACTACTAATACTTAATTGAGAATGACCAATCACTTCGTCATACGTCGTTTAAACATAATAGTATTCACACGCTCTGTCGAATGTAAGCGATTACGTTGATAACTTTAATGTCGTTTTTATCAATAATCCCAGGTTCAAATCCCGACACGGTCCGCTTAAAATATGTTAGGCTAGCATTTTTCACAAAAATACACCCTCGTTCGGATGAGAGGTAAAGTGGAGGTCCCGTGTGTGAATGTTGTCACGCACGTTAAAGATCCCTACCTTGCTTGGAACAGCAAGGGTTCGGCAAAACTCCAAATTTTCGAGGTAAAAAAACTCGCTTCCTAGCCAATGTAGTACCTTCGGGTGGAGCATTGGAAAATCACATGTAAGAACCCTTCTAGTAAGCGGCTCCGTGGCGTAGTTAGTATGCGTGTGACTACTACGCCCAAGGTCCCGGATCCGAAACCCGACACGGTACACTTGAAAAATGTTGGGCGAGCATTTTTCTTAAAAATACGCCTTCGTTCGAATGAAAAGTAAAATGGAGGTCTCGTGTGTGAGTGTTGTCACGCACGTTAAAGATCCCTACCTTGCTTGGAACAGCAAAGGTTTGGCAAAATTCAAAATTTTTCAGGTAAATAAAACTCGCTTCCTGGTTAATGTAGTACCTTCAGGTGGAGCATTGGAAAATCACATGTAATAACCCATCTACGAGGCGGTTCCGTGGCGTAATTGGTATGCGTGTGACTACTACGCCCAAGGTCCCGGGTCCGAAACCCGACACGGTCCGCTTGAAATATGTTAGGTAAGCATTTTTCACAACAATACGTCCTCGTTTGGATGAGAGGAGGTCCCCTGTGTGAGTATTGTCATGCACGTTAAAGATCCATACCTTGCTCGGAACAGCAAGGGTTCGGCAAAATTCAAAATATTTCAGGTAAAAAAACGCTTCCTGGCGAATGCAGTACCTTCGGGTGAAGCATTGGAAAAAATCACATGTAGGGACCCATCTGGAATAAAAAGCTTTATTGTAGTACTTGAATAATAAAATTCATCGCATGGGGGGGGCCCCATGCGATTGCCTTCAAAATAGATTTATTCGACGCGTTTTCACACAGGGAACAACCTTTTCTTCTGGCAAAATTCGTGCTCTCCTCACTAAAAAAAGATATTTAATGTCAAAGTTGAAATTTTTGTACCATTAGGTACGTACATAAGATAAGAATCCATGACGTCAATACTGATCGGAGTCACGTCCATGGCGTCACAAAATATATATTTATAGGACATATCAGATAATATAGGCTACTTCAGATTAGGTTACTGTTAGAAACAGATATTATTGTTAAAAACACAAATCTTATCTTATGTACGTACATAATAGTACAAATATTTCAACTTTAACATTAAATTATTTTTTTTGGGATCAGAACATGAATTTTGCTAGAGGAAAAGATTATTCTCCGTGTGAAAAGGCGTCAAATACATCTATTTTGAAGGCAATCGGCGGGGGGGGGGGGAGCATTTTACGAATAAAAAGATAAGAAATAAACGGGAAACACGAACTACAGCTTAAAGCCCGAATAGCTAGAGCACAAAATAGGTCATGTTGCTTTAAAAGTAGGCCTCCATGTTTAATTCGGAAGCTAAGAGATGTTGATAATCCACTTACAGTAAAAATATAAAATTTTGTTGTACAATGAAAGTCGAACATTGAAACCTAACGGTTTATTAATTGAATAGGATTAGGAATGCTGGATTAAGAGTCTTTAAACTAAAACCTGTCAGGGATTTCAGGAGTAGATTTGATAATTTTGGTAAGTTTTGCGATTAACGTATACAGAGATGTATGAATTTGTCAAAGCATGAGCAGGTTTTAGTCTATAATTAATTAATCTTTTGAAAGAGGTTAGTGTTCCTCTTTTCCGCTGTTGATTTTCACAGCTATTTCAAAAGCCAGTAACGATTTTATCAAGTTTCATACATGTTTTATGGATTTTTTACCAGGGTTTATTATACTCGTGGTAAGGGAATATTTATGACGGTAGAAATCTAATCGGAAAGGTTATTCGTTCTATTTTTCTTGTAAATTGAGTATAAGTTTGTTCAGAAACTTACCACCGATAGTTCTGTTCAAAAAGGATTGTTCGTTTTGCTGAAACTTTTGATCAAAAATTAGTATCTCATTAGTTTTTAATTCCATATATTAATTTGAATTCCACTTTAAACAACTTTTTTATTTATTAAATATTCTGTAACAAATTATAAGCGGTTTCAATTGTTCCGGATTGCATTTTAATGTATTTCGAAGTAGTTCAACTTTCACTACCCCCTTATGTGTTAGTTTATAATTGTAGCTACCTCTAATTAACATACAATTTTCGAATGCTTTTTAAAGAGGAAAGGAAATATTTTTGTACTTATTCGATAGCTTGATTTCTCCAGAAACGTACGATAAAGGCAAGATCGTTGATATTTTTCGAGGGTTGGTAACGCTTTCGCATACTGGAAATAAGAACCCAAATGTAAAAAAAGGAAAATTAATTTAAAACGGTTATATTAATACTGAAGAACCCTATATAATTCTGATTTCATGTATAAAAGTGTTCAGTAAGCAAGGTGTTGAAGTAAATAGTTAGTTCTATCTAAATCATATATTTAGGAACCACAAAAGCCTCGTTTGATACATATTTAAAGGCAATTTAAGTTAGTAACTCACTCAAAAGCTGCATAAAAGTAAAACAGCTTTTAATATTGGACATTTTATACACAAATTAAGAAACCTTTTTTTACCGTTCATTAGAAATAATTCCCGTTAAGTACTTATTGAAACGGAGCTTAGGGTCAAAAATTAATTTAAAACACCAAAGAGTAAACTTAATATTTATTTTAGTCAAGTTTCACAGCGAAAGCATGTCATTTAAAAAAAGTTTTATGATTACGAACTAAATAACCGCGACCTAACTAATATAGAGGTTTCATATCATAATTATTTCAAATATAAAAGAGCTCTTACACATTTTAGTTAAATAAATTAAATTTAATGTTAAATAGTTGCAGTACAAAGAAACCACAAACACACTTTAACGTTCTTACAACGTACTAAAACATTTAAACTTTTTGTGACGTACACGGATATTAAATCATATAATTATATTTTTCCGTACATGTAAAAAGGGTTACCACGTATTTATTCAGACACGTGTTTTTGAGTGACCCCTACGTAGTCGTATCCGAAAGATCGAAACCAAAATCACGTGTTTCATTTCCATACACTCAATAGGCAAACCACATAATGACACCCCCCCTTCACCAACTCAAGAAAGAAATTGAAAAGAATGGCCGCAGTTACATTAGACGAAAAAGTTAACAAGTTAGTTACATGCAAGTTATAGACTGAAACACATGTAAGAGTGAATAGTGAAAAGTTCGTAGTCAAGTATACTCTTAAATTATTAAGTAATATACAAACGTTAACCTAGTGAGCCATGGATTTTGACAGAACTTAAAACTTGAAAATATATTGGGACGGTTTAGTTCCCAGCAAAAACCATTTGGAAATAAACACCTGATGACCAACTAAATGACTCTTGGATTAAATGGACTTCTATAGTCACTTGAAGGCTTAATAGTAAGTCATACTTTATTAGAATTAGATGTTGTTTTTGGTGGCATTTATGTATGGTGTTTATTCTATATTCAACTTATATACCAACTACGCCACGAGCCGCATCACAGCTACTACAGTATAAAGTATGCCGCAACTAACTATATTTGATTTCTTTTTCCAATACTCCATCCAAAGTTACTACATTGGCCAGGAAAGGAGTTATTCTTACCTAAGAAAATTTTGAATTTAACCGAACCCGTGCTGCCCCAAGCAAGGTAGGGATCTCTAATGCGCTACAAAACCCACACACAGGACCTCCATTTTACCTCTCATTCAAATGAGGGGGTATTTTTGTGAAAGATGTTCGCCAAACATTTTTCAAGCGAACCGGGTCGAGATTTGAACCCGAGACCTTGAACGTAGTAGTCACACGCATACTAAAAACAGCTGATACTTTTATGAAAATTCAAAGACATTCAGGAAGAAGTACAAATACCGAGCGAAGACTGTGGCAGATGCCTTTCACGGAGCATCTCTCATGAGTAAACCTTACAATAAACTAATTACTACCAAATTATGAGATATCATACCAAATCACATTCATACATGGTGCAATACATACACATACACCGAAGCTTTACTGTTTGTACAACACAGGTCCTGCCTACAACTATTTTTCTTTTTTGGACTACTTCAAAAAACACGTGTATTCTTGAACGAATCACTAAGGAGGCAACAAAGGTACGTGAAAGAAAGTCCAGTCTATAAGCTAGTAGCTATTTGTGATACACGTTTGCGAAGCCGAAGTGATGCCTATACCAAGATTTTTGGAAGAATTGATGCCTGGACGTCAGAGAAACCCCACTCTCAACCAGTCAAGTACGTCTTTTGTGAGTTGACACTGGCATTGCAAAGATAGTTTCATGTACAAATCTAGGGTCATTAACAAAGTTATCATAAAAAAAGAAACTTTTTCCTAAAACTTTACTGCCCTGTATCTCAATATTTAAGACGTTTAAGACATACCTACATATGATTTTTTTTTTCTCAAAATAGACCCAAGAATAACCTCCTTAAGTATTAAATAAACAAATGACCTGTTTCCTACCTATTTTTGTAAAATAACCAACACTTTATATATTGATTTCGATCCTCTATGCTCGAATTACTTTCTCCATGCTAGGCAAAATTATTCATTAATCCTTAAGTATTAGCATGTTATTAGCAAACATCTTGTATATGTATTGTTGTGAATTGTGTAGCTATGGAAAATGCATCCCTTTCTGCTGGGCTTCAATGAAAGAAAACAAAATTAATCTAAAACTAAAATAAACTTTGTCAAAATTCGATGGCTATTTTACGATAAATGTAACAATCTCTGTAACAGTTTAAACTACTACTAATACTTAATTGAGAATGACCAATCACTTCGTCATACGTCGTTTAAACATAATAGTATTCACACGCTCTGTCGAATGTAAGCGATTACGTTGATAACTTTAATGTCGTTTTTATCAATAATCCCAGGTTCAAATCCCGACACGGTCCGCTTAAAATATGTTAGGCTAGCATTTTTCACAAAAATACACCCTCGTTCGGATGAGAGGTAAAGTGGAGGTCCCGTGTGTGAATGTTGTCACGCACGTTAAAGATCCCTACCTTGCTTGGAACAGCAAGGGTTCGGCAAAACTCCAAATTTTCGAGGTAAAAAAACTCGCTTCCTGGCCAATGTAGTACCTTCAGGTGGAGCATTGGAAAATCACATGTAATAACCCATCTACGAGGCGGTTCTGTGGCGTAATTGGTATGCGTGTGACTACTACGCCCAAGGTCCCGGGTCCGAAACCCGACACGGTCCGCTTGAAATATGTTAGGCAAGCATTTTTCACAACAATACGCCCTCGTTTGGATGAGAGGAGGTCCCCTGTGTGAGTATTGTCATGCACGTTAGAGATCCCTACCTTGCTCGAAACAGCAAGGGTTCGGCAAAATTCAAAATATTTCAGGTAAAAAAAAAACGCTTCCTGGCGAATGTAGTACCTTCGGGTGGAGCATTGGAAAAAATTACATGTAGGGACCCATCTGAAATAAAAAGCTTTATTGTAGTACTTGAATAATAAAATTCATAAAAAGGGCCCCCCCCATGCGATTGCCTTCAAAATAGATTTATTCGACGCGTTTTCACACGGGGAACAACCTTTTCTTCTGGCAAAATTCGTGCTCTCCTCCCTAAAAAAAGATATTTAATGTCAAAGTTGAAATTTTTGTACCATTAGGTACGTACATAAGATAAGAATCCATGACGTCAATACTGATCGGAGTCACGTCCATGGCGTCACAAAATATATATTTATAGGACATATCAGATAATATAGGCTACTTCAGATTAGGTTACTGTTAGAAACAGATATTATTGCTAAAAACACAAATCTTATCTTATGTACGTACATAATAGTACAAATATTTCAACTTTAACATTAAATTATTTTTTTTGGGAGGAGAACATGAATTTTGCTAGAGGAAAAGATTATTCTCCGTGTGAAAAGGCGTCAAATGCATCTATTTTGAGGCAATCGGTGGGGGGGGGAGCATTTTATGAATAAAAAGATAAGAAATAAACGGGAAACACGAACTACAGCTTAAAGCCCGAATAGCTAGAGCACAAAATAGGTCATGTTGCTTTAAAAGTAGGCCTCCATGAAATGTTGATAATCCACTTACAGTAAAAATATAAAATTTTGTTGTACAATGAGAGTCGTACATTGAAACCTAACGGTTTATTAATTGAATAGGATTAGGAATGCTGGATTAAGAGTCTTTAAACTAAAACCTGTCAGAGATTTCAGGAGTAGATTTGATAATTTTGGTAAGTTTTGCGATTAACGCATACAGAGATGTATGAATTTGTCAAAGCTTGAACAGGTTTTAGTCTATAATTAATTAATCTTTTGAAAGAGGTTAGTGTTCCTCCTTTTCGCTGTTGATTTTCACAGCTATTTCAAAAGCCAGTAACGATTTTATCAAGTTTCATACATGTTTTATGGATTTTTTGCCAGGATTTATTATATTCGTGGTAAGGGAATATTTATGACGGTAGAAATCTAATCGGAAAGGTTATTCGTTCTATTTTTCTTGTAAATTGAGTATAAGTTTGTTCAGAAAGTTACCACCGATAGTTCTGTTCAAAAAGGATTGTTCGTTTTGCTGAAACTTTTGATCGAAAATGAGTATCTCATTAGTTTTTAATTCCATATATTAACTTGAATTCCACTTTAAACAACTTTTTTATTTATTAAATATTCTATAACAAATTATAAGCGGTTTCAATTGTTGCGGGCTGCATTTTAATGTGCTTCGAAGTTGTTGAACATTCACTCACACCTTATGTGCTAGTTTATAATTGTAGCTACCACTAATTAACATACAATTTTCGAATGCTTTTTAAAGATAAAGGAAAATATTTTTCGTACTTATTCAATAGCTTGATCTCTCCAGAAACGTTCGATAAAAGCAAGATCGTTGATATTTTTTGAGGGTTGGTAACGCTTTCGCGATTCTTGTAATAAGAACCCATATGTAAAAATAGGAAAATTAATCTAAAACGGACGTATTTGTAGCTTTCTATTTACACCTTAGCTAAGAATGGCTTAAAATTAGGTTAGGTGAAAATCTAACCTTACCTAACTTCATTTGCATTTGATTATTATACGGTACAACTTAGCATTTTAGCTAACTAACCTATAAAGGGTTTGAAAATAATATTAAAATCAACTGATTCTTGTTAAGAATCAACTTGGTATTAACTGTTATGTTATAGTTGCTTTTATAGATGTGCAATAAAAATTTATATCATACACAACACGAAAAATATAACCGCAATATAAACTTAGGGAGGAACGTTAGTATCTAAGGTAGATCTATAGGCACCTTATCTGGGGTAAGGGGAATGCAAAAGATCTAACTTTATGTAAGTTAATTAGTAGTAAAAAGAACGTGTCCTCAACTAAGATTATTTTAACTTAGGTTAGAATATCTTAGTTTTTGGGTAAATAGAAAGCAACAATTAATACTGAAGAACCCTATATAATTTTGATTTCCCGTATAATAGTGTTCAATAAGCATGGTGTTGAAATAAACAGTTGGTTCTATCTAAATCATAAATTTAGAAACCACAAAAGCCTCGTTTTATACATATTTAAAGGCAATTCAAATTAGTAACGTACCCAAAAGCCGATAACAGTAAAACAGCTTGTAATATTGAACATTTTATATATAAATTTAAAAAAGCATTTTTCACCGTTCATTAGAAATAATTCCCGTTAGGTACTTATTAAAACGGAATTACGGTCATAAATTAATTTAAACCACCAAAGGGTAAACTTAATATTTATTTGAGTCAAGTTTTACAGAAAGAGCATGTCATTTAAAGAAAACTTTATAATTACGAACTAAATAACCGCGACCCAACTAATATGGAAGATTCGTATCATAATTATTTCAAATATAAAAGAGCTCTTACACATTCTAGTTAAATAAATTAAATTTAATGTTAAATAGTTGCAGTACAAAGAAACCGCAAACACACTAACGTTCTTACAACGTACTAAAACATTTAGACCCTTTTTTTGTAACGAACACGGATATTAAATCACATAATTATATTTTTCCGTACATGCAAAAAGGGTTACCACGTATTTATTCAGATTGATTAAAAAGATGCAGGTCATAGACACGTATTTTTTGAGTGACTATTATCTAATTGTATCCAAAAGGTCGAAACCGAAATCACGTATCTCATTTCCATACACTCAATAGGCAGACCACAAAATAACACCCCTCCCTTTCCCCAACGTAAGAATGGCAGCAGTTACATTAGACGGAAAAATTAGCAAGTTAGTCATTTCCAAGTCATAGACCGAAAAACATGTAAGGGTGAATAGTGACAAGTTCGTAGTCAAGATTATAAAGTAATATACAAACGCTAACCTAGTGAGACACGGATTTTGACAGAACTTACAACGCTAAAATATATTGTAACGGTTTAGTTCCCAGCAAAAACCATTTGGAAATAAACACCAGATGACGAGCTAAATTACTCTTGGCTCAAATGGAATTTTATAGTCACTTGAAGGTGTAACTGTAACTCATACTTTATTAGAATTAAATGTTGTTTTTGGTGACTTTTATGTATAGTGTTTATTTTATATTCAATGACTTATATACCAACTACGCCATGGGGCCGCCTCACAGCTACTACAGTATAAAGTAAGCCGCAACTATTAAACTAAATTTAATTTCTTTTTTCAATAATCCACCAGAGACAATGAGGAGACGAGTTTCTCTTACCTGGAAAATTTTGAATTCAACCGAACCCTTGCTGTTCTAAGCAAGGTAGGGATCTCTAACGTGCGTGACAACACTCATATATGGAACCTCCATTTTACCTCTCATCCGAATGAGGGCGTATTTTTGTGACAAAAGTTCGCCTAATATTTTTCAAGACAAAGGAAGATATCAAATATATTACATTTTTGTTAGACAACGGTTTAGAAATTAAGTAAAGGACTGTAGAACTTACCTAGAAGCAGATATCGACAGTGACCTGACATCGTAATTACGAAGGTCGCTCTTAAATACAAAAAATTTGAAAAAAGGTAACGGATAAAGGTACTTTGACTTTGAGACGTTTAAAAATAAAGATATCCACGAAAAATTTGACAAAAAATCAAATGAATTGCTGAAAGATATCGAGAAAATTTCTGATACTAAGGAAGTAAAAATAGAATGGATTAATATTAAATCCAGAGATGGCGGCCAGAGTTATTCTGGGATATATACAAAAAGAAAATAAGAAACCATGGATAATAAAGGATATTCTGAATTTAATAGAAGAAAGACGAAAATGCAAAAACACACCGGACGAAGCTGGAAACCAGTGATACAAAGCCATTAAATTTGAAATTATACGCAAATGCAGGAAAGCTAAAGAGCAATGGATTGATGAAAAGTGCAATGACGTACAAACTAAGATGGAAATAGGAAAGACGGGCGAAGCATTTAAGGATATAAACTGTAGAGCAAAAATATACAGGGCACGGAAGGAGTTATCACTTTAGAAAATGTAGAGAAAATGGCTAGATGGCAAGAATATATACAGAATTTATATGCAGGAGAGGAACTAACAGCACTAGAACAGGAGGCAGACGTCGAAAAGGAAGACTTCAGATGTCCTATACTTAGAGATGAGTTTGAATCAGCATTAAATTGCCTTAAAATGGTAAGGCGCCGGGTACAGATAAGGTACAAGCAGAAACTCTAAAACAGCTGCACAAGCAGTAACGTTTTTTCCAACTTATAAGCTATTTGTATGAGACGGGCGAGATACCCAAAAATTTCAAACGAAACGTCATATACCGAAAAAGAGAAGCGCGGATAGATGTGGAAATTTTCGAATAATAAGCTTGACAGCACGTGTGTCAAAAATACTAACTAAAATTGTACAAACACGTATTGAAAAACGAGCTGAAGAAATATTAGAAGATCAATTTGGGTTTCGACGAAACAGGAGAATACGAGAGGCTACTACAGCTCCGAGTGTGATCATGGAGTAAACAATAGAAAAAGGGAAAAGCGTGTATATAGGGTTTGTAGATTTGGAAAAAGGATTCGACAATTTTTTTTTTTTTTATTTATTCTAACACTACATTTAGTCTGCTACCTAAAAATTACAGCAAACCTGTTACTCCTAAGAAATCTAACAGAATTATTTGCTACCTTAAATTATATTAGTTAGTTTTATATTATTTGCGTTTGGAAATACTCGTGTGTGTGTGTGTGTGTTTGTGTCTGTGCGCGCGTGTGGGTGCGTGAGTGTGTATGTGTTTGTGTGTTTCTGTCTGTGGTAATGTCTTTGGGACTGCTTTCCTTCCCAGCTTCCGACCGTCGGCAGCCGGAAATCAGAAACCGAGAAGTTCGCATTCCTGTACTTGTCCTGGCCGTCGGCAGCCGGAAACCAGGGGGACCACGTACAGTCCCTGGTGTGTATGTGTGCGTGTGTTTCTGTCTGTAATGTTGTCCTTGGGACTGCTGTCCCTCCCAGCTTCCGACCGCCGGCAGCCGGAAATCAGAAACCGAGAAGTTCGCATTCCTGTACGTGTCCTGGCCGTCGGCAGCCGGAAACCAGGGGAACCACGTACAGTCCCTGGTGTGTATGTGTGCACGTGTGCGTATATATTTGTGTCGTATGCGTGTGCGTGCAGGTACGTGTTCGTGCGTGTTTGTGTGTGTTTTGGTGTGTGTATGTGTGTGTTTTATCGTGCCAGTGTGCTATAATGGTGTGTGTGTTTATTGTTTTCATGTTTGTGTGTGCGTGTGCTTATGTCTGTGGTGAGGTCCTTGGGACTGTTTCCTTCTCCCGGTTTCCAACCGCCGGTAGCCGGAAATCAGAAACCGAGAAGTACGCGTTCCTGTACGTGTCCTGGCTATCGGCAGCCGAAAACCAGGGAGGTCACGTACAGTCTCTGTTGTGTGTGTGTGTGTGTGCTTGTGTGTATTTTGTCGTGCTGATGTGTTGTAATTATGTTGTCAGAATATTTCCTGTAGTAATTTTTAGTTGCGCTACAACATTGGAAATATAAACATTACGTTACTGAAGCTAGGGTTAGATTTCTTAAAGCAATTACAAATTTGGTTAGTATTGTCTCTTGTTTATTTTAGTTAGTTGTATTTTTTATTTTAGATGGTTAGATGGTTAGATGGTTAGATTCGACAATGTAAAATAAAAAAAATGTCCGAAATATTCAAAAAGGTTGGAATGAGTTTTAGGGATAGACGAATGATACTTAGCTTATACAAAGAGCAAACAGCTGTAATAGAATTAGAGCAGGAGCGTAGAGAAGTAAATATTAGAAAATGTGTGAGATATGGATGTGCCCTATCCCCATTAATTTTTAACTTGTACATCAAAGATGTAATGAAACTGTCAAATGCAGGAAGACATTTGGAATTATTATGCTGGGACAAAAGATTTATATGCTTAGATTTGCAGATGATATAGCGGTATTAGCATCTAACAAGAAAGATTTAGAAGCTGCTTTTAATCAAATGGAAACAGTTTTAATAGAAAGATACACTATAAAAATTAGCAAAAGTGAAAAGGGGAAAATAAATAAAAAACAAGAATTCAAATAGGTAACGAGAACTATACTTAGAGATGAGTTTGAGTTAGCATTAAAAAGCCTGAAAAATGGTAAAGCACCGGGTATAGATAACGTGCTAGCAGAAACTCTAAAAGCCGCTGGACATGCAGTAACACAACGTCTCTTTCAACTTGTAATCTGTATGTATGAGACAGGCGGGATACGCCAAGATTTCAAACGTAACATCATAGTCATTACACTAAAAAAGAAAGGCGCGGATAGAGGTAAAAATTTTCGAACAATAAATTTGACAGCACACATGTCATAAATATTAACTAGAATTGTGCAATGACGGATGGAGAAACGGGCTGAAGAAGTGCTAGAGTTTAGGCAAAACAGGGGAATCTGTGAGGATGTTTTAGTTCTGAGAGTAATAATGAAAAAACCAATAGAAAAAGGGGAAAGAGTGTATATAGGGTGTACGCGCCATATCTGTCCCCATTCGGGGCATTCCCTCTCTCCGCGCGAGCGGGTCCGAATAGTTCGCGCTAGTTAAGGGGAGTCGGTCGTCAAGTCTCGTGATAGCCACACTAGTAACAATAAGTCTGCTCTCTTCCACTAATTCGGCATTGGACTCTTCCTTTCCTGTCTACCTCCTTTCCTTCAACCCTTGGCCAAAGCGGTAGTTACAGTGTTTAGTGCCTCTCAAGTGCCAAAGGAACTTTCAGTAAGTGTTTTTTATGTCTTTGTATGATTATACTCCTATAAACTGTTCTCACCCTCACCCTTAATAATTACAGTCCACGCTCTATCTCGGAACCCTTGTTTACGGCCTTTAGCACTCAAGGTGGTTCTATTTGTATCCCGTTACGGAAAACGGGTATTCGATAACAAAACATTTGCTCCATCGACCGGATCTAGAACTACGTTTATATCGTTCTCTTTCTCGCCTCATCGATTCAAAGGCATACAAACGTAGGTCTTTATTAATTCACAAATTCGTAAATCATTTAGTACTTGATAATAGAAACGATTTGAAAGTGTTATCTGTACGTTTCAATTTGTTGTTAAATCGCACGTGCATTCTTTCGAGTTCAAGTTCATTGCAATTAGATTATTGTTACCATATTTCAATATCAAGATCATTGCACTCCATTCAGAATTTGTTTGTTTACAAACAAGCCGTCCTTTAATACGTACGTTAGTTTACTTAACTATTGTTAATTTATTCATAAAGTTCCTAAATATGGCGGAAGGTAATATTTTAAAGAAAAAACTTGAAGATTATTTCGCGCGCTTAACCGAAATTGCCGATTATGTTCGTACTGCAACCCGTTTAGCTGCCGTAGAAGCGAGATATCTACGTATGCAAAGTATTGAACAACAACTAGATGTTGTCTACGATAAAATTTTAACCTATAATTCGGTTGTTGACGAAAAGGAGGAGATTAAAACTCAAAGTTCTTCGTTTGACAATCTGTTAGACATCATTCGTACGCGGTATTTAGATATCAAACAAAATGCATCAAAATCGGTTGATGATACTTCAACTAATCCTCTCAAACTTCTGTAAGTTATTTAAAACCTCTAAGTATAACCCCTTTGATGGATGTGTAGAAAACTGGCAAAATTTCATTTCGCTTTACAAGAGTCTGGTTCATGAAAACGAACAAATTCCGCTAATTCGTAAATATCACTATTTGCGTAGCTATCTTAAGGGTGAAGCTCTCGCCCTAATTTCGGATCTAGCCCTTGAGGCTGATTTGTACCAACAAGCTTTTGATAAGCTAGAAGAACGCTATAACTCACCCGTAGAATTACTAGCTATTATTTAAATAAAATATTACAATTTAAATCATCTGGATCTCTCTCAAACTTCATCAATATACACTTTAACGCTGTTAACACATTGAAGGCGGCGGATAAAGTCGAAGATTTGGCCGACTTTATACTATTTTCGTTGTGTTACCGTAATCTTGAGTTCAAAATGCAAAATGCTTTTGATCTAAAAGTAGGTTCCGAAGTTCCTACTTGTTCTCAGCTTTTCGATTTTTTATCGTTGCAAAGCAAAACCTCTGAGCTTTATGACGATATGAAAAAGATAGGGTTATTAGACCTAATGCGCATCCTCGTTTCAAATCCAACTTCAATCAGTCCCTCTTAATGAAAAGTTCGCAAAATGCCGCTACGGCTAAAGCTGTCCGAGTTTCATGCCCGTGCTGTGGTAAAGCTCATAAAATTTATGGTTGTTCAACATTTCATGCACTTAATATTGCCGATCGTTATTCCACTATTAAAACTTTAAATTTGTGCTTTAAATGCTTGGGTAATCATACTCGAGGTTGCAATTCTGAAGGTAAATGTAAAGTTTGCCATTCCTCATATCACCATACTTTGTTGCATAAACCCCTGCCCAACGAGGTGGTGCATAATTCGGAAAAATCCTCTACTGCAATAGCACCCGAAATAGTTTCGGCTTGTAATGTTTCGAATTCTCATGAAAATTATACTGTGCAGGCTCTTATTTTAGATATAAACCAGGATTTACAACCCGTAAGGTGCGTTTTTGATTCTGGATCTCAAATAAACGCAATTACTAGTACATGTGTTCAACGTTTGGGTCTTCAGCGTACTAGGGATTCCCGCCAAGTTAGTGGAATTTCCGACGCTTTAATAAAATCCAAGGGGACTGTTTGTTGCACAGTCTATTCTAAATATTCTCAAAATAGAATTCAATTCAAGGCTTCAATATTTCCTAAAATAACAGGAAATATACCGGGTAGTTCATTGCCCATTTCTGTTTATAATAAATTTAAAATATGCAAATGGCTGATAAAGTTTCCATCAATCCTTGCCCGTAGAAATTCTTCTAGGTGCCGAGATATGTGCCGAAGTACTGTTTTCCGAACATTCCGCTATTATTCCTGGCCGCCCTTTGGCGATTCAAACCATGTTTGGTTACGTGCTGCTCGGTCAAGTTCCGTGTATTAACTCTACGGTTAATGCTACTTCACTTTTCATTCAATCTGATTCTATAGATAAAGAAATAAGAAATTTCTGGGAATTGGAAGAAATTAAAATTTCCACGGAAACCTCCCCAGAGGATGTGTTTTGTGAGACGCATTTTCTCGCAACCCACTCGCGTGACGATTCTGGTCGTTACACGGTTGCTCTTCCTTTCAATCATAGTATTGAACCGCTTGGTAAAAATCGTCGGGCCGCTTATAATTGCTATTTAAATTTAGAAAGGCGTCTTTTACTCTCTCCTGAAATGCTAAATGCTTATAATGGCTTTTTGCAGGAATATTTTGATCTTGGTCACATGTCCGTTGCCGAAACCCCATCCGATTATGTACTATCGCATCATGCAGTTTCTAAAATAACAAGTAGCACTACGAAGCTACGCGTTGTTTTCAATGGTTCTGCTACTGATTCATTAGGAATTTCTCTTAATGACAGGTTATATTCTGGCCCTAAACTACAAGGAAATCTACCCGAAATAATATCCGCATTTCGTTGTCACAAAATTGCTGTTTGTGCGGACATCCAAAGGATGTACCGTCAGATTCAGGTTTGTTCCTCGGATCGTCAATTCCAGCACATTTTTTGGCGATCTACTTCTCAAGAAAATATTTGTGAATATGAACTCAAAACTCTCACGTATGGGTTAGCGCCCTCCGCATTTCTGGCTCAAAGAGTACTTCAACAATTAGTAATTGACGAGGGTAAATCTTACCCTATGGCCTCCGAAGCTATTATGCATCACACATACATGGACGATGTAATTTTGGTGCCTGTAGTGTCACAGAAGCGAGACAGCTACAGCGCGAGCTTATTAAGCTTCTCTCTCGGACAATTTCATTTGCGTAAATGGTCAAGCAATGCCGTGGAATTGTTACAAGATTTTGAAAAATCGGAATTAGAAACTCTTATTACTTTCTCTGATCAAGTGAGCGGTATAAAAATATTAGGTTTAGTTTGGAATCCTTTATTAGACGTATTCACTTATAACGTAATTCCCTTTGCAGGCCCGTTTAATAAACGCGCCGTACTTTCTTATTTCACGGGAACCTACAGATTGTTAGGATTCTGTGATGCGAGCGAAAGGGGTTACGGCGCTTGCGTCTATTTACATATAATTTGTGGTGATTCAGTGAATTGCAACCTAATTCAAGCTAAGAGCAAGGTTGCTCCTCTAAAATATTTAAGTATCCCCCGCTTAGAACTTTCGGGTGCTCTTTTATTGGCAAAATTAATTCATTCAATTACTTTAAATAAATTTTCATACCCAATTTTGGAAACGAAACTATTTTCTGATTCTCAAGTAGTACTAACCTGGCTACAGACTCCTTCATATTTGCTCAAGCCATTTGTGGGAAATCGAGTTAGCCAAATTCTGGAATATACTACTATTTCTCAGTGGCGTCATATTTGCGGGAAAATAATCCCGCAGACGTGGCTTCAAGAGGTTGTTCTCCACTTCAACTATTGCACAACGAATTGTGGTGGCATGGTTCGTGCAATTTCAATTACGATTTTATCAACCTCAACAGCTCTTTCCTTCCTATAGGGGAAGTTCCCGAATTGAAACAAATTCCTGTCTCGCTTATCGCTACACAACGAAATGAATTTTGTGATTTTATGGAGCGATTCTCTTGTTTATCTCATTTGCAATACAGCATGGCATATGTGAATCGGTTTATTCACAATTGTCGCCACCCCGAGAAAAATGTTAGGCCCCATTTCCTGCGACGAATTCCGAAATGGTCTGATGACTTGTGTAAAGTTGACTCAACGTCAGTTTTTTACTTCAGAATTATTATTATATGAAAAAAATAAGAATCTTCCTCTCTCGTTTAGAAAGTTATCGCCCTTTATTGATTCCCAAGGCTTGTTTCGGGTGGGCGGTCGCTTGAAACATTCTCAGTTGCCCTATACTAGCAAGCATCCTCTATTATTGCCTAAACGGGCGAACTTATCTAAATTAATTTGCAAACATTATCACCTTTTATCGTTACATTCAGGCCCCTCTATGACACATTCTCTTATTCTCCGAACTTATTGGATTTTTGGTCTGCGCTCTTTAGTTCGGCAAACTATTTACCATTGTTTGTCCTGTTTTAGATTAAACGCTAAGCCCCCTCAGCCAATAATGTCCGATCTGCCTCCTTCTCGTGTACAATTAACTCGCGCATTTGCTCACGTCGGAATTGATTTTGCTGGCCCTTTTAACGAAAGCTTCGTTAAATCGAAATTCTTCTAATCGAAAATCTTATCTATGTGCCTTTGTTTGCATGTGCACCAGAGCTGTGCATTTAGAGCTGGTTTCTGAACTTTCTACAAACGCCTTTATGGCATCCTTTAATCGTTTTGTTTCTCGTCGCGGCGCTCCTGATTCCATTTATTCAGACTGTGGCAAAATTTTATTGGCTCCGCTCGCATGATGAAGGAAGCCAGTGAATTTTGCGTCAAAATCATGAGGAAATATTTTCTGCAATGGCTGTTCTTCAAGTTAGTGGCAATTTAACCCCCATATGCACCTAATTTTGGTGGCATTTGGGAAGCTTGCGTAAAATCCGCAAAAGCCTTATTACTGCGAACTATCGGTCAACAGGTCCTCACATTTGAGGAGCTCACAACTATATTTGCTCGTATCGAAGCCGTGTTGAATAGCCGACCTCTAGCTTTCTACCCTTGGACGCTACTGATAGCCCTGATTACCTAACCCTGGTCATTTTCTGATTGGGGTCCAATTCTGAGTTTGCCAGAAATCACTCTTCCCGAGAGTATCAAATTACATTCACGTTGGCAACGCTTATGTCAAATCACTCAATCTTTCTGGCGCCGGTGGTCGAACGAATATTTACTTACCCTCACGCAGCGGACAAAGTGGAACCGTTCCTTGGATAACCACTTGAAGGTGGGTCATATGGTTTTCTCCAGGAATAAATACCTCGCCTTTGTCATGGCCGCTAGGCCGTATCGAAAAGCTTTTTCCCGGTCGCGACGGAGTTACTCGTGTTGTTTCAGTAAAAACGTCTCGTGGTACTTTCGTTCGTCCCGTGAATAAAATTCTTCCCCTTCCTTTAGAAAAGTAATACTTAAATTTTCGTTAGGATATTTTTAATTTTTTTACGATTTTAGTCACTCTTTTAGTTGTTTTCTTTCTCTTGTTTTCTTATCCCCCACCCGAGTATCGGCGGGATAACCGTACTCTGCGGCTAGGAGGAAGTGCCTAGCTCTAATTATATTTCGGTTTTATTGTAAAATTTTTTCTTAATTTTAGGTGGGCGGTATGTACGCGCCATATCTGTCCCCATTCGGGGCATTCCCTCTCTCCGCGCGAGCGGGTCCGAATAGTTCGCGCTAGTTAAGGGGAGTCGGTCGTCAAGTCTCGTGATAGCCACACTAGTAACAATAAGTCTGCTCTCTTCCACTAATTCGGCATTGGACTCTTCCTTTCCTGTCTACCTCCTTTCCTTCAACCCTTGGCCAAAGCGGTAGTTACAGTGTTTAGTGCCTCTCAAGTGCCAAAGGAACTTTCAGTAAGTGTTTTTTATGTCTTTGTATGATTATACTCCTATAAACTGTTCTCACCCTCACCCCTTAATAATTACAGTCCACGCTCTATCTCGGAACCCCTTGTTTACGGCCTTTAGCACTCAAGATGGTTCTATTTGTATCCCGTTACGGAAAACGGGTATTCGATAACAAAACATAGGGTTTGTAGATCTAGAAAAAGCATTCGACAATGTAAAATGTAAAAAATTGTTCGAAATACTCGAAAAGATTAGAATGAGTTTTAGAAATAGACGGATAGTGCATAGCTTATACAAAGAGCAAATCAGTGGTAATACAATTAGAGCAGGAACGTAGAGCCGTAGATATTAGAAAAGAAGCGAGACAGGGATATGCCCTATCCCCGTTAATTTTTAACTTGTACATGGAAGAGGCAATGAATACAACAAATGCATAAAAACATTTGAAATTATTATGCAGGGAAAAGTGATTGACGTGCTTAGATTTGTAGATGATATAGCGGTATTAGCATCTAGCAAGAAAGAGTTAGAAGCGGCTCTTAATGAAATGGAAACAGTTTGAACAGTGGAATGCAGTATGAAAATTAACAAAAATAAAACTAAGGTACTAGTACGCAAAGGCGAGGAAAATAAATCAAAAACTAGAATACAAATAGAAACGAGAACTTACAAGAGCTTAAGGATCTCTGCTAAATAATACAAGTTGAGAAAAGCACAAAGGATATAAATCAAAGCATATGTGTGGAGCACAGCACTGTACGGCTGTAAACCGAGACAGTAGGAGAAGCGGACAAAAAAGTGATACAAAACTCTTACGTTACCGTTTACTCGGTATATGCGACACAAAAAACAGTTGGTAACGATAATCCATAATGTGGAAATTAGCACGCCCATCTGTCAATGACGTCACACAATATGCAAATTATTACACGTAAATGACGAAATATGCAAATTCCTAAATATATTATAAAATACCCACACGGGGAACTT
This sequence comes from Platerodrilus igneus, assembly GCA_036346225.1. Classification (NCBI taxonomy): domain Eukaryota; kingdom Metazoa; phylum Arthropoda; class Insecta; order Coleoptera; family Lycidae; genus Platerodrilus; species Platerodrilus igneus. Next base: position 2,670,880 of record JARFIW010000012.1, read on the forward strand.
ACGTGAATATGTAAGCGTCTCACAGAATTACTTCCTGAAGGCGGCTCGTGGCTCCCTTCAGGATTATTTAAAGATGGTTCTCAGGACGTGGACTGCTGTTAGGCCAGGTTGCTTCCAGATTTGTTGGTCTTCTTTCTATATATAGAGGTAACGACAGGAACGGGTTTATAGGGAACGATAAACAAAGATAAGCAAGAAAAAGGGATCTACATAATAAAAAATAAGATACGATACCCGACCCAACACAACACTTCTTCCAGTTCAAAAGCCCATCCCTAAGCGTCTTGCGGAAACTCCCCACTTTTTGCTCTCCCACTCGCGTTGGCGCGAAGTCTCGCGCAAGCACTTCTAGAGTGACGGAAATACGCGCACCAAGTCTTTTAAATTTAAGGCGCGAAATTCCCGCATATTAAAACTATAAATGTTTACGGCCGATTTCGGCACGTAATAAGCCAATGAAGTGTGGTGCTGCAGACGCATTTTAAAGAATCATGGATAGACATAGTTATGAATAAGAACAAAGAGGTTCTAGAAATGGTAGAAGAAGACAAAAATATGTGGAAAACTGAAAAATACGAAAGATATGATGATAGGTCGCATACTAAGGCATGAGAGAATAGTGCGCAATATATTAAAAACAGAGATAGGAAAAAGGAGAGGTAGAGGTAGACCTAGGGTAGACTATTGCAAACAGATAGTCGAAGATGGCAGTTGCGTGAATTTTAGAGAAATGTGTAGGCTAGCTCAGAATAGAAATTAATGGAGGTACGCGTCTAATGACGAAAAATATAATTGTACTTACACTTAATAATTATTATAAGCAACTACAGGTGTTGATTTTGCAATATTTTTTAACTAATCTTGAGTGTGCGTAAGGATTTATTGGAGAACTATTAATTCGGCAAATGGTAGGTGTTGGGGTATCTTGATAGTCACAAGCTGCTTAGTTCCCCTTCACTGAACATTGGTGAAATAGGGTATGCACTTACAAAACCATAGAAGGGGAGCTGAGCTGTATCTAACAAGAAAGAGCAACGGTTATGTTCGTACTGTACGTTTATAAAATAGGGACAGTAAGAGAAGCAGACAGGAACAGGAAGAAGCCTTTTGGATTGTTATGCTTCCAATGTATGATGGACAGGCAAGTTTAATAACAAAGAGGTTATAAAAATAGTAGGGGAATAAAGATATCTATGGAAAAAAAAATAATACAAGAAATAGAATGCAGGACACTTCTAAGGCATTTTTGGGAAATAGTGTGGACTTTATTAGAGGTAGATATATGCAAAAAGAAAGGTAGTTGTACACCTAGATTAGACTATTGCACGCAGGTGAAATATGCAGACTGTAGGAATTTTAAAGGTATGTGTAGGTTAACTTAGTATGGGAGACAATGGAGGTACACGTCTGACCAGGACTGAAGACTTAATGATGATGATCATGCTTTTAATAATAAAAATAATTCTTTGAGTTCAACACGTATTTTTTCCATTCTAGGACGGACTCTAGAAGAAAATCAATTTTTTATGTTTTCATTTCTTAGGTACTGTAATTTACTAAATGACGGCATCCAAGAGCTAAAATTTTCTGAAAAACAAAAATTCCTAAAACTATTTAAGATAGATGAATGGTTTTTTGATACTGGTTTACATATAATGCAATGCAGAATTGAAAAATACAAAAATATATTAAAATATAAGAAAGTTAATGGAGCTTCCTTGTATAACCGAAAGTTTTATGGAAATACTTTGGTGTGGTAAAAACTTTTTGATTACCCCTGAATTGAGTAACATTTAACAATTTTGTTAACGGATTTTGTGCAAAAGTTGTAGAAGTTTAAGTCTATCCCATAGTTACACCCTGCCTAAAGTAAACGGCAAACTAGACCCCTTCATTTTAACTTTCCAATGCTCCACCCAAAGGTTTGACATTGGTCAGGAAGCGAATTTTGTTCCCTGAAAATTTTTTATTTTGCCAAACCCTTGCTGTTTCAAGCAAATTAGAGATCTTCAACGTGCGTGACAACACACACACGGGACCTACATTTTATCTTTCATCCGAACGAGTGTGTATTTTTGTTAAAAACGATCGCCTAACATTTTTCAATCGGGTCCTGCTGGGAATAAAACCCGGGACCTTGGGATCAAGAGTCATTCGCGAAGTTGTCTGATCCACAGAGCCGCCTGGAAGGAGAATTGCAGTTTAACGATTTAGTGAACTTTAAACAATGACGTTGCGTGTCTTGTACTTGACTGCTGCAAATTCGGCCTCCTTTTCACAATGAAATCTGATACAGGTTTTTTTTTCTAACACATTAAGTATCATAGATGGGAAAACACTCAAATTCAGTCTATTTCCCTATAGTAGCATACGACTCAATGTCAGAAACAACTTGTAATTAAGAAATATATTTAGGAAAGTATAGTCTGTTAGACAAACAAGAATTAATGCCTTCAGTACCAGCCCCTATAATTACCATAACGATAAATACTACTTTTGAAGCCAATCCAAAAAAGGCTATGGCATTAAGTTTCGCAATTTATGATTGATCCTGCGAAAAACAGGCAATTACTTTCCGCAACACTTGTCTGTACAAAAAGCACATTTTAAATAGTTTTAAAAGATTTTAAAAATTCGGTCAAGGGCAGCACAGCTGTACACTCTAAAGATGCTGCATGTCGCCATGTTTATGATTAGAAAACCTTTTACTCATAGTTTATGTTCGGAAACTGGTTTATATTTCAATGGCGCTTCTGAAGTACGCAAGAACGTATCGTTCCATGTGTACTTCAGCAGCCAGTTGTAATCTCTCTGAGAAAATTGTAGCAAAAACTAAGATCGATTCATTTTATGTTCAAACGTTAATGCACACTATATAATAAAAAGGCGCGATTAATTTTTGGATTCGTTTTCATACCCTCATAAACGTCCTTTCATACCAGATATAATAAATTCTAGCAAATGCTTAGGAAACATCACTTTGTTTAAAGGGTTAATAATTTCCAAAAGAGTAGAAAAAAAGGTAATACCAACCTTTTCAGAAAATTAATTAATTAGGTATGGAAACCACCTCATACTTCTAACAATTTTATGATACAAGTTACATTTCAGAATGCCTTAATCCTAGGGTTTATCAAAATAATGAAACCTCCCCTAGAGATCCCTAAAAAGTTGTGGTCTGAGCACTCTAATTCCACTGCTACTAATCCTTTTAAATTAATAAAACATTACATTTGCGTTTACAACAACTAAAAGCTTTGCTCTGTAATACTTCAGTTTTGTATACATGTTTCAGCGTGTATGATTTGAGTCCAAGGAGAGTAGATATATATTAAATTAGTTTGCTTGGTTATTGGATTAAGCTTTCAATGGTGCGTAAAGTGTGGCGTCTACTAGATAAGGTTTAAATTGTCCATGTTCGAGGATCTTACCTTGCTGTCCCTGACATGTGATTTTGGTTTTCCTTTCTACTAGTGTCAAGCTTGACACTCTTTTTGACCGCGTTTAAAATTTTGTAATCAGCAAGGTTACCAAGTATGCACTTGTGTTGTCTTAATTTGTACTTAGATGCTGTACCAAATAATCTATCGGGGCAATTCAATTGGAAATATCTACAAATTTAGATTTCATTCATCACTACAATATTAGAAAATTCTATTTGTACAACAATTCTTTATTATCAAACTAGCCTTTTCAACAACTCATAGGTACAAAGAAATTTTCTAAAAACTAATGATAATGTTACGAGCTATTATTAGGCAACCCATCAAACACACACAAGCACTGTAAGCATCGTATATACTAAAGAAGCCTAGAATTTTCAAGGATATACTAGATTATGAATCATCCCTTTTAATTCAGGGTATATATAAGACCGCTAATAAATGTAAGAGTTAGTCTATATCAGAATGTCGAATATAAATTGTATCGTGTAAAGATAAATAGTTAAACTTTTGAAAGTCCAAGAGTAAACATAAATTTATTATTATGTGAAAGTGTATATTGTACCGACAGCTTGTCGAATACATAAATAGACAAAAGTGTAATAAATAAATAGTAGTGTTAGTGTTGTTAATAGACCTATGGTTAAGAATTTAGTTTAAGAAGATATTAGTGCTTGTAAATTCATTAGTGTGATAGTGTTTTACTGTAGTTGGACTGAAAACATCTATAAATAAGGTATATACTGTTAATTAGACTTGTGAATAGTGAGTGATAAAGACTTTTGTTATTACTTATTTTAAATTAGTGAAAACGGTAGTAGTAGCCCGCTATAATAATTTACTTCCAGCTAATCACTAACAGTACAAATACTAACTTCTAAACTACCTTGCTATCTTCTCAATTAACGTAATATCGTAGCAGTATAATTAACTATCCAAGCACTTATTATTAATTTCTATACGAAGCACTATATATTTATATCGAATAGTGCGACTTATATCAACAATAATTTTTATCACACCTTCAAACCTTAAAAACTACAACATATTGTAAGTAAAGCTTCAATCAGAATCCATATGGTAATAAAAGCTGCGGTCAGAAGTGAACTCCAGTATTCAGGACGGCAATTTGTATACATATTCAAAACCTCTAGACTAGTTTTCTTAATCTTCTTTGGGAATCAAACCACTTATAGTTGTTAAAATCGTCTTTATTTATGTTTCAATCCATGACCTAGGATTGTTGTAAAAATAATAAAAACTTCAAGTTTGACATTTATGACAAATTGAAGGTTACTTTGTTTTATTTATGTTTTATATATTTGGTTTGAATACATTAGGTGAAAATTGTAAAGTTGAGAAGAACGAGTGCCCTCTATTTATTTTGCGACCTGATAGCGAGCGAGTTTGAAGTAACGTGAAACAAGCTGATTAATTTTTATATAACTAAATTTCATATAAATTCAATAACTTGAGGTCATCATCATTTTGTTTTCGACCTTACTTAAGGTCGGTTTGACGCAGCTCTAACTTCTTTTCTATTCTGTGCTAATCTAAAAAGTTCTACATACCCTTCACAAACTAAATCTTTAATAATTTGACTAATATAGCTTTGTCTAGGCCTCCTTTCTCTATTTTTATTTGGTAGTCTATAATCTAAGACTTTACTAAATAGTCCCTCATATCTTAACTGGTGCCCTATCATTATATCTCTCCTGACCTTCAATTGTTTCCACATACAAGGTTCCTCCCCTATCCTTCTATAAACTTCCTTATTTGTTACTCTATCTGTCTTTTTCATATCTACCTCTGTTCGGTCTTTTTTATTATTTTATTAAATGTAGTTTGAAGATTACTCACTCCTGTATCCTATTAATGTAGACATTAGAAATGCACATCCTGAATATATCACCCCTTTTATCACGAAGGTAACGCGTGATCAGTTCTTAACAGGTAGAAACTTGTTTCGTTCTCCCTGCACCCCTAAATACAGTGTAAGAACTAAGTCGTAGTTATTCCTTCGAACTGTTAAGACGTTATTAAAGCAACATACAATTCAGTATGTTTTCGAAGCTCTTTTTATGGTTCGTTATATAAAAGATTAATAATCGTGTAGTGTTTGGAATAAAGGGTTGTAATTATACAAGTGTTATTTATGGCCATAACAGTGCGAACTTTGTAAGTGATGTATTGATTTTAATAATTGCACCGGACTAAATACTCATTGGGTACTTTTGCATCGAAAATAAAGGATGGAACGGTTTTATTATTTATTGTGACAAAAATATCAATCTGGAATTGCTGGCTTACCTACTTAATTTTACTTATAACTAATTCAACCCTCGTTATTCTTGCGTGTTTAACTGGATATCGTAAATTGATTAGTGAGGCTGTCGGTTCTTCTTTGATAATTATACATATATAGCAGTAACAATGATTACTGCTCGAATTCTTGAATCTTGTGTAGCTCTTCTCGAGAATAAAAATACAATCATTACATTCCGCCTGAAGTACGGAGCCGACTGCCGCTTTCTGTCTTGAACCAACCCCACATTCTAACAAGCTCCCCACTCCACCCCAAGCGAGAAACCAACACATCACCCGTTCACTTAAAATTCCAATAGTAGAAACCACTATACAGCTCCCCAAAAGTTTTAAACTGAAGATTGCGTCAAGTCAGCTGAAGGTTAAAACTTTTCAACACTTTTACTTATATTTTAACAATTCTGATCTTCAGAAAGCATACCAAATCAAAGTTATTCTCCTTGTTACTTAAAATAATAATGGAGTTGTTATAAACTCTTAACTAATTGCACTAACTTATGACAAACCAAACATAAAGCCAGCATAAACCTGTTTTACAATAAACGTACATAAATTCTTACAACAAAGATGCTTTTGTAGCAAACGTAAATTTAAAATCAGACATACATGAAAAGTAAACCAGCTTTCTTTTTCAAATTCAATATTCTAATACATAATAAAAGTTACTTATCTAATATTTCAAACACAAGAAAAACAAACATTTATAAGGCAAACAAATTACATTCTTACATCATCAGGTTTCTTATAGGGTATCAAATTTACAATGTTTTGAATATTCATGGGTAAACCAGACTTGTCGTCAACAATTTCATAGGAATTTGGAGCTACCACTCTAGTAATAGTTCCGGGACCTTTGTATAAAAGGAAAAACTTTTTAATTACATTATCTTCATGTGACGACAAAACATGCGTTTTGATAAGGACTTTATATCACCTACTTTAAATGTAATAATCTTATGTTTCTTGTCATGTTTGTATTTTCACTTTTCTGCTTTAGTCTTTAATTTTTCCCCTACTAACTGGATAATGCTATCTTTATTTAATACATTTTGTGGCAATTTTAAATTTTTCAATATTGCACTTACATCAGGACCATATTGAATATCATTAGGTGTAAAACCAGTATTAATATGAACGACACTGTTCAACCAATCCTGAATCATTTTAATTTTTATTGCCCAACTTTGATGTTGGTTATAACAAAACGCTCTCAATAGTCTGCCTATTTCTTTGTTTGCACGTTCGACCATATTACCAGCTGGAAAATAAGTGGACGTGTGTAATAATTTTATTCCTTTCCCCATCAACGTATTTAGGTAAATTTTGTTGAGAATTGACTCCCATTATCGCTTAAGACACTACATGGCAGCCCAAATTTATCAAACCATTGATTTAAACACCGTAATATAGCTTTTGAAGTAGCTCTTTTTAATGGAAATAACTGAACATATTTGCTAAAAACATCCAAAATTACAAATAACTGAGTAGTCCCACCCCGCGAAATAGGCAAAGGTCCAATAAGATCTATACTTAACATTTGATTAGGTTTTTCTGTTACAACACTATACATTTCCCCAGGACTTCGAACTGTCGCCTTTGATTTTTGGCATAGGTCACAGTGGGACGTAAACTTTCGGAATAACTCCTTAGCTTTCGGATAATAAAATCTTTACTAAAAGTTAAATAACCTTTACTAGCACCAAAATGTCCCTGTTCCTCATGAATATATTTGATTAAAGATTGTATTTGTTCCTTTGGAACTACAAGTTTGTAACCCGGTTCCCTAAGTGATCCCTTTTTCAACAACATTCCTTCATATATTTCAAACCATTTGAATTTTTGGGGAATTTCGTCCCTGCCTTTTCCCGTTAATTCTGTTTTAATTTTTGAACAAAACTTATCAGCATTTTGTGTGCTACAAACAAAATTTCTGTTTTTAAAGAAATTCATCTTTACCGTATTTATTTCTAATTTTTCATTAGAAGACTTGTCAATGAGCAAGTCGTTTCCCTCAGGATATCTAGATAAACTATCAGCAATATAGTTGTCTCTGCCTCGACAATATTCAAATGTAATGTTAAATTCTTGGATACAAAGCATCCATCTACGCATGCGATTATTTACAAACCTACATCTGTCGATAAAACTCAAAGCTCTTTGATCAGAACGTAATATAATTTTTCTCCCCAAAATTAATATTTTCCAGTGGTTCAAGGACGTAATTACCGCTAAAAGCTCCTTTTCACAAACTGAATATCTTATTTCAGCACCTTTCAAAGCTCTACTATAATAAGAAAGGACAAGAATTTCATTATTATTTGTTAATTGATACAGACATGCTCCAATGGCATACCCGCTAGCATCTGTATGAATATAAAATTCTTTCGAAGCCTCTGGGTGATTTAATGCTACAACCTTAGCAAAATCTTGTTTAACAGACTCAAATGCCGTTTGCTCAACTGCTCCCCAATGCCATTTTACATTTTTACTTAATAGTTTATTTAAAGGAATCATATGTTCCGCAAAATTTTTGACGAAACGACTGTCATATTGAACTAACCCACAGAAAGCTCTCAAGGTCCTAACATTTATGGGGGTTTTAAATTCCTGAATTATTTGGATTCTACCTGGATCCATTTCAAACTTATTTGGGGTAACATAATGTCCCACAAACTGTAATTTGTTCTTAGCAAATGCACATTTTCTTAATTTTATAGTAACATTTGCATTTCGAAATTTTTCAAAAACAATTTCCAGGTGTTCAAAATGAGTTTCAATGCTTGGAGATGTTATTAAAATGTCATCTACATATGGCATGACAAACTTAAGACCTTCCTCGCCTAAGACACAATGCAAAGCTCTCAAGAATCCTGCTACACTCGTGACAAGACCGAACGGCATTCTTTTAAAGACATATGTTTGCTGATTAAACGAAAATCCTAAGTACTTTTGATGTTCTGTTAACACTTCCACTTGCCAATATGACTATGTTAAATCTAATACTGAAGAGATCTGACCAGGCCTAAATTTGTAAAATATTTCCGTAGGGTTAATTGGGATAACATGATCCTTTTCAACTCTTTTATTTAAATAACGGCAATCCACACATACACGCAATGACCCATCATTCTTCTTAGCAACCACAAGTGGAGAAACGTATTCGGTTTTGCACTTTTCCACAATCCCTAAGTGTACCATTTCATCAATTTGTTTCTTCACCTCATCATAATAAACAAACGGAATAGGATACGGCTTGATGTAAAAGGGCGTATCATCTTTTACAATAATTGGATAACGATAACCTTTAATTTTTCCCGGTAATTCAGAAAAAATATCTTTGTATTTGTCTAATAAACACAATAACTTTTGTTGTTGCGCCTCATTTAAAAGTTCACTTTTGTGACAAATTTCTGAAATAACTTCCTGTGATAACTTTGTACTTTTATTACTATCATTTTCTTCACCCTCCTTACTAATCAATTTCACCTCGTCGCAATTATTGTATATAACTTCATTCAATTCCGCACTTGCTCCCCCAGATTCAAAACTCATACAAAATGGTATATCGTTTGATTTACCTCTGAGAATCTTCATTTTAAAATCAATACATACCTTATTTTCATATAGCCAATCGCACCCCAATATGATATTTCGACAAAGGCTTGGAACTATTAAACAAACAAGCTCAAAACTAGTGCTATTTAAAACCACTCTGATACCCACTTGGTGTTTAATTTTTAACGGTTCAGATTTAAATGCCCCAGAGAGTGAAACATCGCTAACTGGGAAAATTGGTACTAACTTACTCAACTTTTTGATTTCAAGAAAGAATTTCTGTGAAATACAACTAACGCAGCTACCGCTATCGATCAAAACATCTGACTCTATATTCTCGATTTTTCCTTTCAAAATAGGCATATTTCTTTTTACCGGCTCCCCGTCATTATCGGCTATCACCTCAGATTTATTATCTTGTAATTTATAATCAAGCTCTGCATTTATTTGAACTAATTTAACACTACCGTTACAACTATCATTTAATCCATTCGCTTGACCACTACATTTTTCTGTTATCCCTAATACACTTTTATCGTCCAAAATGTGACAGTCTACTTTATTATTTTCATTCAGAGGCATTGTCAATTTAATATGATTCACGGAATGTTGACTGCGTCTCGCATCATTATCACGTAGATTCTGCATTCCAATTCCACGACTTTGATTTCCGGATTCATTGGGAGGACTATTATTATTTTGCGTTCTGTCTTGTGTCTGGATTATTGCGGCTATATTCATTATGCCTACTAAATCTTGGGGTGGACTCTTGACGTCTTAAATTATATTGAAAATCGTGGTCATTGCCATTTACACGTGATCCATAACCATAATTGTTATTCCTAAAATTAGACTCACGGTTGTAATTTGAATATCTATTGCTTTCAAAATTATTTACAACCCCGGACGCTCGTGAACCAGTAATCCCCATATAACTGTCTACTTTATTCAAATACTCGACCGCCTCATCTTTCGATCTGCACATCACTAATACCATTTTAATTTCGGGTGAAAAATGTTCAGATATGCTACTTAAAATTTGTGTTTGAGTAAGTGGTGGTCTAAAGTACGAGGCTTCCGTCGCTAACTTTTGAAAATACTCGGACCTCGGGCCACTTTGGTACCTACCCAATCTAAACTTTCTCAATGCATCTCTTTTTATATCGGTATTCCAATATTTAGCTAGGAATAACTCGGAAAATTCATCAAAATTGGTAAATTTATATTCATTCCATTCTGCCCAGGTTACAGCCGCCCCTGCTAATGCCCTTACTGAAAAACTAACCCATTTGTTTTGTGGAACCTCTGCTTCCTCTAAGCATTTAATTAATTTTCTAATAAATGCAACAGGGTGCATATTTCCTGTTGGATTAAATTTAATAGTTGGCCCTAAAGAATTCTGCCATAATGTAAAGTAATTCGAACTTGAACTATCATCATATCCCTTTTTAATTTTACATTCTTTAGCATCTAGACCCATGTGAATTTTTTCTTTTTCCCCTACCTGCAAAACTTTCTTATAGGATTCACTTTCAGGTTTAACCACATTTTCTACCCTATTAGTTTGAATTTCCCCTCCTAACATTTTTAAAATAGTTTGCTGCATTACATCCTGCCTTTGACCTTGCTGTTGAATATTCTGATTTTGTATTTGTATCTGTTGGAGCATATTTTGATTTTGAAGGTTTATTTGTTGTCTTATAAAATTCAAATTATCTGCTTGTTGTTCCCTCATTTCTTGCATGTTTTTAGCAAATGATGTCAATAATGTATCCAAATCCCCTTCTGTATTAATCCCTACTACAGGGGTAACGTTTCCCTTCTCAATAACCCCTCCATTTACTTCACACTCTCTACTTATTGCATTATTCATATCACTAAAGGAATTTTCCACTGAATTTTCCCCATTTAAGTTAAGAAATACATCATTCAATATTCCATTATTATTGTCATTCATCATTTTAAATATTTACCAAATACTTAATGTAAACAGTTAAACATAAACAAAATTTATTCTTAATTTCAAAGTCCCTTTTACTACAATATCTACCTGGTTTTAGCATTCCCACCAAAATACAAGTTGACCTTGCTATGCGAACCCTTAGAACCAACTTGTAACTTGCTCTGTAGATCTATTATATTTTATAAATAGAATAACTAGATATTTTTCAGGATTTCGGTTGAACAACCTCGCTCCTATTGTATTCTCCTATACTTTAACAGTAAAAATTAATGCATTTTTATCCACTTCCAACCTTTTAATTTTCGTGCGCCACCGTTGGGCCCATTGTATTGATTTTAATAATTGCACCGGACTAAATACTCATTGGGTACTTTTGCATCGAAAATAAAGGATGGAACGGTTTTATTATTTATTGTGACAAAAATATCAATCTGGAATTGCTGGCTTACCTACTTAATTTTACTTATAACTAATTCAACCCTCGTTATTCTTGCGTGTTTAACTGGATATCGTAAATTGATTAGTGAGGCTGTCGGTTCTTCTTTGATAATTATACATATATAGCAGTAACAATGATTACTGCTCGAATTCTTGAATCTTGTGTAGCTCTTCTCGAGAATAAAAATACAATCATTACATTCCGCCTGAAGTACGGAGCCGACTGCCGCTTTCTGTCTTGAACCAACCCCACATTCTAACAAGCTCCCCACTCCACCCCAAGCGAGAAACCAACACATCACCCGTTCACTTAAAATTCCAATAGTAGAAACCACTACAGTGATAATAAGCTCGTCGTTCAATGGATATTTCGTCTCGACTTGCAGAGGAAGCACTACCACATCATTAAATCACAGTCCACTAATTCGTTGTGTTATCAATCGTTGGACCAGTAAACTTCGTCCTTCGATAGTATCTCAAGGTATGTAAATTGCTATATTCTAGCTACAACCTCATAGGTACGTTCAACCTCTTTAATTGTCGAGGTCTCAGTACCGTATAGTAGATCGCTCCATACGTACGACTTTAGGAAACTTTTTCTATTATCTAAACTAATACCATTAGCTATTAGTAAGTTTTTCTTTTTTAAAAACATTTTTCTATTTTTTATGAGCTATTCTAGCTACCATATCCCTTCTGCTACGTCCATCCTTTGTAATTATACTACCTAAATAGCAAAATTCATCTACCTCCTCTAACTCGGTATTACCTATTTTTAATTTTGGTTTAGAACTAGGCTGTAACTCACTTGTCATTATCTTTGTCTTTACTGAGTTAATTCTCATACTATAGTTACTCTGTAGTACCTCATCTAAAATATTTAAAAACTCTCCTAACTCTTTTCTAGACTGTTATAATAGCTATATTGTCTGCAAAACGTAACATGTCTATTTTCTGTCCCTGTACACTAATACCTATCTCTTTTCTCTCTATAGCTAAGTTGAAACTTCCTCAATATAAACATTAAAAATCAAGGGGGATGGTATACAGCCCTGTCTAACACCATTTTTAATCCTAACTTCCTTTTCTCTTTCATCAAATCTAATTACTACGCTTTGGTTTTTATATAGACTGTAAATAATTTTTCTATCCCAATGAGAGATTCCTATTTTTCGAAGAACCCTGAATATAACAATCCAATTAACCCTATCAAATGCTTTTTCTAAATCTACAAACGCGAAATGAGTCTTTTTATTTTTTTGTAACCGTTTTTCGATATTTACCCTAATCAATATTAACGGTTCTCCAGTCCCTCTGTCTTTATGAAAACCATATTGGTCTTCACCTAAATAATTCTCAGTCAAAGCTTCTACTCTATTTTTAATTATTATTGTTAGTATTTTGCAAGCGTGATAAGTTAAACTAACCGTTCTAAAATTCTCACACCTATCAACTCCTGACTTTTTTGGGATTGGGATAATAATATTTTTTTCGAAATCTATTGCAACCTCACCTGTGTCATATATTACTTTTACTAGTTCATATAATCTGTCTAAAGTTTTCGGACTTGCATATTTTATTAATTCTGCGGGTATATTGTTCTATTCCTGGCGCTTTATTTAGTTTAAGATTCCTAACAGCTCTATCAAATTCCTCTCTTAATATTGAGAACCCTGTTTCTACATTCTCTTCTTGGTCGTTCTCTAACTCATCCATATCGTCTCCCTTATATAAATCTTCTAAATATCTTTTCCATCTATCTGCTACCTCAACTTCATTTATTAGAAGCTTGTTATTCTCATCTTTAATAGCATTATATTTTTTCCTATCTTCCCCGAAAAACTTTTTAACTGCCCTGTAAGCCCTGTCTGTCTTACCTACTCTTAAATCATCTTGTATTCCCTTACAATTCTCCTCCATCCATTTATTTCTAGCCTTTCTACACTCATGTGGAAGTTGAAAGCTGTATGCTTGAAGAAGCTTCACATTTAGGACATAGCCAAGTGCTATCAGACAAACCAAGTTGTTTAACTTTTTCATCATCTAGTCCAACACAGATAGAGTGATACCTAATTAAACATGGGTCAAATTGAATCCACTGTTCTGAGATACTTTCTTCTCCACAAGGGCATAAATCCTCATTATGATTCAAATAATATGCTTGTAGATCTTTCTGATTTCCTTTTATTTAATTATGTTTTATGGATATACATTTAATGATCGGAATTTAAACATGCATAGCTCCCGTTGATACGTTAATCATCATTAATCCATTGCCTCTCCATTATTAGTTCGTCGTGAAATATAAAGATGTTGAAAAAATTAATTATATATGTTTTGACAGTTGTCACTTCAAATTTATAACTATTGCAAAATTAAATTAGGAACTGTTTTTAGTTATTCTATTTTTGCAGAGTATTCATAAGGTTTAGTTTGAAACTTTGGCCAGTCTTTTAGTATATGTATAAAACACGTAGTGATAACAAAATAAATAAATCTTATTGACAAACAACCACGTGAAAACTTTGACTGTCTAAAACAAATACAAATTTCAGGCCCATACCTGCCTTATAAATACTTTCTTGCGGTTTGTTTTGTATTTTTCATAATCTTCTTTGGAAATCAAACCACTCATAGTTGTTAAAATCGTCTTTGTTTATGTTTCGATCCATGACCCAGGATCGTTGTCATAATAATAAAAATTCTAAGTTTGATATTTGTGACATAAATAGATTCATATTTGATTTAAATACATTAGGTGAAAATTTTAAAGTTTAGAAGAATGAGTGCCTTCAATGGTAAGTTTGATGTAGTAAATCTCTTCACAAATACCCCTGTAAATAAAACGTTTAATATTATAAAAAAGAAACTACAAAAAGATGACAACCTTAAAGAAAGAACGAAACTAAGTATACCATCGATCATGGTGTATGCGCCAATACCACATATTTTTAAATAAATGACCAATTCTGCAAACAGAGCTTCGAAATGGCGATGGCAAGTCCACTACCGTTAATCCTTAGTAATATATTCATGCAGGAATTCGAAAAAGATGTAATATTCACACAAGAATTGAACCCACTAATTTGGTGGAGATACGTAGATGATGTCTATGCTATTTGGTATCATAATACAGAACTAATTAAAAACTTCGTAGATTCAATTAAGAAAATAGAACCAACTATTAAATTCACTCTTGAATTAGTACAACTTGGAAAACTTTTATTTCTAGATATTCTAGTTAGCAAAATCGATACAACAATTAATACATCAGTATACAGAAAACCAGCACACACAAACAGATACTTAAACTTAGACTCAAACCATCCACACTGTGTCAAACGAGGAATTATCAAAACTATGTATGATAGAGCAAAATTAATATCATGAAACGAAGAAATTTTAAAGAAAGAGGAAGACCTAATCAAATGTACACTAATAAACAAGTATCCTAAATGAATAATAAAAAGAGAAATGAATAAAGTCCCAAAAAATAGAAAAAAAAACAGAAAACGATACGCATCATAAATGCCCTCAATACCGTACATAAAAAGAGTCTCCGAAAAAATGTAAAGAATAAGAAACAAATTTAAATCAAAACGGTGTTTAGAACCAACAATACACTAAGAACACAACTAGCAACAACAAAATTCAAAAACGCAATACAAAGTTCAAAAAACTTCATCTAGAAAATACCGTGCGAATGTAACAAGTTTTACATAAGGAAAAGTTTCAGACCGTTTGAAATTCGATTAGAAGAACATAAATCATATGTAGAAAATAGAAAATTTGAAAAATACGTAATTTGCGAATATGCATGGGACTCCAGTCATAAAATAAAATGAAAGGCCTCAAAAATTATCGACAAAGAAGAAAACCACCAAAAATGCAAAATCAAAGAAGCTGCTTATATAATCCTACATAAAAATAATTGCGTAGCAAACGAATCCGTGACTTTCAGTAAACAACGGATTCCATTACTAAAAGAAATAACAAATGAAAATTAAATGCCACCAATATACAGATAGTATTGCAAGGTTTTCCTGGGTTATTTTGCGAAATACAGCCTACATACATGATTTCTATTTATACATACGAGTACAATAACTAATTACATAACAATAGGCATATTTGCTAGTCAAAGGTTCGAGTGTTGGGGGATCTTGGTAGTCGCAAGGCTACTTAACCCCCGTCACATACCACTAATTATCGTGAAAATATTATAGTTTTCCTCATCAAGATAAATATAAAAAACGACTGCTTAAGCCTTACGGTACCGTAATCGCACACTTCTTTAATAACGATCCCCTCAACCGTATAAATCGAAACATGTTAAAAAATATTTTTCAATCCTCGGATCTCCGGGAAGGGGGTACTTGGGGCTCGTCATCGTATGAATATAAAACAACAGTTCGATTTAGTGATAGGGACTGGGAATGTAAGGTCATTACTTAGAGTAGATAAGTTAATGAATTTATTAGTCGAAATGACAGTTTAGTAATAGAATAATTATGGTTAGATTGAGTACGAAACCCACAGACACTGTTTTAGTACAGGTTTGCATGCCGACAATTAAGTACGATTTTAATGCGTCAGTGAGAGAAGGTAGTGTGGGAAAAATGGTAGGAAAATTTGGTTATGGCAGACGAAATGATAGAGGAGAAAGATTAGTTGAGTTCTGCCAGGAACATAGATTAGTAACTGTAAACACCCTATTCGAACAACATGTTAGGAGAAGATATACCTGGAAAGCGCCAGGTGATAGGGCTAGATACCAAATAGATTATATTTTAGTTAAACAAGGATTTAGAAACCAAGTTAAAAACTGTCGTAGTTATCCAGGGGCTGACATAGACAGAGATCATAACTTAGTTAAAATGAAGTGTAAGCTAAAATTAAAAAAATTAAAAGAGGTTAAAAGAGAAGGATGGAATCTAGATAAGCTTAATGATAGTGAGGTAAAATAGGAATATAAACAAGTATTAGATAATAAGATCAAAGAGATTGCTATAGGAGGAAACGTAGAAAATAGATGGAAAGAAATAAAAAAAAGGCAGTACATGATACAGCAGCACTCACTATAGGTAAGAAAAAAGTAGAAGCGAGAAAACCCCTGGGTAACAAAGGAGATATTAGATTTTATAGAAAATAGAAGAAAGCTTAAATCTTTGAGAGAATTGGATAGTGAAAGGAAGCAAAAATATAATCGAGTTAGAAATAAGATAGTACATGAGCGTCGAAAAGCTAGAAATAAATGGATGGAGAAGAATTGTAAGGGAATACAAGATGATTTGAGAGTAGGTAAGACAGACAGGTCTTACAGGGCAGTTAAAAAGCTTTCGGGGGAAAAAATATAACGGTAATAACGATGAGAATTATGAGCTTCTAAAATAAATAAAGTTGAGGTGGCAGATAGATGGAAAAGAGATTTAGAAGATTTATATAAGGGAGACGATATGGATGAGTTAGAGAACGACCAAGAAGAGGATGTAAAAATACGATTCTCAATATTAAGAGATTAATTTGATAGAGTTATTAGGGGTCTTAAACTAAATAAAGCGCCAGGGATAGACGATATACCCACAGAATTAATAAAATATGCAAGTCCGAAAACTTTCGACAGATTATATGAACTAGTAAAAGTAATATATGACACAGGTGAGGTCTCAATAGATTTCGAAAAAAATATTATTATCCCAATCCCAAAAAAGTCAGGAGCTGATAGGTGTGAAAATTTTAGAACGGTTAGTTTAACTTCCCACGCTTCCAAAATACTAACAATAATAATTAAAAATAGAGTAGAAGCTTTGACTGAGAATTATTTACGTGAAGACTAATATGGTTTTCGTAAAGACAGAGGGACTAGAGAATCGATACTAACGATTAGGGTAATTATCGAAAAAAGGTTACAAAAATAAAAAGACTCATTTCGCGTTTGTAGATTTAGAAAAGCATTTGATGGGGGGTTAATTGGATTGTTATATTCAGGGTTTTGCAAAAAATAAGAATCTCTCATAAGGGTAGAAAAATTATTTACTGTTTATATAGAAACCAAAACATAGTAATTAGATTTGATAAAATAGAAGAGGAAGATAATATTAGAAATGGTGTTAGAGAGGGCTGTATACTATCTCCCTTGATTTTTAATGTTTATATTGAGAATGCTTTAAACTTAGCTACAGAGAGAAAAGAGATAGGTATTAGGTTGCAGGGACAGAAAATAGACATGCAACGTTTTGCATATGATATAGTCATTATAGCAGAGTCTAGAAAAAAGTTAGGAGAGTTTTTAAATACTTTAGATGAGATACTACAGAGTAACTATAGTATGAGAATTAACTCAAGAACGACAAAGATAATGACAAGTGAGTTACAGCCTAGTTCTAAACCAAAATTAAAAATAGGTAATACCGAGTTAGACGAATTTTGCTTTTTAGGTAGTATAATTACATAGGACGGACGTAGCAGAAGGGATATAGTAGCTAGAATAGCTCAAGCTAGAAAAATGCTTTTAAAAAGATGTACTAACAGCTACTAGTATTAGTTTAGATAATAGAAAAAGTTTGTTAAGTTGTACGTATGAAGCGTTCTATTATACGGTAGTGAGACTTGGACAATTAAAGAGGTAGACAAGAAAAAGATAGAAGCTTTTGAAACTTAGTGTTATAGCTTGAGCTATTCTAACTACCATATCCCTCTATTATATTTTTGCTTCCTTTCACTCTCCAATTCTCTCAAAGGTTTAAGCTTTCTTCTATTCTCTATTAAATCTAATATCCCCTTTATTACTCAGGGTTTTCTCGCTTCTACTGTTTTCTTACCTATAGTTTGTGTTGCTGTCTCATGTATAGCCCTTTTTATTGCTTTTCATCTATTTTCTACGTTCCCTCCTATGGCTATCTCTTTGATTTTATTGTCTAATACTTGTTTTTATTCATCTTTTACCTCACTATCATTGAGCTTACCTAGATTCCATCCCTCTCTTTTAGCCTTTCTTAATTTTTTGAATTTTAGATTACACATCATTTTAACTAAGTTATGATCGCTATCGATATTAACCCTTGGATAACTACGACAGTTTTTAACTTGGTTTCTAAATCTTTATTTAACTAAAATATAATCCATTAGGTACCTAGCCCTATCACCTGGCGCTTTCCAGGTATATCTTCTTCTAACACGTTTGTAACGGGCATTTTTATAGTTTTAACATTTTACGCTCTTTCCCAATTCCTAAGTGCATTTCTGTAACTACTATTTCTATATTTTATATTTATTAACTCGCGTGTATTAATTTTAAAAGTAGTTTAATTAAAGATAGATAAATTGAAGTTTGATTCTCATTAATAAAATGTTAAACAGCTTGTAATTAATTATAGATTGCATCGTTCTTGTCTGGCCGTCGTATAAATATTGTTCCTTATGTGAATATACAAGTCTAGATAATAGGCGATAAGCGGTAATAACAACGAGTTTAAATAAACAGATTAGAGTGAAGAGTTGTAGTTTTGTGCTTGGTTCCTATGCATTAATTACGTTGAAAATACGGTTTCTTCTTTGCTTTTGACAATAGTGAGAATTAATGCGGGACTGTTTCTTTTTGCCTTCATGAACAAGCACGACGCGATTTTAGTTGTATATTACCTGTAGGCGGTGTAGTTCTGATTACATTGAAAAAAAAGATGCTTTTATAGGCGAACGTGTTTGACGTGCTTGTTTACGGAATATTGACTCAGTGATTACGCGTTGCTTTACTAACTGTGTTTTTGTTGATTTTTGTTGGAAATAAAAGTGGTAGTTTTGTTCTTGGTTCCGATATGCTTTACGAAACATTTTACGGACGGTTTTATTTGCTTACGCGTACTTTACTAATTTGTGGTTTTTAGTTGTTTGTCTTGTGAAATAATAGTTGCTTGAAGTTTCTCACTGTTTTTTGGGATGTTTACGAAAATAATATACATTTGGTCCCAGTTGAAATTAAACTAGTGCTACAGAATATTTCGAACTTATTGTCTTAGGAAATAGAATTACCAAGAAATTTATCAAGGCTACCTAGTTCCGACGCGTGATAATGTCTGCTGCTAACACCAGTGAAATACGTAGGTGTGATTAGTGTAACGTGTGATAAGTTCCATCAACACCCGCACAGTCAAGGGTGAAGTGCTTCGTTAGTGCAGGACATCGTGAAACCCACACTTCAATTGTAAGGAAGCGTTACTGAAGAACCTTTTGTAAGTTGAACTATTTCCTACTTGTTATTACTTTAAATATCTATCCGTTGCTTTACCATATCTTTGTCGTTCTGATACCTTTTACAATAGACTTGCATGCTATTTTAAAACATAAAAAAAAAGAAAGAAAGAACAATCAATACTACTGAATTACTCATATCAATGGCGTCTTATCTATTTATCTTTTGTTAACATTTTGTCTGATTTATGTTTAATTGGTGTGTGAGGAAACGTTTCTGCTACTCCCCAATATTACCTCACTTTGTAATAAAAAGTTTTATAATGCTTTTATCGTGATTATATTATATAGTTTATCTAAACAGTTTTATTTACATTCTACAAAGTACTGAATAACTTAGACTTTTCATTGCTGCTATGCTTATTCTTTTTTTTTCAGGTTTGCTTAACTAATTTTCTTGCAGGTATTGTCACTAACTCCTTACCGCCGCATACATTATATGTTAGTGTGCTTTCTACAACCCCCCCTAATCTCCGATTGAGCCCGGGTCATTCCTTGACTATCCGTGTGCTACGCACGGCTACGAGCCAACGCAGCATAAAGTTTGGCGCCTAACGTGGCTGCCACGAATTACGTAATACGTTGTTCGAATAGGGTGTTTACAGTTACTAATCTATGTTCCTGACAAAATTCAACTAATCTTTTTCCTCTGTCATTTCGTCTACCATACCCAAATCTTCCTATCATTTTTCCCTCACTACCTTCTCCCACTGACGCATTAAAATCGTCCATAACTATTAAATTCTCATCTCCCTTTACTTTTCTCACTATACTATTTATATCCTCGTATACCTTTTTACTTCCTCATCCTTGTACTGAGTTGTTGGCATGTAAACCCGTACTAAAACAGTGTCTGTGAATTTCGTACTCAATCTAACCATAATTATTCCATCACTAAACTGTAAGTACTTTTTAACTTTACGTCCTAATCTTTTACCTAACACTATTCCTACCCCTGCCTGTCCACTAATTGAAGAAGTTGTAATTATTCTACAATTACCATTCCAGAAGTCATTGCTATCTGGCCATCTCACTTCATTAATACATAAGGTGTCCAGCTTTCCTATTCTCATTTCGAATAATAAATTCGTTAACTTATCTACTCTAAGTAATGACCTTACATTCCAAGTCCCTGTTACTAAATCGAACCGTTGTTTTAAATTCTTACGATGGCGAGCCCCAAGTACCCTCTCCGAAGATCCGAATGAGCGGGTATTTTACCTCCGAACGAGAATTTTACTTGTGAACTCTCCATCATACACATTTTGTGTTTTAGGCCACACATACCTGGGAAATATTGTGATAGGTTCCCATATCTTTCCACAACCCAGTTTATAAAGATTTTAGCAAAAAGCCGTATCTGTCATGGCTAACCCCCAACAATCTTGTAAATCATTGAGGATCGACCGAGATCAACCGACTCTCTTCCAATATCTTTTAGCCAGCAAGGCTGCTGCCCCTTTCTGCGTCTTTTAATCGCTTTCCACGATAAGCAGACTTACTATAGTAGTATTCTTTGTCCCCTACTATAGGGATCCGCAATAATTGCTCGAAACGAATTCAAATCGACCAATTAAATTAGCGCGAGTGCTAAATCCTATACCGCAATATTTAAATGGCGATCCGGTCTAGTGATGCTCTTGATATCCAAAGCAGATATTAACAAAAGGAAAATTATGTTGTCAGCGTGGTGAAATTTTATAGGAGTCGTGTATTTCTAGACTGCCAAGGAACAAAAGTGTTCTCTCGACAATTATATAGTTTGAAAAAATGCATCAATCAAAAACGTCCACAACTCGTAAATCGTAAAGGAGTTGCGTTTCATCACGATAACGCTTGACCACATACAAGTTTGGTCACGAGCATACTCGCCGGATCTCACTCCATCCAGTTTTCATTTGCTTCGATCTCTGCAAAACTCATTGCGCGATATAACGTTTGATTCAGATGAGACTATGAATCGGCAAGTTGTTCAATAATTCGCTGATAATGACAGGTCTTTTCTATGAACGAAAAATTATGAAGCTTACTGAAAAACGACGAAAAGTCATCCATCAATTTGGACAATTTAGCATTGATTGATCTAACATCTATATGTAAGTAAATGCTTTTCCAAAAGCTTGAAAAAATGAGCCAAAACTATCCCGACCACCTGATAGTTATAGAAATACTGTTCTCTACGGTTTTTGAATAGTTAGTGTTGTTTACCGTCCACGAGACATCGAAAAACCCTTTCGTAGAAAAAGCTGCAACGAAAACACAAAACTTTTAAAACCATTTCTAAAGTACTCACTCCACTGTATTCATCATACACGACAAGCATTTTATCGGGTAATCCATTATGCATAAAATGCGCAAAAACATCAAGACCTTTAGGAGAATTTATCTTATCTTCATTATCCAGAACGGATTTTAATAACTAAAATCCTCGAGAAAGCAGAATATTAGTACGGCAATTTTATTCTAAATTGAATTAGAAGAGAAACTTCTAAAGGATGCTATGCTAATCCATTCTCCACGTTCTTGAATATTAATATATTCGGAAATAAACCAGAGCCAACATAGATGAATGCCGCATTCAGAGCTAAGAGAACGTGCTGCGATTTGCAATGATATACATTTATGTAGTCGCGACGTCTGTTCCTTAGCTTGTTTGAAATATCTAACACAAAGGTGCCATAAAGTTTGTTTTATTGTCACATTTTGTGCGGTAACTACAGTGTGTTGGAGCTATTTTCACGAAACTATAGGGATACTTTTCCATTTTGCGAACACTTAAGTTAATAAAAGCTTTAGCGAAGTGCAACTAATTCTGCTGTCAACTTTTATAATTCTAATATATAATTAATCTACGTTTGAACATTCCTACTTACGGATTAACTTTATAATTAATTAATTAAATAGGGTGGTTTCGCCTGTTTGCGACCATTTAACGGGATTCTCTAATTCAACGTTGAATATCTCCCTAGACTTTAATGCTTTTCAATACAAGTTGCTTTTATGGAGGTCCGTCAAGTTGCCACACCCCCCAGTTGACCGATTTGCTCCAAAACCTAACATCCATTTGCTTATAGCTAGCACTAGTTAGCACCAAAGTTGTAAAGCTAGCACCAAAACTGTTTCAGAAATATGGCCAATTATATTCGGGCGAGGAGCCAATTTGACGCTAGCCCCCCCTCCCGGTGCTCCTATTTGCTCCAAAACCTAGCACCATGTAATTTAGAGATAGCACCAGCTAGCACCCAAGTAAAGAAGCTAGCACCTTCAAAACAAGTTTGCAGCGATTTTTTAAAAAAATTTCGCCAGTCCCCTCAGTTGTCCGATTTGCTCCAAAATCTAGCACCTCTTTGCTTATAGCTAGCACCAGCTAGCACTTAAAGTTGTAGAGCTAGCACAAAAGCTGTTTCAGAAATATAGCCAATTATATTTGGCGGGCCCTCCACCCGTGCTCCGATATGCCCCAAAACCTAGCAGCATGTAGTTTAGGGCTAACACCAGCTAGCACCCAAGTAAGCAAGCTAACACCTAAAAAACAATATGGCAGTGAATTTTTATCGGACAACTGGGGGCTGGCAAAATTTTTTAAAAGAATCGCCGCCATCTTGTTTTTAAGATGCTAGCTTTCTTACTTGTGTGCTAGCCGGTGCTAGCTCTAGGCTACATCGTTCTACAAATTGAACAAATTGGAGCACGGAAAGGATAACGTGAAACTGCCCCCACTTCCCATATAATCGAGCATATTTCTGAAACGGCTTTGGAGCTAGCTATACAACTTTGATGCTAGCTATAAGGAAAAAGGTGCTAGATTTTGGAGCCGCTGCAATTTTGTTTTTAAGGTGCTAGCTTTTTTGCTTGGGTGCTAGCTGGTACCAGCTCTAAGATACATGGAGCTAGGTTTTGAGCAAATCGTAGAAAGGAAGGAGGACTAGCGCCAAGTTGCCCCTCCCCCCAAATATAATTGGCTATATATCTGAAATGGCTTTGGTGCTAGCAGTACGACTTTAGTGCTAGCCGATGCTAGCTATAAGCAAAGAGGTGCTAGATTTTGGAGCAAATTGGACCACTGGGGGAAGGGCCCAAAATTTTTGTAAAAATCGCCGGCATCTTGTCTTTACGGTGTTAACTTTCTTATTTGCATGCTAGCTGGTGCTAGCTTTAAGCTACATGGTGCTAGGTTTTGGAGCATATCGGAGCGCCAGAGGGGCTAGCGTCAAGTTGACCCCCCCGAATATAATTGGCCATACTTCTAAAATGGGTTTCGTGCTAGCTTTACAAGTTTGGTGACAACTGGTGCTAGCTATAAGCAAAAATGTGCTACATTTTAGAGCAAATTGGACAACGGGGGGCTCGCAAAGAGGTGCTAGATTTTGGAGCAAATTAGACAACTGGGAGAAGGGCCCGAAATTTTTTTTAAAAATCACCGACAACTTGTTTTTAAGGTGCTATCTTTCTTACTTGGGTGCTAGCTGGTGCTAGCTCTAGGCTACATGGTGGTAGGTTATGGAGCAAATCGGAGCATTGTGGGGCTAGCGTCAAGTTCCCCCCCAATATAATTGGCCATATTTCAGAAACAGTTTTGGTGCTAGCTTTACAACTTTTGTGCTAGCTGGTGCTTGCTATCAGCAAATGGCAGCTAGGTTTTGGAGCAAATCGGTCAACTCGGGTAGGCAAACTTGACGGATCTCTTTTTGGTTTGTGTAATGTATAATCTATCATTTCCTAATTTTATTTTGCGGTTAATGAATTCAATAAATAATGAAAAATTATAAACCCAAAAAGCAGCCATTCTCCCGGTTTCCGGCCACTTATCCTAGTTGACTGCCAATTGCTAACCGGTTTACTGCCGTCATGTTTGAGGTTGGAAAATAAACCTTATTGTCTAAGAAATAAAGTACATTTTTCTTTTAGTAAAATGAGAAATGAAAAACAATATAAACATACAGTAGATAAGCTACCTTCGTACGAGAGCAAAAAACCGGTTTTATTATGAGATTTGACAGGGGAAATTCTAAGGTACAAAATGACCATTTTTGGTAGAGACAAAGTCATTCACCTCGGGGATCATACGTTCAGGGTGAGGAAGGCGGTTCTAGACCCACTACCACCACTACACAACACCACTACCACCGGGTGATCATACGTTCAGGGCGAGGAAGACGGTTCTAGATCCATCACTACCACCATCACCACCACTAACCCTTTGATGTTACAGTCTAAATTATAGCTTACACCATCTTGTTAGAAACTATAAAGCTTACCTACATAAACTTTTCAAAACAAAGAAACATATTACAAGAATCATAAAAGTGTTTTATTACACATATCTCTTTGATGCAATACATTGCTGTGATGCCTAATACAACATTTATTTAGTTTTACATATATTTGTAACTATATCATTTACTTATGTCTAACTTAACATATATTTAAATTAATACTTTTGTGGTATAACGACCTTGTAGTAAGTTTTTAACTATTTTACACCCATTTTAACGTTTCTGAATTTTTAGTATCTTTGATAATGGTTTAAAAATAAAACCGAAAGCTTTGAGTTATAATAAAGAGTACACTTAATTAACCAGCAGACCTAAAAGCCTGTTATTGTATATATTATATTTTAAATTAATATATTACTAATAATTACAATATTTACTTATATCTAAAGTAATACACAGTAATGTAAATTTGAAACTATATAATAAATTATAATACAACCATAGAAGGTTTATACATTATTAAAATATAATTAGAGCTGCCCACACAGTTTAACATTTTTGTTTATTCATACATACTTGCACCTATATTGTGAACAACTATACATACATATAAATTAACATATAATTTAAATTTATAAATCTATTATATTATAAGTTGTCGTCTAATCAACTTCCATACTATCTATAGAATAATGACCTAAGAGTAATGTTTTGTATGATCAGGGGATCAAATACCGCTTATTATCGTGTAGACTTATAGCTATTTGATTTTTAATGACGGTATGAACATGATGTTTAGATGAATGGATTAAATTTTTGAGATATAAATTTTTTGTGCTCATTTACATAGTGTATAAGGTCTTCAAATGTGATTTTATTTTTAATAACGTGAAAACGCGCTTTTATCGGATAATACGCGACCTTAGTTCGACGAGTCTTTAAATTCAACTATAGAGAAAGCAATTATACGTTATCGGAATGTTAAACGAATTAAAAGATATCAAAAACAAGATACTGACTGATTTAAATTTTATCATAAACTTGTCGTTTTCAAGCAAATAGATTTGAGTTAAAAATTATTGTAAAGCGGACTTATAATGAACAGGTAAAATATACAAGATGTTGATGAAAGATTTAAGAATAGCAACGGAATCGATTTAACTGAAAAACAAATTAAAGAGAAAAAGGGGTAATTTATTTATGCCGAAAATAAACGTAACACGGTAGGATTTAGCACTCACGCTAACTTGATTGGCCGATTTGAATTCGTTTCGGGCAATTAATGCGGAGTGTCGAAATCGGTACCAAAGTGTCGGACAGTGCTGAAACACAGGTCGGAATTGTGCACAAAAAGATTTTTTAATGGAATACGTATAAATCAGGTGATATAAAAACACATTATTCTAATTTTAACAAATTGTAAATAAAAACATAAAACTAAGGAAAACTTGTTAATGTTTTGACCCATGGGATTTGCTACGTTAGTTGCCAGATTACATCTTCTTTTTCTTGATATGTTCTCCCCTTGGTGGTAAACCTACTGGAAGCCTTTTACAATCTCTAGTAGTCTCTGTTTTGCGTCGACTAATTGTAGTCGGCTGTACTTTAATGGTCAAGTGTGTTCGGAAACTGATCAGAATTGAGCTTTCAGCAGTATTTAGAAATTACTCCCACGACGTTTTTGTTTTAATACATTTTAACCTTCTAAAAAGTTTCTTTAGCTAAATGTGATGTGCCAAAAGAATTATGATGCTTTTGTATTAAGACCAGTATTTCGTTAAAAGTTCTTTCAGAGAATTCGTGTCTACAAGCAACAGAGATATTATTGTTTGGCTAAATTGAAATATTGTTATTGACAAAAATATTATTTATATCTGAACTGATTTCAGACTTGTGAACGCGGTTAGTGTTTCCATTTTCTGAAACTATCAATGGCTCATAAAATGATATAGGTTGAACATTTTTCCCAAACGCTAATTTGGCCATAGAATACCACGATTTTAAACTGGCCGGTGAAGCATTCAATATTGCTTCATCAAAATTAAAATAAACTATTCCATGATGTTTGCAAAATCGACCAAGTTTTTTACTGGGATAGGTACAAGATCCAATATTTCTGTCTATATAATGAAATTCGCCTTTGTTGGTCATAAAAAATTAAACACTCACTGGCATCGATTTCCGTTCTAACGAGGGTTCTAAATACCTGACTTACATGCAAGAAAAAACTCCAGCCTCAAAAAGAAGTTAAACCAAAAGCATTGAATTATATCTTGGCAACTAAATTCCTGTTATGGGAATTGCAAACTAAATGGCTGACATCATGACGTGTCACATACCAATTGAACAAACACCATGTGAGCGATCACAATTATTTCGTGATACTAATGTTTCTCCATAATAAAAAAATGCGCGGTAATGTATACTGTAGTCAAACAATCACGTTAACATGTTTACTTAACATTTTGGCCATATTAACAGAGCCTGGGGAAAATATACTCAACACGTATTTAATTATAACATTCCGGTCGCTTTAAACGACCATAATAAAACGCCAACCTAAATGCCTACCTTCAAGGACCAACTGGCACATAAAAGGGCCAACATCTTCCACTTAGTCGTGCTGTTATCGTGGCATCGAAGCAAAATAGTCGAGTTATCTGCCGTTCGTATGAATATAAAGAACAGGTGAGCCGTTCAAAACGTCACCTCGTCACACTCCTTACAAGCGCAATATTAACTTAATAATCCTTAACAATGGATACCGACCGCCTACAAATTAGGCAACACAAGTGACTTGTTTACAACGTATTTGTTACAATTGAATATATTATTAAGATATATTCAAAGCTAATTAAATGGTAATAACGTTTATTTCTATTACGAAATCGTTTCTTCTAATATTATAATGAAAACCAATGAAATCGGATATCAGAGAACTGTAACAAATAAAAGCGACTTCGAAAATTAATACCTTAAAATTTATATTTGTTACAGGTATAGTGCCTGTGATGTTACGTTTCCAATCTTTGAGTATCTCGCCTCATAGATATAGCTTACAAGTTGGAAAAGCCGTTCTGTTACTACTTGTCCAGCGGTTTTCTGCTTGCACCTTATTTATACACGGTGCCTTACCATTTTTTAAGTCTTTTAATACTAATTCAGTCATCTCTAAGCATAGAATATTCTAAGTCATCGTTTTCAATGTCTGATTCCTATTCTAATGCTGTTAGTTCTTCTCCCGCATATAAATTCTATATAAAATGCTGTGTTAATAGGGTCATTTAGAGGTAGTTAGGACCAAGAGTATAGCGCACTCTACATAAAATACATAAGGGCTTAGAAAACGACACAGTTTTCTGAAGAAAACAAGATATACGATGATTAGACTGGAAAGTAAATCACAACGCCCTGTATATAAATAATAATCATAATTAATTTAGTTAATGAAAAATATTTTGAAGATTTATTTGAATAAAACAAATCCGCAACTCATTAAATAACATAAATACAAGCTGAAATGCGACTTGCGTGGATAACGCAACATTATTACATCAAGAATCCTAATTAATACAAGCAGGTTTAAAAATGCGTAAGATGGCAAACGCATATAATTTAATACATACATTGTATTAGGCCTACGTGACTAGAGAATTAAAACCGACACCTGATTTATTGGAAACAAACAAAGCATGGCAATTAAAAATCAAAGTTCACCAAATTTATTTGAACAAACAATGGTTTACTTATCTAGAAGTATGAAAATCCAAGCGATCAATGCTATTACCTCGAAATCGTACGTAATAAAAAGAACGCGTTGATGTTAATGTACAACAATAATACCATGGGATATTCGAAAACCTGGTATGAAAGTTTATACAAACATCGAACTTTGCGCTTGTCAATAGATAGACGGTGCATTTAAATATGACTAGATTTGTAAACAAATTAGTTCGTCATGAAGTAAAGTATACTTTACGTCTTTGAAAACGAAAATATTCATGTAAAGTGAGTAATTGTGAAGTGTAAAATAATACCGCTGAACATAGAAAATGGATGGGTTTGTCGTTTTATCTTTAAATAGAAAAACGACTCTAAAGAATCACTGGAGACAAGTCTAAAGAATCACTGGAGACAGCTGTAAACAATTACGGGAGACAAAATTAGATAATTACTGGAGTCCAGTCTACATAAATGCGGGAACAAGTTTAAATAAATGCTAAAGCGATTACTGGAACAAATGAGGAAATGCAACATGCATTTACTTCAATGATTAATTGTGAAGAAGTTTAATGGAGTACGCTAGTATGTTTAAGGCGATACTATGAGGGATGTACATAAC
The DNA here is from genome assembly GCA_036346225.1 of Platerodrilus igneus. Lineage (NCBI taxonomy): Eukaryota > Metazoa > Arthropoda > Insecta > Coleoptera > Lycidae > Platerodrilus > Platerodrilus igneus. The sequence continues at coordinate 2,700,409 of JARFIW010000012.1, forward strand.
GGTTGGACCAGAGACTGATTTAAGCTGAAAAACAACAGGTTAGCCAATCTGAATGTTTATTATTTTATTTGTGGATATTTCATTGCACTTTGTCAAACTGAATAACTTAAGATTTAACATTTAATTAAATATTACTAATTTAAACACTTTAAAAAAATTGCTCTCATGATAATTTATATGAGGAGTCGGCAAGATTTAATTTTTGAGTATACGTTATAAATTACGTAAATAATAAAAGAGGTTAAATGAACATTCATCAGGCTTCAGTTAATATTTAATAATAATAGTAATTTTGCTGACTTTTTTGATCATCTTTGGTAATAGTAATTATTAAATTTATTGATTCAATTATTAGAAGAAAATTCCAGTTAAAGAATTTTAACCTTTTCATACGCTGTAAATATTTTTGAGAACATTATAATAATTTGTGCTTAATGGTGTTTTGGTTTAAAGATTAAAATAGTTAAGAGAGTTAGATGGTGGGTTTAAAGGCTTTGTTTGTCGTATTGTCGAGAGCTCCGTGCGTAATTCAAAAACTGAGCTAGCCGACGCAATTAAAATTCTATATTAAAAATTGACAGATTAAAAATTTTATCTTTTAATTCATAAAAAGGGCGAATAGGGGTATTGCTACAGTATCACAACAATATACATTATTGTCTTTTAATTACCTTTTCTACATTTACTATAATGATGTTTCCTTCCGCGTTCCTTATATTTTTGTCATAAGGTTTTACATCCCTAAAAATTCTTGTAAAGTTAAGATTATTTTTAAAATTTAAGGGTAAGTAAAAAAAAGATGACGGATTTTGTGGTTATAAGAAAAGTGTACTTTTAAGTTTTTCATAAAGTAATTTATAACCTGGCTTATGTATTTGTGTAAAACGCCTGAAAACTTTTATTTATGTATTTATGTGCTGTTACAGTTAATAAATTTTAATTTAATATTATATTGAAATAGCAACGTTATAAAATGTAAACACTAAAGCTTCTAAGTTTTACAGGCTGCTTTTTTGCTAATAACTCATTTATCTAACTGAAATTAATAAACTTTCGACTGCATACTGCCTGCCTAACTAATGCGCGAGCGTTGCAGTCTTTGTATATTTGGCACAATTATAGAATCACGTGAACATTTTTTGAAACTAATAAGCCTTTTTTTGAGAGAATCTATATAATTTAAACAGGAATCAGTTGGTGCAAGCTATTCAAAATAACTTATGTTTAACTTGCTCTTTAGAAGAATTTGTTATGTTTATTTTCGGAATAAATTAAAATACCCCTTTTTCCTGTTTAATTCATTACCCATTCGAATAGATTCCGTTTCTACTTTTAAATCCTTCAACAACATCCTATATATTTTACCTGTTCATAATAAACCCGCTTTACAATAATTTTTAACTCAAATCTATTTGCTTGGAAACGACAAGTTTATGATGAAATTTAAATAAGTCAATACCTTGTTTTAGGTATCCTTTAATTTGTTAAGCATTCTGATAACGTATAATTGCTTTCTTTATTGTTTCAATCTACAGACTCGCCGAACTAAGGTCGTGCACTATCCGGTAAAAGCGTGTTTTCAAGTTTTCCTAATCACGCCTTGATAACCACCATATGACTTGGAGCTCTGGTTGTTTAACTAAACGAATCTATGTTCACTTTTTTTTTAAAACCTTAAAAAGCATTCGTCGTAATTGCTAGATTCTTCGTTCCGTTTTCCTTTATGAAAATTTCGCGCACGCCTGCGTATTGATGGTTTTATAAACCTGTACTTTTGTGCGTAAATAAATTAATATTTTTCGTAATCATTCTAGCTTCCTCCGGGGACGCGATAGTCTCTTGAATTGCCGCTGCTTGGGGTATAGAAGGCTGCACCCGTTACGTGATCTCAGATCTATCTGGCTCGTTCCGGTCCTAGAAGCGAACGAGAGATTCAACACTGTAGAGACGTGAGCGAGTGTTTCTTTCCTGCTTGTGTCGAGACCCTGCCCACTTAGATTTTATTGTTTGGGGCTCATACAGGTCTCGAATTAATTGTCTGTAAGAAAATAATTTATGATGCTGGGATTAATTGCCATGGGATTACTATATTACGAGTAACTTTAACTATTATATATTAATACCTGGATGGGTTAAAAACTTGCTGGCACATTGGAAGACGTTATTGCCATAGTATTTGTAATTATAGGTTAAATGTTAGCATTATCAGAGTCTATGTGAGGTATCATAATATTATGATTACTAAACGAAATTGTGAAATCCGGCATACAAATACACTAGCTAGCAAATACTAAATATAAATGGTTTATTCTCACTTACTTAAACCGGGTTAATGCCCATTGTAATGTTTCTATTTTTTCTTTTTATGCTAATTGGAGTTCTTTTGCTAATGTGTTATTTCCTTTGTTTTTTTTTGTATTTAGGTATAACTGCAGGCAGAGATTCCTTTTACAGGTTGTACGGAGCGATTAATAATTTATTTTTATTTCAGGCTTTATTTATTTTTTGTAGGTATTATACCCCGCCCACTCACCGACCGAGCCCGGTCAATTTCTCTTTCTTTCTTCTTCCTTGTCTTTTAGACTACGTAAATGTACGTAGCACAAATTTTTGACGCCCTGGCGTGAGCCCCGATTTTGTTTCGTCTAACCTTGGCCTCGATTTTGTTTTAGTTAATTTTTGGCTCCGAGTTTGTTGTAGTTAATTTTGTTGTGCTTCGATTTTAGTTTTCGTTAATTTGTGTTCCGAGTTGGTTCGCTTAATTTCTGATCCAATTTTTGTTTTGCTTCTCGCCTGATTTTTTTTGTTTGCGGCCCAAGTTACTACATTATCCTTTTTCTTGGCTTGATACTACTTATGTTTTCTTCCCTTAAGTTCGAAATTGTATTTAATTTTTTTTCTTTAATTACTGTGTGGGTTCGGTCTTCTTGAATTTTGAATTTGTTTTCTTTCTTGTTCGCTAAGTATCGGTTAGTTGGCTCATTTCGGATTATTGGACTTGTGTTTTCGCCAATAATCCTAGTACATTGAAAACGCTAGCGCCCAAGATTTTTCTATTTCTTCTTTCTCTCTGTATATTTTGTTCTCTCCATCGAGTCTAGAGTTGGTTTTTTCTCAGATTTTTTTTCTACTGCCCGTCCTTTCGACGTTGTGGCCTCTCAACTGTGCTACGGGTCACCAAACCGCTTTGTGATTGGTAGGACGTAGGGGTTGAAATACCATTTATTATTTGGTTGTTCTTTTTCTTGGTGTACCATGGCATATTGGCGCACCATATAAATTGGTTTCGAAAAACCGAGCTTCAATATAAACTAGCATCTCGAGGCTTTGATCCCGAGGATCATGTCGACGAATTACGCAGGTCCGTACAGAGTGCGTACCGCATGGAACGTGAACCAGGATTTAGTCCTGTACTCGTGGAGCCTGATTTCGCTTCCGAGCTGGTAGCGGTTACGGCTGCTGTCCAACAATTAAAACAAGCTCTGCTTACATTTTGTGGAGACAAATCTTCACCTGCGTTTAAACGCATTAGCTCCCTATGGTTGCATATAGAACGACGCTGTTCGAGAATGTCTCCAACGCAAAAGAAACACCATGTCCATAACCAATTACTGCTGACCTTAGCTAATCTCCGCGTTTCCTTTGACACAAAAATAAAACAATTTCGTCATACTGTTACGTTATCCGAAACTCCGATAGCTACTTCTAGCCCAGCACACACTTTTAGTGTCGATTCCGATGAACCTCCTTTGCTTACTTCCGACTCGGAATCAGAACCTAAACCGGAATCCGCTTCTGCTACCGTATCTAAGTCAGCCGCTACTCCTTTGACAGCTTTCTGCCAATACAACCCCGTGTCGAAGTGGAATTTAAAATTTTCTGGCGATTCAAACACTGACTGTACATGATTTTTTAGAACGGGTGGAAGAACTCCGACAAGCTCGATATATATCGGGACTGCAGTTATTTGAGTCTGCAGCGCATTTGTTCGAAGCTAAAGCGTTACTTTGGTATCGGGGTAATCGGCCTAGGTTTTCGGACTGGAAGTCTTTGTCCAATTTACTGATCCAACATTTCGAACCACCGGATTATAAACATAGATTATTCCAAGACATGTTAACACAAACCTAAGACTCAACGGAAGGAATTATCGAGTACATACCTTATGTGGCTGCCATGTTCCGCCGTCACGGAAGCATACCGGATGATGTACAATTAGATGTTGTATCCCAAAATTCATCTCTATCTCACCCGGTTACCTCCGGTTCGATCTCTAGAAGAGTTGGAAACTGAGTGTTTACAGTTGGAACGCAGAAAATTCGCATTGAGAACTATGTGCCTCTAGCCCGGACAAAAACTCATATGTAGAACCAGATTTTGTCTTCGTCCCGCTTCGCTTTCCATACATACACTCAGCCATCCTGATCTACCTATCAAGGCCCGTCCTACACCTCCGATTCGACATAATGATTCTGTTGCCGTATCGTCTGCTCCTGTCCCTACGCCTACTCCTATTCGCCAGGTCACCTGCTTCAATTGTGACCAAACTGGATATATTTCTACCCGTTGTCCTAGTCCGCAAGTCCGACATTGTTATGGTTGTGGTGAAAAGGGGGTTACCCGACCAAACTGCACAACATGTACGGCGTCGGTAAACCCTCGATAAGGTTCTTAGGCCGAGGCGAAGACCCTATTCGTTCTCTGTCCTCGGATATCCCTTTTTCTGGTCTCGAGGACCAATCTCGATCGGTGCTAAACTATCTGTACACTAGTGTCCGGGACGACAAACGCCCGTATTTATCTGTCCACATTTTTGGGTTTCCTTTTACAGGGCTGTTAGAATCAGGAGCCTCTCGTACAATCATTGGTGGTCCTGGTTAGCACCGATTGTCTCCTTTAAACCTTTCTTTGCATAAGTATTCTTCATCTTTCTGCAGCCTGGACAACAACTCGAAATGCCCCTTCCCATCACTCTCCCAGAGTCAGTGATTACCCTTGATATACTGGTTATTCCGGATGTCTTCCACTAACTAATACTCGCCATTGATTTTTGGCAGTCTATGCAGTGTGTACCTAGTATTCTGAATGGTCAATAAACTTTTGCTCCTCCTTCCTCCTTGGCCATCACTACTTCCGCTCCTACCCACATTATTTCCGACTTTGGTCCCAAACAACAACTTCGACTCGACTCCCTAATCACTTCCTCCTTTTCCAAACAACCTTTTGGTCTCGGTCGTACTTCTTTAGTACAACACCAAATCCGCGCGTCAGCCGAGCCCATCAAACAACGTTATTATTTTCTATCCTCTTCACTTCGAGAGGTTGCCCATTCGGAACTCGATTAAATGCTCCGATTAGGGGTCGTTAAACCTTCTACTAGCTCATGGTCTAGCTCCATTGTCCTAGTTAAGAATAGCGACGATTCCTATCGGTTCTGCATTGATTTTTGGAAGGGCAAACAAGTCTCCCAAAAAGACGCATATCTTCTTCCGTACATTTCTACCATCCTTGACCGGCTCCGTGATGCTCGTTATCTCGCCTCGCTAGATATCCTTTCCGCCTTTTGGCAAATCCCTCTGTCCCTTGAATCCAAACCCATCATTGCCTTCAGGGTCCCTCATTGAGGTTTGTTTCAATTTTGTCGCATGCTCTTCGGCCTCCATAATTCTCCTGCCATCTTCCAACGTCTTATCAATCAGGTCATCGGTTCTGACCTGGAGCCATTCTGCTTTGCCTACCTCGATGATATTATCATTGCCACTCCTTTATTCGAAAAACACCTCCGAATTTTTGACTTAGTCCTTACTCGTCTCTTACAGGCTGGCTTGACTCACCGTCAAGACAAGTGTCATTTCTGTCTCCCTGAACTCCGCTATCTCGGTTATATCGTTAATCGGAATGGTCTCTATGTTGACCCCGACAAACTTTCTGTAATCCTTAAGAACCATCCTCCCTCCTCCGTTACCGCAGTCCGTCAACTGATTGGCGTGGCCAGTTGGTACCGTCATTTCATCCCAAATTTTGCCACCCTTACAGCTCCGCGCTCTAACCTGATCCGCAAAAACACCCCTTTCTTTTGGACCACCGATTGTCAATCTGTCTATCTTTCCCTTAAACAACACCTAATTTCTGCCCCCATCCTTTGCTGTCCTAACTTTACCTTACCCTTCACTATCCAAACATTCCAAAGTCCTTCCGGCCACTTAGCCCGTTGGTCCCTACCCCTCCAGCAATATGACTTTGCCATTATTCATCGTAACGGCAAAGATCACGTTGTTCCTGCTGGATTTTCTTGTTCTGTTCCGGTCCTTGAACCAATTTCTATTTCCACAGTCACCTCTCACGAAGTCGCCCTTCCTACTCCGGATTCTTGGTACAACGCCATGATCAGAAAAGTTTCTAACTCCGTTACACGTTATCCTTCCTGGTCCGTGGTGGACAATGTCCTTTTCAGTCGTCACAAAATTTCTATCGCTGCCGATTCTCTGGACGATTGGTAAATCGTTGTACCTTCTTAACAGCGTAAAAATCTGATATCCCTTCATCACGATCCTCCTACTTCTGGTTTTTGTGGCGTGACCAAAACTTCTGCTAGTCTCCTTCAAAAATATTACGGGCCCTGTCTCAGAGCTGACGTCGCTCGTTACATCCGACGTTTTCCGATTTGTGGTGCTCACAAAGTTGAACAGTTACCTCCTCTTGGTTTATTCGCTCCTAGGGCCAAACCATCCTATACCTGGCAAGTCCTTTTTTGCGACATAGTAGGTTCTCTTCCTTGCTCCACTCGTGGTCATTCCTATATCCTTGTAGTGGCTGATTATTTTACTAAGTTCTTTCTTTTCTTTCCTTTACGTACAGCCACTGCACAGTCTGTCCCCAAAGTCCTCGAAAATCAAGTCTTTCTTATTTTCGGTGTCCTGTAATACCTTATCACAGATAATGGCGTACAATTCCGTAGACATCGCTTTGCCTCCTTGCTTGCCCGTTTTACTTAAAAATTCTCTTCACCGCCCGCTATTATCCCCAAGCCAATCCTGCTGAACGTGTTAACCACTTCCTCAATACCATGCTTTCTTCCTATGTACGCGACGACCAACATCATTGGAATGTGAATCTCCCAAAAATTTCTTGTGCCATCCGCACCTCCAAACACGAAATCATAGGCTGCACTCCGTTCTTTGCTCAATTTGGTCGTGAGCATATCGTTTCCGGCGATTATTTTGGACGGCTGCGCTCTTCCTCTCTTCCTTTCGTTCTTCCTTGTCATTCTTTTGCTTACTTGAGGCTTAATTTTTGGGTCCTGTTGTAACAGTTTTTTGACCACTGCAGAACGTCAATGAATTTTTAGTTTCACAAACCTTCTGTGTAGTCATTTATATCACGTAAACAGTTTTTAAATAAATAAATACCAGTATTGGTATTATAAGTACTAACCGCCATACAGAAATGCTAGTTTGGTTGCTAACATCAGGCGTTAAATGTTAGTATAAATATTATCAAGGCCAAGCAGCTTTCCTGTTTCATGCATATTGCATCAGCACTCACTTTAGCGAGAACTCTCGTCGAGAACCAACATGGAAACCAAAAGGGTTCTAGCATGTAATTTGCGTCTGGCCTTGTGCGGTAGTGGAGCCCTAGTGCGCTGAACACTAGGCTTAGTGGTTTTAATAATGGTAAGAGTTAAAAATAAGTTACTAGACAAACTAAATAATGTTGTTGTAGCGCTCTTTCGATAACCTCTTTCGATAACTTTTTTTGATAACTTCTTTTAATAAATTCATTTAATAATTCTTTTGATAGTTTTTTTAATAATTTTATGGATAGCTTTTTTAAATAGCTCTTGAAATATTTCTTAAATAACTTCGTAAAAGTTTCAATTAAATATGTCTTTTAACGCTTCGTTAGAAAACCTTTAATTAATTACTTATTGAAATGCTCCGGCAAATCTTCGATTAGATATTTATTTTATAATTCTACTGCAAATGTAGAGAAAGAACTTTTTAAGAAATCGTTTTGTATATCAATTGTAAGGCTTCGCCGTATATTCATTTGTTAGAATAAACCCGCCTTATCTGGTTTTATAAAAATAAGGCAGTCTGAAAGCTGTGTTTCAAGACGATATTAATTCTACCTTCGCATCTGCGAGTACCAAGTTATAGTTCATTCACGTCAACTTTGCGATACGAAATATCGATCCAGTATGCACGTCCTTCAACCTTATGATGAATAGTTGGATTTAATGTAATGTTATGCGAGAAAACAATATGTTTGGATTTTTAAGAAAACGTTCTACAAAGTACGTAGAAATTTTTATGGTTTGGAAATAAAGTCCGATGATGAATTGAAATGATCTTTTTGAAGTTACGAGTGTGAAATTACAAGTAATTAGGAGGACAACTATAAGTTGGTAATTATTTTGGTCAAGATCTACACACAGTAGAGTATCTAAGTTTTGTATTGGATTTTGGTTGGTCCAGTTTGTGCGTACAAGAAAACGCATTAAGTTCTTATGATCCGGCCCAAGGATCACGCAGCTGTTTGTGTCCTGTAGAACATGTGGATTCTACGTCACTTGTTTTCTGAGGAACGTTGTATTAACACCTGCTCTAACATGCTGTAACACCATCACGTAAACAACACCTGCTGAATCAAGGTAAGAGATTAGTATTATTCTTACATCACGTCTACATTTGATGATCTTTGATACAAGGCTGCTTCAAAAAATATCTTTGTAACAACTTATTACCAATAATCCGTTTAACAAACTAAAAAGGACTTTAGTAAATTTTTATAGTCAATATTAGTGCAGTGTAATCACAGTTACTATTTATAATGAAATTAAGCAAACCTAAAGAGTTCTTATTAATGTTTCATATATGCATGATTTCACTTACAATTTCTGAATGATGAATTAATAGACAATTTAGTTAATTTTTTATAAATATGTAAACAGAATAACAGATCCGATATTTCTGGTATAAATTCAAGTTAAATTTTTGTAACGAAAGCAACATTTAAAGTTTTTGATATTTCTTTTGAATATATAAGCCTACCTTATGAGTAGATGAAACTTGTATTATCTTTTCTTAAACATAAATTTTATATTTAGAATTTTTATGAAAGAACAATTTTAATTAAAGAAGCAACATTTAATGTTCAATTAATTGTTTTATTCCGAACAAGTACGTTCAGAAATAGAGTAACCAAGTATAAGATCAAATAGCATAAAGTAGTAACCACAATTTAACAAGAAGCTTTAATAGCCTTTTCAGAATTTGAAACATAAAATCTGTGTTTATAATATTGTTTGCCTGATTAGTCTTTGCTGGTTTTTTATATGAGGTAACAAGAGAATACCTCTTGTGTCCTCACTTTTGTTAATTTAATTAAATTTTCTTTACAGCTTCTGCGTTAGCAGTTAATACGGTATTCCTCTCTAAGGACTCCCAAGTCCCCTTTAGGGAAACCCTGTGTTTAAAAATTAATGATTTGGTAGCGCCCTACTTAAACCCCTGTTTTGTTAAGAATCAAGCCCTCGTAAGAAAATAATGCTTTGTAAAAAGAACCACGACCAATCCTCATAAGCTCTGCCCAAGGAATAGACCCCTAGCATAGTCGGAAGATATTTGCGTTCTATCATTTTAAGGAAATCTTTCCTTAAAGGTCACTGGTCACATTAGGGGATTGAAAAAAAACCCTAACTTGTTAACCCAACCAGTAAGTATACTTCTTAATCTTCTTTGGGGATTAAACCACTCATAGTTTTAAAATTATCTTTATTAACGTTTCGATCCATGACCTAGGATCGTTTTCAAAATAATAAAAATTTAAAGTTTGACATTTATGACATAAATTGAAGGTGACTTTGATTTATTGATGTTCGAAATATTTGGTTTGAGTACACTAAGTAAAAATTTTTTAAAGTTTAAATGAATGATTGCCTTCAATTTGTGTTACGGTCTGGGACCGACTTTTTTTAGGTAGCCAATACGCTTAACGTAAAATCAGCTGATTAATTTTTATTGGTGAATTTTATATAAATTCAATAACTTGGGAATTGGAAAACATTTTTTAACATGTTTCTATTTATACAATTGAGAGGATGGTTATTAAAGAAGTGTGCGATTGCATTACTAAAAGGCTAAAGTAGTCGTTTTTTTATATTTATTTTGAAGGGGAAAATCATTATGATTTAGGCTACCTCTTTGGTAGATTTTAACATAGAACAACATTGGTATCTGACAAGTGTAAACCCGCCATAAGGTCGCCTCAGAACCATGTCCCTTTTCTTACTTTGGGTTTTTTTAGAAACCCATTTGTTCTCTTGGGGTGGAAGACTTTACTGTTTCTTTACTAGAAATATCCGTCCTCCATCGACTTTTCAGCAGTGTCGATGCCGTTCCATCGTAGTCGTCGTTGCTTGCTTATTACCCGTCTTCTCCTCTTTCTTTTTTTTCCTGTTGTCCTAGTACTCGGTTCACTCCAGTGAGTGTTTTGTGTCGCTTTCTCTGGTAGTCCGATCGCTACCACTATTGGACTTTTGAGCTGGATGAGAGTTCTTTTTTTGTTTTTTTCGGGGTGCGTCTTTCTTCTTTTTTGCAAATTTGTTCTTGTTTGGGTTTTTTTGTGTTTTTTGGTTTCTTCGTTTGGTACCGCCCACTCCCGTACTTCTGCTTCCCTACCCAGACCTGTTAATTTTTCTTGGGGGGGGATTTGTTTCATTTATTTTCGGGATAAATTAAAATACCCCGTTTTCCTGTTTAATTCACTACCCATTCGAATAGATTCCGTTTCTACTCTTAAATACTTCGACAACATCCTATATATTTTACATATTCATTGAAACACTTTTCGCCTCCACTCGTTGGATACAAGTGAAGCTTTATCCTTTTTTACTTGTTCGCGGCTAAGTCTGGGAATTACCCCAAGGATGAGCAATGAGAAAGGACGTGGGGATGGCATAAACTCTACAATAAGCTAACATAAAAAGAAAAAGGGAAATTGAGCGCTACTGTATCTATATGGACAACACAAGAAATTCAATACTCCTATGAGAAGATACAGAAACTCATTGGATTTAAGCACCATAAAAAAACTTACATCTTAATGAACTAACACATCTGGAAATCTCTGAAACATACTTACAACCTCTTCAATCTCGATGATCTTGATAGAAAAAGTACACAACAAATTTTTTATTAAAAAGACACTGTTTGTGCTTTTTAATAAAAAAGCATACTAATAATTACGAGTGGATAATCTTGAGATTACCACACCAAAGGTATTTGAATTAAAAATGGATATCTAGAATAAATCAGTTGCAACATATCTGTGTTTTTAAATTACTTCAGCATACGTCTAGTTTCATTATTCAAAAAATTTATTTTCTCTAAATTATTTTTATTAAAATTAATTGTGCATGGAATAAAAAAACTTGAGTCCAAAAATGTAATTTAATATAGTTTCTCTTTTTTCGTTTTTTTTTTAAATATGGTTACAAATATAAAATAATAAAATTGAATTCTGGTTTTTCTTATAAATCTGTCTTGACATAACAAGACCTTAATTTTTAATACTATTTCAAAACAAGATTTCGATACCCAATGGACAGATCTGTGTGTTGGTTTACATGTATTTCACTTCAGTTTAATTTATTTCTTTATAAAAATTTAAATCACGTGCAGCTAATTTGGATAAATAAAATTTCAAACTTATTCAGATATAATGACCTTATTTAAAGATTAGACATCTGTAATGAACTTTTTTAAAAAACAGGAAGTGGACTTTAGAATCACAATACTTTAAGCGCATGGATGTTCCGCGTGTTTTACAAAATTACCTTATTAGTACTTCCTAACAATCATATTTCATGTTATTATTCGTGCACAAAATTTAACATGATTAAGCAATCTTTTATTAAAATTTTATGTGAGCACTTTTAAAAGCCTGACAAACATAAGATCTGAAAGTTTTGATACCTGTTCTTAATGAAGACGTTACCCCTTGTTATCAAACTGCGATGCACATTTTCCGGATCCTGCTTACAAATTTGATGCCAAAAAATATCGAACAAAAGCTGTACGTTCTTCGTTAACGAAAGTTGCCCCAATCTATATATATATATATATATATATATATATATATATATAATTTAGATAATATATATATATATATATATATACATCTAATTACTTCATGCGCTAAGGAAATAAAGATATTTTGTATTAGTATTAAATTACTTGAATAATGCGGTCTCACCGTTAACAAATACCGACTCCTCGAACCATTTTTAAAAGGAAGCGTGGTCTAGTGCCTTGCCGGAGTCACAGGAATGAATATTCTTTTGTGCCCCTAAGACGACCAGCTCTCCTGCGCCTAACTCGGCACGCTTATTCTGAGGCCCCACTTGTGACCCCATCTTTATAAGTTGCAGTCTTGATTACATCTTCAACTACAATGGCCGGCTTGGTTATCCGTACCGTGCATGTAAAGAACGGCTGATCCGCCTTGCGCGTCACCTCGTGACCGTATTTACGCAAACGCTATCATAATTTTAACAACTGAAAGGATATAATCCGCCTATGGATTAGGCAACACAAACGACTAGTTCCTTTTTAAATATGTTTTCAGAGTGTATATTGTTATTAAATATTTCTGGGTAAAGCATTTAAGCTAATTAAATGGTCATAATTTTCTGTTCTATTGTGGAATTGTTTCTTTCAGATATAACAATATCAAATACAAGAATCAAATATCACAGATCAACAATGCATAGATGTGATTCCTTCAAAACTAGTGCTACAGAATATATATTAGTTACATCATAATAAGCCCGCTTTACAATAATTTTTAACTCAAATCTATGTGCTTGGAAACGACAAGTTTATGATGAAATTTAAATAAGTCAATACCTTGTTTTAGGTATCCTTTAATTTGTTAAACATTCTGATAACGTATAATTGCTTTCTCTATTGTTTCAATCTACAGACCCGTCGAACTAAGATCGCGCACTATCCGATAAAAGCGTGTTTTTAAGTTTTCCTAATCACGCTTTGATAACCATCATATGACTTGGAGCTCTGGTTGGTTAATTAAACGAATTTATGTTCACTTGCTTTTAAAAACCTTAAAAAGCACTCGTAATTGCTAGATTCTTCATTCCGTTTTTTTTATAAAAATTTCGCGCACGCCTTACAGCGTGGTGAGTATTGATGGTTTTATAAACCTGTACTTATCGGCGTAAATAAATAAATATTTTTTGTAATCATTCTAGCTTCCTCCGGGGGACACGATAGTCCCTTGAATTGTCGCTCTTTGGGGTATAGATGGCTGCACCCGTTACGTGATCTCAGATCCATCTGGCCCGCTCCGGTCCTAGAAGCAAACGAGGGATTCAATACCGTAGAGACGTGGGCGAGTGTTCCTTTCCTGCTTGTGTCGAGACCCTGCCGACTTAAATTTTATTGTTTGGGGCTCATACAGGTCTCGAATAAGTTGTCCAAGAAAATGATTAATGATGCTGGGATTTATTGCCATGGGATTACTATATTACACGTAACTTTAACTACTATCTATTAATACCTGGGTGGGTTAAAACCTTGCTGGCACGTTCGAAGACGTTGTTGCCACAGTATTTGTAATCATAGGTTATATGTTAGCATTATCAGAGTCTATGTGAGGTATCATAATATTATGATTACTAAACGAAATTGTCAAATCTGGCATACAAATGCACTAGCTAGCAAATACTAATATAAATGATTTATTCTCACTTACTTAAACCGGGTTAATGCCCATTGTAATGTTTCTATTTTTTCTTTTTATGCTAATTGGAGTTTTTTGCTAATGTGTTATTTCCTTTGTTGTTTTTTTTTATATTTAGGTATAACTGCAGGTGGAGATTTCTCCTACAGATTGTATGGAGCGGTTAATAATTTATTTTTATTTCAGGCCTTATTTAATTTTTGTAGGTATTATACCCCGCCCACTCACCGACTGACCCCGGTTAATTTCTCTTTCTTTCTTCTTCCTTGTCGTTTAGACTACGTAAATGTACGTAGCAAATTGTCAGTAATTGCTATTGAATAGGCGACAGTAGGACAACATATCATTATTCTAAACCATATCGAATAAATATAAATTTGACAGATTCAAATGTAATACTAGGGAGACCTATCTATCAATTTAAAAGCATTTACGATGGCAAATTCAAACGTTCAATAAAAGCTCAGCTCAAGTGTATTTGTGTTCCAATGGTGGATTTGCGCTTTCGATGCCACTCACGTATTATTTTTGTTTGTGGGGAATATAAGGCCTTGTCCATCAAACTATTGAAATTCGCTTAGATTTAGCGATTTGTTGAAAACGAGCATAATGTATATAACGCTAAATATGCTAATGTATACTGCCAGTTATGAAACTAGCTCAAGGAAGACTGCTAAATTAGCATCAAACTGTTATTGTTAGGTTTAGGCTAGATGCGCAAATAATTTAATAGAGTATGCGAATTTGAGTGTGTTTGTTGTCTTAATCGTAGAACTTCAGAACTAGGTGTAAGCATATTACAGTGGAAATTTTGAAATATGTCTACTAATAAGCCACAGAGCTTTACATAAAAAATAAAAAAGGTGCTAGTACGATTTCTCTGCACTCGTATATAATCAACACGATGTGCTTCATCATTACGCTCGTATGTCGCCATATAGTCGCCATACTACTTTAGTTACTACTTTTATAAGTGTTATGACACCGCAATTCGTCACAAACCTACTGATACCCTCGTTAATCATTAACTTGTATCTTACGGATACTTTTATAATACAAGCAAAAGTACAGTAGTTAATTGCGGCCCGCCTAGAGGGCGTAATAGGTTTCACAAACATTACAACGGAATATTTATTCATTTTACAATACGAACATGCAAATTAATTATAACTCAGCTTACGTTTGGACACCATCTAAAGGTTTAAGTTCTTAGGTAAACCAGTTAAACAATCCTTTGGATTACCGTATTTCAGCTAGCCGGATACTAATCAATATTGTTATCTTGAAAGGGTTAGTAGGGGAATTCATTGCCACTTCCTACAAACAGGGAACCACAGATAATATAAAGTACGACACCTATGTAGGTAAAAAATAGACAGGTAAACTCCCCCATACTATTCATAAAGCACTAACACAATACTTTAAAGTAAGGTAGTTGCGCTCAGAATGAATCAGGCGGCTCGTTCTTTCCAACTTATACACACACTCTATAGTACGTACGGTGTTTCCTTAGATCGGAAACGCGAAGTCTGTCTGTTTAAAACTACGTGAGCGTTTTCGACGCAAAAAGCATAAGAAAGGCTAATCCCGATAAACATTGCCAAGAAGTTAAAACACAAAAATGCATAATAATAAAGTTATTATAACGCATGGGCGTAACGGCAATTAATACGGAGACAGAAAAGAAAACTTAACCTAGAAAACTTAATATTGAAGCACCCTGATTTCTTGAATAGTAGTGTTAAATAGGTAGGACATTCCAATAAATTGGCAGTTCTATCAAAATCATAAACTTGAAAACCACAAAAGCATTCTTTTAATACTGTAAAATACATATTATAACAGAACTTGGGTTCATAAATTATTTTAAACCACAAACAGGATAAACCTAATATTTATTTCAGTAAATTTTCACACTCAATTAGATTGTCCAATGCTGTGCGCTAAGGTACTTTGGCCAGAAATCAACCTTTTTACGTAGAAATTTTTTATTTTACTGACCCCTGGCTGTTCCAAGTAATGTGGAGATTTTTAACGTACGTGACAACACACACACACACACACACACAGACACACACACACACGTCCTACATTTTACCTCTAGGGCGTATTTTTGTGAAAAATGATCGCCTAGCATTTTCAAGTGTCTGTGTTGGGATTCAAATCCAGGATCTTGGGCTTAGCAGTCACACGCATACCAACAAGCCACGCAGCTGCTTAGCTTTCACTGCGGAATCATGTCATTTTAAAAAAGCTTTAAAACTATAAAATAAAAGCAGCGAATTTATTAATATACACCTCAAGTATAGAAGAGCTTTTCTTACAAATGTTAGTTCAATAATTAAAATTTAATGTTACATAGTTTCATTACATAGTTGTTTGGACCAGTCCAATGTGCTACAAAATTTGTTATTAAAATTGTAACCTATTAATTCTTCTTAAAGAATGTAGTATGTCTGCTTTACCATACAGTCTGCAGAGCTTTGATAGATTATGAGGGGTTCCTGTTTGACAGTCAAGCCCAGAGTAAAAAGGATATTGAATGGCTTTCAGAAAAAAGGGTCCCTCCAAAGAGATCTTCCAGCCAGCTAAGCTTCTTCAGCTTAGGGCAAAGCTATGAGCTAGGGTCGTAGAATGGTATACAATAAAACGAAAGAAATTTTTATTGGACGCCACCGTATTTTAATGAGTGTTTGATAAGAAACTATTCGAAGATCAGATACGAAAATCTTCGAAAGAAAAAAATTTTCGACGAGCAACATAAACATAAATACTTACTTTGGTCTCCGCAATCTGGAATGGGAACGACGATCTCGTGCTATCTGAAAATTTAACCACAGCTAAACCTGTTGAAACTAGAGCTCCATTAGAGCCTAGTCACTTTATCACAAAAAAATTATAAATAAATCCACTAGTCAAAATTATACTTTCAATAAAAAACTTTTAACTTTAACACCAAAAATACCTTTCTTCAATACTGCCATTACATATTGGTAAACTGTTTGCTTCTGTATGACAATTACTGCTGACTTTAAAGAAAGAAAATTTTATGACAACTTAAGATTTTTTCTATTGATTTCTTAAAAAAATGTAAATCTACATCGTTTATATAAACTTATTTATATGGAGACTGTCGAAACAGTTCCGCTATTACGGTTTAATATAAATCTCTAAGCATTCGTGGAATGCTTTTTTTTTATATAATTACATAAATTACTTCAGTTCTCTACAAGAAATATATGACTTTCATTTTATATTACAGTGATTTCATGCTACTAGAATAGGATCCTGTTCAGTGTACAAGAAACAATTTAAATATTCTAAAAAAAAATTCGCAGGTTAAGGCTCTATAGTTTTAATAGTTATCTTTAATAAAATCAAAGGTCAAAGAAAAATGCTTATTGTCCATATTGTACTATATTTCAGGTGTACTAACACAATGGGTTTTACCCAATGCTTCGGCAAACAATTCTTATCATATCATATGTTTTGTAAAGCAAACCTTTTACTACAACTTTGTAATTTCAAAATAATCTTACAAAAATACTTTGAATATATTAAGGTCAATTATGCCTTATCCAAATACTAAATTTCAAACTAAATTTTACTTGAAACAAATTAATTGATCTACGAACTTTTGCAAAAATATCAAGAATTAATTTTAAACAAACTTATGTATAGCTTCTTCGAAAATTATTTGTGTTTTTGAAATGAAAGTTCTTTTGAAATAGTATAGGTATAAAAATGGAGGATGACTCACCGCTGGCTATCCGTTTGTCGGCCGGTTTTCTTTCTTTTAAAGATCTTTTTTAAACATCTGCGTCCCTACTCTTACAGTTGAACGTGGCTGACGCGGGGGTCCGGAGTTGACCTTCATACAAACCAATCCCATGTGGGGTTTTCACTTTCCTGCCTAGCAACAATTGAAGCGGCCTTCCAGTCTCGTGTTTGCCTTATGGTTAACAATTGTTTTTTTTTATTATACTTAATTTCCATTACTGAATAACGTGTAACTTGTATTTACATTTTAAAACTCGGAATTAAATTTCTCGATATTCAATAATTAGTATTTTAATCCTTATAATTCTAAACTAATAAAAAAACTTGCGCTGAAATTAAACGAGAGAATAGAATTTTGAGGTACGCTTGCGAAATATTTCTTACCGTAAAAAATATATTTACAATCATCTTAGGTCGGTGCTGCCATCAAAACTAAACTTATGGAATTCGTTGACTCCACTTGACTCTTCGTTGGGGCGGCATGTTTAATTAAAAACCTGCAGGCCCAGGATAATACTGGTATTCGGACTACGTCTGATATCAAAATGGCTTTTTCCACGAGGCAAAGTTAGCTATTCAAGCATGCGCCGGGAAGGGGGATATTGAATCAAGATACAAGCAAATAGAAGTTTACTTAAAGTTTACTTGGGCTATTCTAATGTAGATGGCGTACTATGTATGAATTCATAATAAAAGGTTTCAATAGAAATTTAATATTTATTGACAAGGTTTATTGAATAAAATTGTATATTTGAATAACAGAAAATCGTAATTGTTACAAAATTTATTATATAATTGCACTGATTGATATTTTCTCTTATTTGGATCAACTGAGAGGTTGAACATTTACTTACAACTGATATACATGTAGTAAATAAAAAACCTACTTGTTGTTGACCTTTTATGCAATAATCAAAGGAAAAAAATGTGTATATATAATTGACAGAACTTGAATGACATTTCTTACTAACTATATTATTTTGTTACAAAGCACTCTATAAAACAAATTATGATGCAATTAGCACTCTAGACATTTGAGAAATACTAACATGATTTAATTGAATAATTACAATGAGGTCATTCAAGATCGAACATTAGTTGTAGCTAGACCGAAGTATTGGCAATTTACAGATATCATGCCATACGATATATTACAATGTATTCATTAACTTAAGTAGGTAACGTTACCATAAGTACTTTCTTGGATTCATTCCATAAACCCCATGATAAAATACCCGGACTGAACATAAGAAAAGGGTGGAATTAAATTACATTCGACGGAAAGAATTAAATGAATTATTTGCATGCCGGTATTATGAACCCATCAAAGATGAAACCATACGAAGGCATAATAATGCGAACGTGTTCGCACAGTTGGTATTAATATGAAGTCAAGTTAAAAGTAATCTTGAACAAAACCAGCTTCAAGTATGTTATGCGACCTTCTCCTAAAACAGTGTAGAAGCCTTTGTGAAACTTTGCTTACAGCTCTGGCAAGGAATGTTTTCTATCGTGCAAGGGATTTTGATAACTCGTGTGTGTCAAAATAAAAGAATTACATGCGTGGATAGCTTAATCAAGTGTATTGGATGTGTGTGTGTGTGGGCGTGTGTGTGTGTGTGTGTGCGCGTGCGTGCGTGTGCGCGTGCGTGGGCGCGTGTTTGTGTACGTGCGTGCGTGCGTGGGTGGGTGTGTGCGTGCGTGCGTGCGTGCGTGTGTGGATGTGCGTGTGTGCGCGTGTACGTGCGCGTGCGCGTGTGCGTGTGCGTGTGCATGTGCGTGTGTGTGCGTGTGCGTGTACGTGTGCGTGTGCGTGTGCGTGTGCGTGCGTGTGCGTGTGCGTGTGCGTGTGCGTGTGCGTGTGCGTGTGCGTGTGCGTGTGCGTGTGCGTGCGCGTGTGCATGTGTGTGTCAAGGGAGCTGTGTTTGTTGTGTAATGTATTTTATTCGCTGGATATAGCTTTTCTGAGGATAGCCTTTGTTGAGGGTGTAATAAGGCCGAACAGTGTTGCGAAAAAAAATTTAATAAGATGCGCTCGGTCTAAAGTCGGGGACTATTCCTGCGGAAGCATTAGATGGTCGAGGTATTTTCTGAGACTAAACTTGTCTTTAAAATAAACTAGGGCGCCACTGCGTCAATATAGCTAACACAAAAATTCAACCTAAAGATAGACGCAGATAAACCTTAAGGGAATGATATCTACCTGAGTTTAGTTACGCAGTAACATAAATTTCTTTCTTTTTTATTATCTCTACGAAAATGAATAGATCACTTATTTCTTTTATTAAACTTTTAGAAATAAAACGATTATGAAATTTGACTCGTATCTAATGAAATTTGTTTCTTTTCTTCTATGTACAAAAAAATTTTAAAAAAATGTTATACAGTGTAAATACGATAGCATGAAAATGAATGCTGTTCAAAAATATTAAATTGGCAAAAATTCAAAGTTGCTAACAGGCTAGGCCTGTCATAAAAGTTACTAAATATCTTAATACATTAATCATATGCTGTAATCAGAGATCTTTGATTCGGCTCACAAAATTGTCTTTAGTTTAAACTTTAACCTTTTTAATGTCTTACTGAATTTCTTCTATCTCATTATAAAACTTATCTAAAAACATAAGTGCAAATTGTTCTAACCAAACATAGAAAACTAGATTTTTATCTTTACATATGCTAGATTGATATGTTGTCCTTAACAACTATTCAAAACAAGAAGACGGCTACAAAAAAACTGTCAAATCAATCTTAACTTCATATTTGTTATTCAAAATAAAGTAAATGCTGAATATTATATTGTTCAACTAATTATTTTTCAGTTTAACAAAGTAGATTTTTTCTTACAAAAGGTACTTCCCGTACGAGTTGATTCGTCTTGTTTGTTAAAAGAAATTGTACTCACCCCAGCTCGACTTCATTAAATGTAACAAAAATTACCAAACACCTGTTCATTCGGAGCAACGTGAGTGTGTCTTCTTTATCACGAAAAACAAAAGTTCCTTATTAAAGCTTAAAAATTATTTCTTCATTATATGTCCTCGTACATATTTGGGATCCATGAACCTTACCCTCTAAACTGCTTGCTAAAAATTGAAACCTAAGTTAATAACAACTAAGACGCCATGTTCTAAAAATTACAAACCGCTTTATAAATATGAGTACTACAGCTTTCTTCTTGGCTTATCATAGCGGGGTGTTATTGCCTATAACCCAAGCAATGTATAACTGACACGAGTGGCATTTCCTACTACTCATAATGGCTTGAAAAGTGACAGTTTCTTTTTTTAACAAAACGTGTTCCTGGACTAAATGCGACGACTAAAATAATCGTTTCCCTATCTGACCGGCGCGTTTGAGGATCCAGACCACGGCTGCACGGACTTACAAATACGTCGGCAAAGATTCTTTCGCCTAAACTGCGGCAACCCTCATAACATAAAGCGGATTTTGGGTTTGCCTGAAACTAAAGATATTACAGTTGGATAGTAGAAAATGGAAGGTACTGGTGTTTTCTGAAAATTCCTAAAGAATTAATATATTTGAAATTTAAATACAGTGAGTAATATTACAAGCTTTTATGTCTTTACTTTTTAACCTTGTACATGTGAATTTTAAAACTTAGTTGCAAATGATTGGTATTTATATAGTAAGAATTTAATCAAAGTAAAAATAATTAATTGGTTGGACTATTTAGCAACGAAATTATGTTTTGTTTTATAGATAAAATTTAGTATTAATTAAAACATGGAACATGATATTGTGAATAAACAACGAAAGAATAAAAGGGGAGCTGGTATTTAACTGTTCGCTATTCTGTTACTAAAGATGTTTCCAAAATTTGGAATTTATAATGCTCAAACTGAAAGTATGGATGAAGAAAAGGATGAAAGATTAGTAGAAAAATGAAAAGGGCTACATGCGGTCAAAAGTAATAATGACTCAGAAGGACGAGTCAAAAACGACATGGCTATTGAATAATGATAAGGAACGCCTTCACTGGCCACTGCAGACTACCGAATCACTTTACTTTGTTGAACGCCGAGACGGATTGTAACGCCAGCGTGTTAATTAGTAAAACATAAAATAGTACAAATGAGTTTATCAATTTCAGTTAGTTAAATGAGCTCTTATCATGAAAGCAACCTATACAATTTAAAAACTTTGGTAGTGTAATTAAAAGAGTAAAACATCTAGTACATTTATACAAACAGAAATAACGATTAGTACTTTACACTATTCGTATTAAATTTTAAAAAATACAGATGAAACCTCTGGAAATAATCGAGACATGAAAGTTGATTTCGCACATTCACACGAGTTTAATAACAAACCATAAAATCATGGAATTGGGCCGACACACCCTACAGCCACCATAATCATAAAACCAGCCATACAAATTGCACGTATGCCGTAGGAGGAATCAAAAGCTCAAACGGATTCAAAGAAACCGCATGCAATAATTTTATACTCATAAATTACAGCCACACGAAATGTGTTGCGAACGCAAACAAATGACGACACTTTCGGTATCAAGTTAGAAGTGTGAGAACAAGACGACTAGTCACATAAATAGAACAATATTAAACTGGAAAATCGAGCAGTTAGATGCACTACCTCGTGACACCGGAAAATAGCATGCAATGATACTTGGACGAAAAATTATAGAAGCCACGGATAATAAAAGACGAATATACCCTTCTGTCAGTTGCAGTTATTCGAGAACCGAAATCAGAGCAGAACCTCGAATTTAATTGATACGCAACCATTTTCGTGGTGTATAAGGTTAATTATCGGGTATTTCTAGTAGTATTAAACCTTGGAATTGTTAGTAAACAGTTACCCAAACGCGAGTGAAACCGTAAAATTAAAAATGCCGTTAAAGATGAAAGCGCTATGTATTGGAAGCTTTCATTCAACGCTAGGTTGTAATATTTGATTACCTACAACTATTTTTTTGCACTATAAGGTCGTCAAAGTTTCGTATAGGAACAACAAAACGTGTAACTTATCGAACTTTTGCTTTTTCACTTGCGAAACGTTATATTCTGATTTATAATTAGTAATTATGATTGGTGGTAATAATAAGACTGAGTAACACTTATTATTAAGAGGACTTTTTACGTTGGTGTTCGCTTATTTAAAGTGTATTATAGACCTTGTATGAAAATGTTCACAATTGTATCCGCATAATTCATATGTACAAATTAAATTGGTAAAATGGCTATAGTTGATAAATTTGAGTTTTCTTCTTTTGTTAGTTACCCGCGTACTCGGTCAATTAAGTGAAGATCTTAGTTAACCTTTGTTGTTATTTACCGTGATATTCATGATTGATAATATAGATTAGGTGAACAAGACTTTGTGTTTATTTTAAACTATTACAAGGTGAGGAACGCGCACACAAGGCTCTATCAACCTTTACTGCAGTAAGAGCCGTTAAACCGTCTGTCGGAACATCCACCTTCTAGGGAGTTTTTAATCGAGACTTTTTCAGATAGGCTGGCGCTCAATGGATTTATTAGACAAGAAGAAGTTAAATATCTTTTAATGTCAGGTGTAAAAATATTTAGTAAAAGTGTTATAATCTATATACCCATAAAAATATTATATTTGCACCATTGAACAATAGATGGTGCTCTATTTTACTGTTTGTCACTTCGACCTTATAGAGTAAAATTTTGCATGTGACACAATCTCAGGTGTTCGATAGGTGAAAAGTGGTATGAAACATTACTTACTATGAAGAAGACTATAAAGGAGACATAACTCTCCTGTACTCCAGTGCCCTAGGCTTGATGGAGTTGATCTTCTTTGGGTAGACGTATTAAGCTTCAAAAGAAAACTGGTAGATGTGTAACAGGATTGCAAAAATAGAGTAGCAGTTAAGGAAAATTGTGGTGAGGGTTAAAGGGGACGCGTTGGTTAGTAAAAATTGCCAAATGATCAAATTGCTGGAGTTTTAAACCACCTATTTTTATTACTATTGATAATAGTCGTGCAACGAGACATCACTTAGTCTACACGACAAAAATAATTTACTGGAACGTAAACTACTATTTGTTCTCAAAGGATACTTGGAAGCCACTTTGTCGCGCAACATCTTCAGATGGACTTCATTGACAGTCTATAAGAGGTTGTATTTAAGAACTCTATTAAGTTTACAATAGGAATCTTTTAGATTTATTTATCTAATTCTAATGGTCTCAGAATGCTCTAGAACACTGAGGATTGGTAGATAGATTGCCCGTTTAGGGGTTTTGATAGAGTTCTAATTCAAGCTTTGATTATAATACTAGTTTTTATTTGAGTTTTGACCTATAAAGGTGTGATTTAAATTAGATTAGATTTACACAGTGTTAAAATAAACAACGCTATGTGATATAAATTATTGTAGTGATCCATATAGATTAACACTTAGTGCTTTGTTAGTAATTAAGAGTAAAGCATTATAGCTTTATGAAGTTAGTATTTGTACTGTTAGCGAATAGTTGGAAATAAACCATCACGAGTGAGCACATAAGAATTTCACCGTAGCTGTAAGTATTCGAAAGACCTGTGTAATCAGTTAATACTAAATAACTGTTGTTATTGCAAACGAGTTTTCGTTTCACGGGTGTCACCGTTGGAATAGTAGTGAAAAATGTATTTAAACGACTTGCTATTGCATGCCTATTACTCGTGCCCAAAAACAGAAATCGATTGGAGAATTTTTTTCCTTCTGAAGAAATGTGACGGAGAGCTTGATTGATAACTACACAGTTCATGGAAAAATTAAACTACAGTTTCGCAAGTTTGACGGAAAAATTACAGGAAAATTCTGAGCAGTAAAACCAAAAATGTCTCAAAGAAAAACTGGACGAAACCGCTTTAAATCTACAGGAAAATTTTTCAGCGTAATTAGACTAGAAGCAAAAGTGGTTGAACAAAAATTAATGGAAAATTACATCCAATTGAGAGAAAAGTTTATACAAAAGCTACAAAACCCCGGAAAGCTAGAAACCAGTTTTTCCGGTAGTTTACAGACATTGAAAACAAGGTTTTCTAAAAACTTTCAAAAAATAGAAGAGAAGTTGCTAGAGATGGTAGAATTGGTTCGCCAACAATGCAAGCACTGGATCCCTCAGCTCCAGTGATACAACAGCACATTCCAGAATATAAGAATGTTGCGAAAAGTAAAATAGCGTCAATGTTTAGAATAAAACTACTCACATTTTATGGGATATCATCTTGGCACACATATTGCAAGCGATTTGAGGCTGTCGCGAGGGCTAACGGTTGAAACGATGACAAAAGGACAACTGCGTGGCTTGTTACGTTTTGAGGTGGGGCCTTAAACATCCTACAAACCATGTCAGATCATGATCAAAGTAGCTATAGGGCCTTAACGTCTAAGCTAGAAAAAGGGGTACGGCGGCTTTCATCTGCAACAAATGTATCGTTACCAAATGCCCAACGAAAATTTGCAAGAGTTTATACCAGATATTGCTCGCTTGGCGAAAGTAGCCTATCCAACGGCACCAGACAGCTTCCTAAAACTGTGCAGACGTTTATTAATAGAATTCGCAACGAGAAGATTGAGTAAGCACAGCGACTGACTTGGTCAAAGACTTCGCATAATGCGTTGGCTCGTGTCTTAGAGTCCAAAGCGATAAAGCTAGCAACGCGTTTTATCTTTGGCAACATATGATGCTAGAGAGAGGAGCAAAGCCAAGAGGGCATGGAAGAGGTGATTTGACGGGTACTACATGAGCAGCAGTCAGAGAAAAAGGGGCCCTTAGATTGGATTTTTCAATGCTTTACCAGACGGTACCCTGTTGAAGAAAGTGGTCACGACGCCCGAATCGTGTATTTGGACACAGGCGGAACCGATGTAGTAAACGGTGCAAAAAAAAACTCGAGGAACTGTAATTGATTGAGGTGGTCGATGGCCGGGCAAAAGTTAACCTGCACAGATTCCGCCCCGAAAATGGTAGTCCGCGGTGTGTGGGTAAAATGTGATCTTGTTTGTCGGAGTGATCAATGACGATTAGCAGCTGAAGACTGAATAAGAGAATAATACAAATCTTGGTGTCATTCCAGGTTGGAAAGCTAAAGGAGAACGTCCATCCCGGCAGAACATTAGTCCGTTGGTTAGCACCTTAAAAAAGTTTCATCGACTATAATTAGATTTCTTGAACTTAGATAATGGCATCTTGGTGCGATCATTGGATAATGAAGATGGTCCGGTGAGTATACTTCAGGTGTTGATGGTTCTTTAAAGTCTGGTGTCAGGGGTTTTGTAATATCTACATAATGAGACCTCGGAAAGACACATTGGCATTAAGAAGACTCTAGAGAAGGTCCGAGCAAGGTTTTACTGGTTAGGAAGCAAGAATTATGTTAAAGAGTGGTGTTGCAAATGTTAGCTGTGTGCACCGTTGGGAAATTGGAAGGCTCCAATAAGTCAATACATCCTGGGACGCCCTTTTGAAAAAGAGTGCAATCGATACTGCCGGGCCATTCCCTGAGATCAACTACGGGAATAAGTACATCCTGGTGGCTATGGACTATTTTTCGAAGTCGACCGAAGCGTATACCAAACCAAGAAGTTGCAACCGTTGCTGATGTGCTAGTACAGAAACTGTTCCGCCGATTTAGAGTTCCTATAGAGTAGCACGCCGACCAGGGCAGACGTTTTGGAATTCCAAGGAGTTTGTCGGTTACTCAGTATGAGAAAAGCCCAAACAACACCATTACGCCCAGAATCAAATGTCATAATAAGGCGCATAAACTGCACCGTGTGCAAGTATTTTTCCAAGGTCATTTCCCAACGTCACGGAGACTGGGACCGATATTTACATATATCTTTATTGGCCAATCGATTTTTAGTTCAAGGAATTACAGGACACACACCTGCATATGCCATGCTGGGATGCGAGATAGATCTACCAATGTGACTTTGAGTTTGCACGTAAGCCATGGAAGATATCGTAAGCGTCGAGAAGCTCAAAAGGAAGATGCATGACATTTATGGTGACCTTAGACATAATATCCAAATCGCATACGATTGCATGACGGCCAAATGTGACATCAAGGTGCAAGATTCTGCTTTTCAAATTAACGATTAGCTGGCTATACAATCCCAGACGGAGGCGTAGGTTGTAACCAATGTTACAAAGATATTGGCAGGGTTCATACAAAGTTATATAAAAGATCAGCGACGTGGTATATCGAATTCGAGAGCTCCCAAAACGCAGAATATTTGTGGTACATTAAGCGGCTGTTACCCTACGATAGTGATGACGCCGACAACATCTAAGAACGACAAGCAGTGAGACAAAAAAACAAAAATCTAGACCGAGTTATTGCTGGTTCATATCTCGGTATAGCGCATATGCTAACTGAGATTTGGAGTCACGGAAGAGATTAAAGGTGATCTATTCAATATGCAATCGGACTTACTCGGTTGCTTAAAATAAAATTTGGTGTTCTGTATCAATTTTACTGACAACAACCAGGGAGTGGAAAGGCGATACGACTAAACGACCGACATTGTGGCACTTACTACTTAGTGATTAAGCAATTGCCTTCTAGTAGATCGAATTACCAGGATTTGTAGAGGGTGTTGGTGAACCTCAAGGGTCATATAATTAAATTTGGAGACAATAAGTTGTCCATTGGCTGTGGGTTCAATGGATTGAACTGGAAGGTGGTACGAAATATTTGAGGTATTTCTTCAGAAAGTCACGTACCAGTTTTTGGTGTGTAATTACAATCCAAACGGTTTGGCATTTGCTATGGAGTGTTGATGACTTACTTCCGTTAACATGGGAAATCATAAATATTTTCGACTCTCCTTACCTCCGCAGGGGCTTCCAACGTCCGGATCACAGAGTGTTCTAAGACAGAACAGCATTAAGAGGGTGGTAGTGCAAAAGTTTGTCACTTGGTCTACTCTGAACCAGAATAATACAGCTAAACGTAAAGGAGGCATCTACATACAAAGAATAATTGGTAGCTAACCTGCGGCGTAACATCTTTAGATAGACTTGATTGACAGTTTGCATGAGTTGGCATTTAAAAGCTTTATTAAGCTTACAATAGCAATCTCGTAGACCTTATTTTCCTAATTCTAGTGCGCTTTTAGAATACTTTAAGACAACAGAATTAAGTATACAAATTGTCTGTCCAGAGGTTTAGGTTGGGTTCCAATTCAAGCTTGGATCATAATACTAGTTCCTATTCGTGTCTTGATCTATAAAGTCGTGATATGAAATAAATTAGTGCAACGCAGCTTTATGTGATATAAATTATTGTAGTGATCGATATAAGTTAATTGTAATATTTCGAAAGTTATTAAAAAAATGGCACTGTAGCTTTAAGAAGTTAATATTTGCACCGTCAGCGATTAACTGTAAAAAAATCGTCTTGAGCGGGTAGCTACGAGTTGTTAAAAAGGCTTGTGTAATCAGTTGGAAAAATTTTCGTTACAGTGGGAAGCTGTCGGTAACGAAAGATGTAATTGAAGGAGCTCGCGGCAATCTGTCAAAACGAAGAGATGATATGTAATTTTCTGCCGGTTTAGTCAGCTTTCAAGTGGAACCCTTTCATAGCTAATACTCGTCCACGGTTGATGCACTACGAAAAGTGCCATTACAAACTAGAATATTAATAAGCATTACATAAAAATTGCATATATTTTAAATACATCGCGAATCAAGACTCTTCAAAATGGGCACAGTTTAAAGCACGTTAGATCGTCTAATTGAAACGTTTTAACTCTTTCAAAAGCCAAGTCAGCGGTTTATTAACAAAAAAGTTGTTGACCCATTCTCATAAATTTTCTTTCCATTCTTTATATTATCCGGAAGAAATTTAGCATTCACAACCCTCTGTTGCTCTTTCAATGGGTGGCATAAATGTAAAATGAGAGAAACCTTACAAAAATAGCAAAACACTACTATTATAATGCAGCAGAAGTAAGTATTATTCTGTTTGGCTGTAAAAAATTAGGTTATTGTGTCACAGACTTTAAATGCGAATTTCGTGGCTTCCTAACTGAAACACTCGGAATTCTTCTTTGTGGAATAATAAAATAAATGGGTTTAATGTTAATTATTAGGTTTTTAAAAACTTTTGTTCAGTTTAAAATGTTATTACTGTTATTATGTATTATAAAGTCTGTGTTGTCCTATATAACGCATAATGGAGCATGGTAGCTTGAGAATTAGTTTTATAATCAAGTCGTTAACGTACGTTCTTAAGGACTTTTTGTGCAAATTTTATTTTCACTTAATGTTGGACTAATTAAGAATAGAGATAAGTTGCTGGTTTTAAAGGATATTTAAATGTTGGGCAGTACATTTATTCATTCATTTCATGAATTTCTAGCTTATTATTTAGAAAGATTGCAATTGCAGGCTACGTAGATTGGCGGGCGGTCAATCAATTTGTAGCATTATTAGAGCGTGATATATAACTTTCCTACATAACTACAAAAATATTTTTGTTACATTTAAATTTCGTGCTACTAAAGTTTTCTGCAGAATTGCAAATAAATGCTTTAATCACTATTTTTAGCTATTCTAAATACAAATACTTTTAAACCTTATGCAACATACTTTACTCCGTGATCTTTCCTTATTCGAAATCCGGCTTTCATTCTTCAAATCACAATAGGTTGCTCATTGATAATAGAAGTCTCCACTAAAACACCTGTGTTGTGTTCAAGTTTGAAAGAAGGCTGTTGTCTGAAATGGATAACAGGTCATTATTGTCATTGTTTCACTTTTCTTTGTATTTTAAAAATAAATACACAAATATCCTTAGTAAAATTTGCTACGTGCATCGACGTAGCCTAACAAAAAAAATCAACGAACGAAAATGGCCGGGCTCAGTCGGTGAATAGGCGGGGTATTTCAATTACCAAAAAGGAAAGAAGGCCTGAAATTAAAAAAAAACATGCTCGCACTCATTCAATAAATCCACACTCAACATAAAAAAATTCCTGTATGTTTGTTGTGGTTTGTTTAGCATTCTTCTTAAGGTTCTTTGGGAATTAAACCACTCATAGTTTTTAATGGATCGAAACGTAAATAAAGATCATTTTAAAAACTGTGAGTGGTTTAATTCCCAAAGAAGCTTAAGAAGATAAAAAAATTATAATTAAACAAACAAAAAAAACATGTATCAGCACAGTAGTGCCCAAACAAATGTAAACAAGAATAGCGCATAAGCGTAAAATACATTTAACACGAAGAACAAAAAAAAATCTTCTCAAAACGGCGCCGACGCTAAGTTAATTACCCAAAAGAAAGAAAAGAAAAACAAAATTTCCCCTCTAAAAACCACAGCAGTAGAGTATTTAGTGACGAACTGGCGCCTCATTTCCTCCAGAATTCCTCATTTCCCTCACTCATCTGGACCAAATAGTTTTCTTCGACTAGACATTTTCATCTTTCGAGAAAAATACATCTTACATAATCATCTTTCGAGATAAATAGGCATCCTCATTTCCTCCCACATCTGCCTCGAATAGTTTTCCTCGACAAGCCATTTTCATCTTTCGAGATAAATAAGCATCCCCATTTCCTCCCACATCTGCGCCAAATAGTTTCCTTCGACTATCCATTTTTTCATCCTTCAAGATAAACCTATCTTGTTTGGCATCAATTAATATTAGATTTTTCTCAGCTACCCGAATCTTTAAGAATTTTTTAGATTGCATCATCCTTCAGAGAGCTACCCCAATTTTAAGATTTTTTTACTGCTAACATTCTGAGCCAAATAGTTTTCTTCGACTAGCCATTGCATTTTTTGAGATAAACCTATATTGTTTGGTATCAGTTAATATTAAATTTTTCTCAGCTACCCGAATCTCTTTAAATTTTTTAGATAGCATCATCCTCCAGGGAGCTACCCTCATTTTAAGATTTTTTGCTGGTAGCGCTTTTATGATCGTCCTTATAAATTTTTTAACCATGTGACACATCAAATTAGTCTAGAATTTTACGCCCAATCCGAATCTGCAAACAGATTTAAAATCAGCACACCCCTGCAAAGTTATACTCTTTTAAAGTCCTGAACCTAAATTTTGCTCTTTGCTCTATAAGCAAATCCTAACATATAGCTTTCATCGACTAGCCATTGCATCTTTCGAGATAAACCTATCTTGTTTGGTATCAACTAATATTAGATTTTTCTCAGCTAAGCCGAATCTCTAGAATTTCTTAGATTGCATCATCCCCCTGGGAGCTACCCCCATTTTAAGATTTTTTGCTGGTAGCGATTTTATGGTCGTCCTTATAAATTTTTAACCATCAAATTAGTCTAGAATTTTACGCCCAATCCGAATCTGCAAAGGGATTTAAAATCCAACCACCTCCTGCAAAGTTATACTCCTTTAAAGTTCTAAACCTCTAAATTTTGCTCTTTGCTCTATAAGCAAACATAACAAATAGTTTTCTCCGACTAGCTATCGCATATTTCGAATATTAGACTTTTCTCAGCTACCTGAATCTTTAGGAATTTCTTAGATTGCATCATCCCCCAGGGAGCTACCCTCATTTTAGGATTTTTTGCTGGTAGCGATTTCTGACCGTCCTTATAAATTTTTTTAGCCATGCGATACATCAAACTAATCTAGAATTTTACGCCCAATCTAAATATGCAAACAGATTTAAAATAGGACCACCCCTTACAAAGTTACACATATACCCTCTGCGAGATAAATCTTCCTCCACATTTCCACCCACGAGATAAATCTATATTGCTTGGTATCAATTAATATTAGATTTTTTTCTGCTACCCAAATCTCTAGAAATTTTTTTTATATAGCATCGTCCCCCAGGGAGCTACCCAAATTTTAAAATTTTTTATCAATGTCGATTTCTAATCATCCATCCTTTTTAATATCTAGAATCCTTTAACCAAACACTTAGCGGTATTAACACAAAGAAATTAAGCACACAAAAGTTTAATTATTTATTTTATCCGATTTACAGTTGAATAAACTAATTGAATACAATATTTACAAAGTATAACATTATCTTTTTAGTGTAGCCGAATCCAAGCAGGTTAACGTAACCTCTAACAAAAAGACATTAATGGGTTTAAAATACCTATTACACAAAAAAAGATTTAATGTGCTGTTTAAAAGAGGAAACGTGTTTCGGTTAATAAGACATATCGTCGTTCAATCTAACAATATGAGAATAATATAAAACATTCCAATGTAATATGTTTTAATATGTAAATGGGAAGGTCGAGTTTAACGTCATCATCGCCCTGAATTACATGTGAAAGCGGATGTATAATAATTTTACTAATACAGTTTAAATTTTGTATACCACATTTCTAAATACATATTCACAATTTTTATTCTTAACCTAGAACTCCTCAAATCGGTTTATACTTATTAATATTTATTTCTAAATACAGCATCTTTTCAAAGACCAACCAGCCCCACGTGTTTCAAATTCCCATTCCATGTAATTGTTTTATATGTAAATGGTTAAGTCGGTATTAACGTCATTCATCCCGAATTACATGTAAAGCGATGTATAATAATTTTACTAATACAGTTTAAATTTTGTATACCACATTTCTAAATACATATTCACAATTTTTATTCTAACCTAGAACTCCTCAAATCGGTTTTCTTTATTCAAATAGCAGCATCTTTTAAACGCTCAAGCCCATTTTACAATCTTCGTTAGTTGCAGGTTTCAGGTATAGGACCCGAAAGTTTTCAGATTACTAGAAGATGTTATAACCATATTTTTGTGTTAAAAGAAACTCGGACACTCCATCGTCAACACTGGTGTTCTTTATGCGATACTAGACGGTTTTAAACGCTGTGCTAACCATTTCTACACTATCTTCGTCAGTAGCGGTTTTCCAAGGTATAGGAAGCACCGCAAGAGTTGCATTTAAACGTATTGCAGGTACCATTTTAGTACAAAACAAAATCCGCACTATAGGACTTTAGGTGAAACTTGTAAGCGAACTAACTTATAAACTAAAGTTTACTCTTGCGTAGCTGCTTTATGCTCCTATAGAATACAAACCGAAGGTTTCCGAAGACAGCCGAACAAAGTTGAGGATTCAGCGGGGAACTGAAATAGACGTCATCTTTGCCAATCCTTGCTGCTCGTCCAGTACATTTAGCATCAATGCATGCACCGGTTGCATCGATTAATTAAAATCTGAAAACTTTTGATGGTCACATGGTAAAACACGGACACAAAATTGGTTGCAAGTCGTGGGGTAGAAGATGCAGTGCTACTATAAACAAAAACTTAAAAACACTTTAAATCTTTACTAAGGAATACCAAACTTGTTGTCTACAGAATACTTACTGATAAAGCAATTTGGTTCTAGGAAATGAACAACCTACGTAAGTACGGAATACTTGGTACTTTAAAGAAGTATAACTTTGCAGGAGGTGGTTGGATTTTAAGTCCGTTTGCAGATTCGGATTGGGCGTAAAATTCTAGACTAATTTGATGTGTCACATTGTTATAGGCGGAAAAGCTACTAAGTATGTTTTTTCCAGTAAAATTATAAAATGGGGGCGGCCTGTAAAACAAAAATTAAAGGGGGGTCACCGGCACTAGCTAGCGGAAGGTCGTGGATCATATAGAGGGTTAAAATTTTGAAAAAAGGGTTAAATTAATTTATAATATACTACAACAGATTTGGCACTTACCTTTCATAAAATATTGTGGCTTAATGACAATTGCCAAGGGCGCCAGACAAGTCGAGAATGTCCAAATGTTCGTACAAACCTTGAGAGACTTGTCATCCCAAGGAGGACAATTGTTCCTTTTAATCAATTCCTCACTTTTTTACTGCTTATAAAAAAAATAAGAAAAACTATTGACTTAATCAACGGCAAACAAAACTATTTAATTCACAGAGCAAGAAACGTGAACCTCTTACATTCATTGATTTTAATTTAGAAATTTAAGTAAATAGGTGACTATGGAATTTATGAAAATTTTGAGTACATAAGTAGTTTCCAAACACACTTGTATATGTACGAAAACTTATATTATAAATCTTACACTAAATTAATCCTACGGTTTATGGCCAAAACGTCCTAACAAACAAACTAACTAAAAATTGGTCATGCTACTTAACTATTAAAACTTACTAAAAATTGTCCATTGTTTGAGGGTTTGTTTTCCAACGTAGAACAGTTCTTAAGTTTGGGAGAAAATCTCGCTTGTTGCTTCTGTTTATAATTTTTAAAGAATTGACTGGCACACGAACTCGGCAGGATCTTGACAATATCACTTACTTCTGCGTCAGACGCCTACAAGCTTTTTAATAGTTACCTTGTATCACTATAAATCCGCGAACATATGGGCATAACTCCTCGCGACATTGGACCAGAGTAATCACTCCTTGTCCAATTATTTAATATCGTGATACCCAAATCTCTAGAAATTATTATATCTAGTGATCGTCCCGAGGAGCTACCGCAAATTTTAAAATTTTTTCATTCTTCTAGATCATCCATCCTTTTGAATATCTAGAATCTTTAACCAAACACTTAGCGGTATTAACACAAAGAAATTAAGCACACAAAAGTTTAATTATTTATTTTATCCGATTTACAGTTGAATAAACTAATTGAATACAATATTTACAAAGTATAACATTATCTTTTTAGTGTAGCCGAATCCAAGCAGGTTAACGTAACCTCTAACAAAAAAGACATTAATGTGTTTAAAAGTACCTATTACAAAAAAAAGATTTAATGTGCTGTTTAAAAAGGGAGGAAACGTGTTTCGGTTAACAAGACATATCGTCGTTAATCTAACAATATGAGAATAATATAAAACATTCCAATGTAATATGTTTTTAATATGTAAATGGGTAGGTCGAGTTTAACGTCATCATCGCCCCGAATTACATGTGAAAGCGATGTATAATAATTTTTACTAATACAGTTTAAATTTTGTATACCACATTTCTAAATACATATTCACAATTTTTTATTCTTAACCTAGAACTCCTCAAATCGGTTTATACTTATTAATATTTATTTCTAAATAGAGCATCTTTTTCAAAGACCAACCAGCCCCACGTGTTTCAAATTCCTCTGATTTTGTTTGCATGGTTTCGCTTAAGACCTCGTACATATTTTCAGATTACTAGAAGATGTTATAACCATATTTTTTGTGTTATAAGAAACTCGGACACTCCATCGTCAACACTGGTGTTCTTTATGCAATAGCTAGCCATACGGTTCTTAAACGCTGTGCTAACCATTTCTACACTATCTTCACCAGTAGCGGTTTTTCCAAGTATAGGAAGCACCGCAAGAGTTGCATTTAAAAACGTTTGCAGGTACCATTTTAGTACAAAACAAAATCCGCACTATAGGACTTTGGTGAGACTTGTAAGCGAACTAACTTATAAACTAAAAAGTTTACTCTTGCGTAGCTGCTTTATTCTCCCTATAGAATACAAACCGAAGGTTTCCGAAGACAGCCGAACAAAGTTGAGGATTCAGCGGGGAACTAAATGACGTCATCTTTGGCCAATCCTTGCTGCTCGTCCAGTACATTTAGCATCAATGCATGCACTTGCAGATTCGGAGTGCGGGTAAAATTCTAGACTAATTTGATGTGTCACATGGTTAAAAACTTTATAAGGACGACCATAAAATTGCTACCAGCAAAAAATCTTAAAATGAAGGTAGCTCCCTGGGGGATGATGCTATCTAAGAAATTTCTAGCGATTCGGGTAGCTGAAAAAAATCTATTATTAATTGATACCAAACAAGATAGGTTTATCTCGAAAGATGCAATGGCTAGTCGGAGAAAACTATGTGTTAGGTTTGCTTATAGAGCAAAGAACAAAATTAAGAGGTTCAGGACTTTAAAGGGGTATAACTTTGCAGGGGGTAGGCTGATTTTAAATCTGTTTGTAGATTCGGATTGGGTGTAAAATTCAAGACTAATTTGATGTGTCATATGGTTAAAAACTTTATAAAGACGACCATAAAATCGCTACCAGCAAAAAATCTTAAAATGAGGATAGCTCCCTGGGGGACGATGCTATCTAAAAAATTTAAAGAGATTCGGTTAGCTGAGAGAAATATAATATTAATTGATACCAAACAAAATAGGTTAATCTCGAAACATGCAATGGCTAGTCGAAGAAAACTATTTGGCTCAGAATGTTAGCAGTAAAAAATCATAAAATTGGGGTAGCTTTCTGGAGGATGATGCAATCTAAAAAATTCGGGTAGCTGAGAAAAATCTAATATTTTGATGCCAAACAAGATAGGTTTATCTCGAAAGATGAAGAAATGGATAGTCGAAGAAAGCTATTTGGCGCATATGTGGGAGGAAATGAGGATACTCATTTATCTCGAAAAATGAAAATGTAAGATATATTTATCTCGAAAGATGAAAATGGCTAGTCGAGGAAAACTATTCGAGGCAGATGTGGGAGGAAATGAGGATGCTCATTTATCTCGAAAGATGAAAATGTAAGATATATTTATCTCGAAAGATGAAAATGGTTAGTCGAAAAAAACTATTTGGTCCAGATGAGTGAGGGAAACGAGGGAGTCTGGAGGAAATAAGGCGCCAGTTCGTCACTAAATACTCTACTCACAGATCTAAATATTTATAGTAAATACAGCAGTGATTATCTAAAATTATTACAGGACATAATCAGTACGCATTCTACTCGAGACTATACATAACCCCTCACAGAAACACAGTCACATACGTGGAACAAGGTCAATCATCTATAGCACCATATGCATATGCAGTATCACCAACTACCTAACCCCTATATTAAAATGGTGGCTAATTACTCAACCTCGAGTTTACAACATAGAACTGGCTCCTACCATCTCTAAGGGCGTAGTGAAACAAGGGGCGCGTGATCCAGCCTTGGGGTTGTCTTTCCATCACAAAAAGGGGCGTCAATCCATCGGGTGAAGCTGGAATAATTACAGGTACAATTACTTTATTGTCGCCGCAAAGTACACTTTTCTTAAAACCGGAAATACTTACCACACAATATTGTGTGCGCAAAATCCCATTAAAAAAACCAGAAACAAAAAATACAGCGATAACAACGAGTACTTTTTTTGTGTTCAAGAAAGAAAATGCACGTACCTTCGTTTTAAAATAACTCGAGTTTAAAGTAATGCTAGTGTTATCCAACGAGAGTAGAAAACTTAAAAATACGGTCTTATCGGGTAGTTCAATACCTTAATTCAATGAGTTTTTAGATGAAAATCACATAAGAATAAATTATACGTGGTCGTTTTGCATAACAAGTTAATAGATACCTAAAACAAGGTATTGACTATTTAATTTTAGCATAAACTTTAGGTTTCGAATTAAATAGGTTTAAAATGAAAATTTGTAGGAAGCGTACTTATTGTAAACAAAATGTTGTCGACACAAGATAGAGTAGAAACGGAAACGATGTAAATGAAATAACCAAATACTGCCGAAAATGAACGTAACCAATTTTCGGAAAATTTTAAAATGAGCAAGTTACATAAATACTCTTTTGAAACATTCTCCTGGTGTAGCTATGGCATGTGTGCATAGTGGCGAAGACCAATATATTTTTCCCCATAATTAAATTACATGATCAAGTTTGGGTTGAATATTCTTCTACATATGAGTCCATAATTTGGCAAAAAAATAATAGAACGCTTCCATTATTCCTGTTGTAAATATGGTCAACAGTGATGTCATATGAATTATCAGCGACCTCAGGAATTCTGATAGGAAGCCATTACTAAGCTAAGACATATTCTCATGAATTACGCAAGTATTGATTCTATTTTCTTGAAATTTGCTTATGAAAAATTTTACACGTATATTACTTAACACAAAAATAACCGGTATTTGTTAGACATTTATTTTTTAAATAATTTAGCTCAGATATAAAGTAAATTTGATGGTAGCCTTAATATTCTTAAGGATGAAAATATTTTTTACTTTTAGAAAAATTTTAACGTTACTTTTACTTATAACAATTAAAGTTTAGATTTTATAATAGTTCTAATTTTACCAGATTTGTAGTTTTCTGATTGCCATCAAGTTTGATGGGATATTATTGTTTAAATTATACGTTTGTGTAATTGCGTAGGTGGTGCGCTACTAGTGTTTGTAGTAGTTTATGTTACAACAAACGCACCAAAGACCTTTGTGTTAAATTGTGCTCAATATTTATTAAGAGTTTGCCTTATACCGCTGCTATTTATAAACTGTTGTTACTAAAAGCCTTACAATTAAGAAAATTTTTCAAACATGCGGAATAGCTGGAACTATGACATCTTTTGGTTTATTCGTATATGTTGCTCTTATTCGATAAACTAACGTTCTGCCGTGATATATTTGTTTGTTTTTTTAGGTACGCTAATATTCTTTTATTTCAATTGGTTAGTTTGTGGTATCGCGTTTCTACTACTCACTAACACAATCTCCATCTGTACCTAACCGGCTCATTCTTTTGTTATATCGCGGGTTTTTCCATAACATAATTTTTGGCGCCCAACGTGAATGATTTTCAAAACTGATATTATTATCTTCCAAGACTTAGTGTTGGTTTTGGCCACGTGATGACGGTGTATTTATATTTTTGCCAGAATACAGAGTTCCTTTGAATATATATTAAAATACCTTAAATTTTCGTGAAAATTTCTCCATTCTGACAAGGCCGAAAAGACCGAAACTAATTTAATGAATGTTTTTTTCCCTTTATAAAACGTCAAGTAATTGTTTTGTAATGACCAATCAAATATTAGTTCGATTTCTATAAGTAATTTCGCTTTGTGGATGTGTACATACATCTTAAATTGATTGTATTAATTTAAACTGCAAACTGCAGTGAAAAATTTGCTATAAATATAGCTGTGGGCTGAAGATGCCCTTTGTTTAGTTACTTTTAGTTAGCTATCTTTAAAATAAAACCACTAGAATCAAACACATAAGATCTATAATGACATCAAATATTCCTTTACACACAATCTTTCAAATACTAATAGCTGCATCTACAACACCTTTTCTCTTACAAACAACATTGTGTATCTAACATTTAGAAAAAGTAACTTTCTCTCAACTCAAGCTTCAAATATAAAAAAATTGAGTCCAAGGTTTCCATAATGGCTTCGCCCTACGAACAATATCTTAAATCTAACAAAAGGATTATATAACTTATTATTCACTTATACTAAAAATAGAGTCAAATGTCTCTGTTATAGTTAAGATAAGTACACTCCAATCTTAATTTCATTTACCAATAACTCCATAATTAAATTTTAATTATGTACAAAATTTGTCAAAATAAGTCAGATAACTCAATATTCACATTTTAAACTTGTATGTAAACGCATGTGGTCAGTTAGTTTTCATACCTTTTTATACTGGCAAAAACCTCACCGAAAGCCTGCCACCCTTCAAATCAAATTATCGTCTTGTATATACGACTGTCGCACGAAGCCTTGCAAACAAAGCAAACATCTTATCATATAATTTAGTCAATTAATAGATATGTCCTTTTTAAAATGTTAAATAATACAATTTTATTTTACCGTGAAGATCTGCTTGTTGTTACTGCAAAAATTTGCTTGTTATTGCCTTTTTTCAAATCGTAATCATAAATCGCAGCTCTTAAGTCGCTCACGTTGTTTTAACAAGTACCCTTTTCTATGAAAATTGCTTCATATAACTTGTATTAATCATTTTCGTCATATATGCTTCACCTAGTTAGTTTTTAATTTTTTATTCCGTTTTTAAAACATCGCAATTCTCTATTCTCTATCTCTCTCTCTAGTAGCAATGAACTATCATTTAAAATGGTCTGTTCACTATAACAACTTTACTACCAAATGCTGCTGGATATCAACATCGACGTCAACATCAACTGTCCTTATTCGCGCCTTTTATTGGGTTTATAAGGGCAAAGTTCTGGTAACGTCACGCACAACTCTAGTTGTTTTCGTTTATGTTTGGATGGGTCGTGGAAATATGCTTGTTTTCTTACGTAAGCATACAAAATTTTCATAAACGATTTTGAACCTTTTAATTTGAAAAGCGAGTTATACAACATTCAGATTTATTGTGTTCTAACAGTCTCGAACCATGATATAATTGACGTCGTTCTACCTATCCCTTGTTTTATCTTTATGACTTTATCGCTTTAATATGCCTTAATTGGACGATGTCGTTTACCGTTATATTCCATTTCAGTATTTAATTATTTTAGAAGGTTGGTAAGCATGTTCCTACGTTATTCAAATTAAATTCCTTGGAACTTAATCAATGCGCTTTTGTAAAAATACGATCGTGTTTGTTTATTAAAAGGACATATTGTACATTCGGCTTCCTTTAAAAATTTAATGCGTTTTCCCACTACACCATCTATTCTTTATAAAATATTTGAAGACGAGAACACGATCTTTTTTATTATTTACAAACATGAAAATCTTTTATAACAGTTACGCATTTACAGGTAATCAATACACAATTGAATACCTTGAGGATGAAGCTCTTTGAAAAACATCCTCCTTCGCGCAGAGCATAGTAAAAATTGTTATTATTATCTTAGAACACGATTAAGTTATGTAACAAGAATAAAAATAAAACTCACGAGTTTTTAGAGTCCACTGAACACCCAACTATAAAAAACCCTCTCCAAAGAGAAGAAAACGATATAAATTGTAATTTCAGAATATTTAGTGTTCTACCATATACAAGAATACGCATATTTTATTAGCACCTAAAAAGGAACCCTTATTAATTATTAAATCCAGTGTACTGCATTTATTGCAGTGTGAAAAGATATGTAAAACTAAAATCCGTACCCTGTTACAATGCAAAACAATCATTGTATACTTAAAATTAGCTTTTATTTTTAAATGTATATACAAAAACCATTCAATTTCATTGCTAAAATAATTACTCTTGAAAGATAACTTGTGCAAATAATCATTTTATACTTAGTATACGTGTTTCATTCTATATGTGCGTTATTTATTAAAAACGTAATACGCTGCATTTTTAAAAGGTAAATTGCATTTACAATCATTAAGAATGTAATTGTGAGCTTTAATTAATTATTTAATTGTCTTCCGCGTGTCGATAGATACCATTTAAAACAAAATTAAAATATTAATTTTTGTTAAAAATACCACTTTATACCTTCTAATAACGAAAAAATAGCTTCCTTTTAAAGGTTGATTCTAGAACAAATCTTATTGTATGTGTAAGGCATAAAATCCTGTAGACTGAAGATGAGTTTTAAAAAGAATATTTTATTTCTAGAATTTTGGAATACCTTATTTTATTAGAAATACTATTAAAAGCCAATTATTTCCGGTAAGTGAATAAACGCCCTGATACAAAGAATCGCGCGAATATTAAAATGCAATAAAAGTAAGATAACGAAATTTGATAGGCTTACGTACTTCATAGCATTATACTAATTAGTCCATTAAAACGCGACCTTCTCGTAAATATTACAGGGTGACTAGTGCTTTTAAATAAATTAAATAATTCTTAATCAATCTCATCGGCGTTCCAAAATTAACAATAAAGATGCACCTTGCAAACTGATGTTCTAGCGTCAAATAGAGAATTAATGTATTATAGATAATCTTGTAAACTAATATTTTAACGTCAATTTAAAATAGAACCAGGAAGTATTTAATAGTGTTAATAATAATGGAAACGATGTTTTGATAAGCGCTATTTTCGCAAGTATAAAATTTGGGTTTTTCTTTGTTTGTAACTGATAAGAATATTTAAATATTCGTTACCTAAAAAGAATAAGTTCTTAATCTTATAACAAATTTTTTGTAAGAGGTTAATTTCCAGTAAAATTTTGAGGACACAGGTCGAAGCATTTTGATCTTTACTAAATTATCTGTAGAGCACCATTGGCCAATTACACTCACAAGCATGGTAATAAAGAATTGGTAAATTATCCACATAGAGAATTTTGTTCCTGTTACAAAAAATATGGTAAGGATTATATTAATAAATAAGTAATTTTAGGAATAAATTTCTCTCTAAGCTTAAGCTATAAACTGTCTAACAAGCACTATTTAGGTTCTTTTGTATGAAAGAAAACTGTTTTTTAATGCATAGATGTATCTTGAGATTTTTGTGCTTCATTTTATTTTCGTAAACCCGTCATTAATTCTGTTGAGCTAGCCAGGCTAGGGAAGGTAAAGTAGTATTTTCATATTTCCTATTGCATTCCCATTAATACAGTTCGCCGTATCACAGCAATGTGACGATATTGCCGTACTTCAATTAATGCTCAATCGTCTGTTGTTCACCTCCGCTCTGTGTTCCTAGAATAAATTTTCAATTTCACACAATTAGATGTATGCTTCGACTAGCTCAGTTCAACCCAACACAGAGTGCACAACGATACGGCAACAAAAAATTTTTTACTTCCCCCCCCCCTTTCTCTAACTCGTTATACCTAAATAAGGTAAACTGAATAACCAAAAATTTGTATAATAATCCAACAAATATGTACAATTTGCACTTCTACAACTTTCGTAATATTATTTGCTATTTAAAACCGTTGAATCAAAGCAAATATATAAATCTGTTCATCGCCAAATTATAGCTCTATTAAAACTATATAAATCCAGCAAAAATAACTCTGTATTATATTGGAAGCCTCGTTGAACGTTCAATGACCTTTCTATCTCTTACCGTAATTTCTACGTATCAATTACAAATTTTTGATGACCCTTCACATAAATATCTAAGTACATTCAAGTTTTAAATATTCAAAAAAGAATAAGTTTTATGCTATTAATTAACTATGATCGCTAACCTGGTATTTTTCCAGGTTGGTTTCTTGGTTTGAATATGTAGCTCTATGTACACCCTAATCCTTTGACCTGCCGCTACTTGCTGTTAACCAGTGACCTTGGGTTGCTTTCAGCTTAACGTCCTGATTTAGAGTTTTCTCCATTATTATATCTGTTACTTGTAGTATTAGATTTTTACGTCAGATTTCTTATTGAATTTGTTTCGTGAATTATTTATTGAATCGCTTCGTAAATTTCTCAGCATATTTTTAGTAGATTTCTTGGATTCCTTAGATTTCTTAGATTCCTTAGAGCCGTCTTATGTCGACGACGAATTTCTATTACACTTGTATATTTGAAAGTGCACTTGTACTTGAAATGTTTAATTATTAACTTCATTTATAACTCGTGGTTTAATTTCACACTTGAACTTTGCGTAGTATTATTCTTCGGACTAGTACAAATCGTGCTTCAGTTATCGAGAGACTGAGCA
This sequence comes from Platerodrilus igneus, assembly GCA_036346225.1. NCBI lineage: Eukaryota > Metazoa > Arthropoda > Insecta > Coleoptera > Lycidae > Platerodrilus > Platerodrilus igneus. Next base: position 2,743,251 of record JARFIW010000012.1, read on the forward strand.
TTAACAGCTTGATGTAAGCCCTATCATGTGCTGCCATTGGCCTGCTCGCGCATTATCTATGTTGAGGCGTTGCACTTATCTTATCATGAAAACCTTCGGATTTTACACGGAGTTACTTATCCTATATTTTGTTGAAATGCAACCAAATCACGTAGGCATCAAAGCTTTACATTATGGAGTTCGTTGGCTATGGTACTTTGTACCGTTCAATGTCATGTTTTCGTATTTTGTATAGGAAATTAATAGCTCCTATTCTTAAGCTGTCACGTACGCCAAAACTTGTTGTTACATATTTTGCTTTCCTCGTATGCTAAAATTTATTCGAATTTGTCAAGTTTACTTTCAAAAGATCACGTAGGCAAATTTTATAATGAGATTTTTAAACAGATGACGTAAATTAGATGCGTTTATTGATTTCTTATGTTCTGAAATATGTTTGTTTTGTAAAGCCTGTTTATTGTGAGTACGCATGATTATCTTCTTACATTAATGCGTTGAGTTTAAAAAAATCGTTTCATGTTTGTTTGACTTTAGATACTCTTAATTTGTATTTATTCAAATGTATTACTGTTTCTAAAATGAATTAGATTGCATCTAGAGTTATTTATTCTACTAAATATGGTTAAATTATTAAAGAATGAGCTTCCTTTTATTGTCTATAGTTAGTTATAGATTTAATACACTGTGTTGATATTTGCTTCTTGCATAATTAACAAATTGTGTACCTTTTATGATTCAAATGTTTAGTTTCCTTGATTTTGGTGTTGTTTGCATGAAGTTTACTACCCTTGTAACACTATATACCCCTCAATAACCCTATTATCATAGTATTACATATATATTTTAGGTAGTTATTTATACAATGTAAGTTAATAAATACTAACACGTTACAGTTAATAAGATAAAAATAATAACTTAGACCTTTATGCAAAGCCCAAATGATCTTTTTAAATCGAGCTAGTAATTGAAAGATGGAAATTATAGGGTCTTAGACAGGACTCGAACCTGTATATTTCTAGGACCGTGCGTTTACCAATTACACCATCGAGACCGATGACGACAATTAGCAAATTTACAAATTCAAATCGTGTGCACAACCATACTTACGAGGCCGCATAATTTATTTATAGTATTAGTTTAGTTAATATAACTTATACATGCTATTTCATTTAATCTTGCGTTACCTAAATATTTTTGTTATTTGTTTTCTAGTCAGTGTAATATATCTAAGTTAATTGTTGGTAGACCTTCGCCTTGTACTACTTTACCTTTTTGTTTATTTCTATATTTGTTCTAGATCCAATATTCTTGCTTTGCTTTGGGTCCACAAATAACCACTTCTCTTACAGCCGTCCCAAACGCTTGTCTACGTATTTCTTTTTTTGGTTGTTTTATCACTACGAAATGTCTTTGTATTTTTTTGCGAGATAGTTACGCTATATCTCTATTTACCGCATGTCAGACTTTATTAGTTTCTTTTCGCCCATCACCAACTTACTATGTGTATTACACCTTTTGGGCGTCTATCTTAATTAGGTCCATACACCGTGTTTAATAATTTGAAGGAAACACGACCAGAGTGCGAGGAGAGATATGCAAATGAAATAGTAACAGCATAAATTGAAAATGAACTGATAAAATTTAAAATCCGTAACGGGGAAAAGACGTGGATTTGCTTTACCGTTAACCTAATTTAATTTCAATATAAAAGAAACAGAATAAAATAAAGGAAGTAGGGGAGATGGTATCGTAATTTAAGTAGAGATGATATACAACTACAGGTATTAACGAAAACGTGTTTTTCAAAGAAGAACTATATAAAACGAAGAAAACAGCACTAGGTCTAAAAGGAAATTAAAATCTTCCGCAAGCGCTTCCTTTGTGTAACAGGTACATACCCCTTCACCATAAGCACTAAAAACACAGCCGGCATTAAGAACAAGCTTTTCATTGCAAACTAATAAAACAAAAACCAGTGCGGAAGCTAATCAATATTCTCTAAAACAAAAGATGTTTTTGAGAAAAACAAAACATCTTGCTGCAGTTGGGATGCTCAATAACCTTATCGATTAAAGCGTGTTGCATCTGGTGACAGTGACGACACATCAAGCATGGTAAAATCCGGATGCATGCACCGTGTAGTAACAGTCAACATGAGGCAAGGTCATCCTGACCACTTGTTTTAATTTTTCAGATAGCACCTAATAGCACCACATAGCACAACCATTCTGATAGCTAGCACCCGAAAACTAAGGAAGTTATTAATTAAAATATAATTAGTTTGTTTACATTCTTGTAGTTTAAAATAATTTGCATCGAGTTATTCAAACTCCCTATGTGTTTAACGGAAATAAACGATTATATTTGTGATTTTTAGTTTAATTGGAATAAAAATACGGATTTAATTGCAAGCTATTGCGTTGAAATCTTCCAAGCGATCTATTTCTGCATGGATATTAATTTATGCTACTTTTCTTTAAAACGCCCTAAAATTTCTAAACGACCTCACGCTTTCTATGTCATTTCAAATCATAAAAGTGATCTATCAACAAGCTCAACTTCCTTCGAATTGAAATAAGTGCTATTTAAAACATCCTATAAAAGTTTATTAAGAATTTACTCTATAATATTTTGTTTTGTTAGTCGCATTATAAATTCAAACATCTGCTTATCAACTTCACCTTACAAATATATTCCAACACCTGCAGCAGATAAGTTATGAAAAGTTAAAATAACTTCACCTTATATAAATGTTTCGAAATAAGTGTCAACCACAGCTGCACCTGCATTAAGGCGTTCTTTAAAAGATTAGGCCGCGTTAACCACCTGCTTAGTAAATGAACACCTGTAAGAGGTTCATACCAGGTAATTTTATTAAGCAGTATTCTGTTATGTTGCAGCTGTGTACGTTTAAAAACAGTATAACTGTCCCACTTTATTATCAATTCTTGGTAGTCGGTTATTTCTTTGTTTGCAAGCTGTGCTTTGCAGCTGGAATATACTTCTGCAAGTGCTGTCTAAGAATTCTTTACATTTTATCCTTCGGAAATATTTTGAAAGCCAAACACCTTGCCACCTACGTGGTTCTTTTCTTATAAATACAGACCGTGCCTTGAAAGCTGACCATTCGATACAACATCTTTTTAGCATGAGTTAGAATATTAAGATGCTTTCTGAACTTAGTATTCTAACTTAGTTAAATTCAATTTAAATTATTGTTATCATTACGCATCGCGTTACAAAGCGCTTTAATTTTTTTTAACATACCTACTCCAGTTTTATCGGTAAAATATTGATCGTTTACTTCATGTTTCTTCGAATACAAATTTATTTTGAATAATAGGCTTTTTCACCTCATGAATAAAAGCATTAAATAGTATATGTCTTAGTAAAGTAAACCGACTTGTTATTAAAATACGTACAGATTTAATCACTAATACATACTATTATTATAAAACTAGTTCTGAAATTTGTACCAATGCCGACTTAAACGTCATTGTGGACTACACGATTAGGTTAAAGCAGATTCAAATATGTATACCTGTAGTGACTACTTCGGTCGATTGTTGACGTCAAACCGACCCCAAATAGGTATAGAAGCCGGTCGCTTGAAGGTCGTGTCATCGTTGTAATCCGACGTCGGGCGTGAACACCAACGTCGCTATAGATTTAAAATGCTGCTTAGGCAATTTAGTCAAGTTTGGCTTATACTTAGTCACCTTGATAAGAATTACTTTCAAAGTGTTTGTTTCATATTTATACCTTGTGATTTATTTTCTATATTATGCTTTATTTTCAGAACTCAAATGTGTCACTTGAAATTGTCACATGGGTCACTCGGTGCTCCTTTGGTCATAAATTGCCGAATCTGTTCCGTGTTTCTAACATTCACGTTTAATAATACAGCAGCTTGTACGGATCAAGAGGTCGCGTCATTTGTTGATTTGGAAGTTAGGAGTTACAATTCGATTATGCAACAATTAATCGTTAATTCTATGTTTTATTAAAGCCGATCTTATTTTTATCAGTAAGCTTTAGTCTGGTTTCTACCAATAAAAAGGCAATTTATATTCATACTGTTCCTAATGAAAACTGTTTCATGGATCAAGAGACGCCTTCTATGAAATGCTTTTTCGTTAACGCTAAAACCAATTCTTTGATGAGTAGAGATAATCCAGAAGAAACAGTAGCTTCCCGCAAAAAAATCTTTCAAATCCTACAAAAGACAGCCTTGACCGCCGAAGGACTTCTCTATTCATTCATCAAGTGTAGAAGGAGACGGCAAACTGACTGCAAATTGGAAACTTTTTCAGTTCGTTTCCTAAAAACCACGACACATCTTATTTCAGCTTTTCTTTAACTTAATTTCTTTCCTTCAGAATTGGATTCAACTTGATTTTAATAATTTAATAAGCCGCTTCTACGTTGAATGAGATTCTACCACAGCAAAATATAAAAAAGATTGAAAATGCGATAGGAAATTTCACGCCAATCAAGGTATCTGCTCATTAGTGCCTGTAAAGGTTAAGAGCATTTCACTCGTCTTTGCAAATGCAGATCAAAGCAGCAATTGATGGCTCACTCGGAATATTCAATTAAGGTAAAGCAAAAATAAAAGTACTAAATCAGGGATTGATATTAACAATTTAATTGTCCTAAGGGTAAGAAATTGTGATGAAGATACTATTGAAAAGAATCCAAACATTAAATTCTCGTTATTAAATGAAATCTAAGACCTATATTTTTAAGACCTGAAGACCTGTAATTTCCACAACTGTTTATCTTCTTACAATCAATGTCAATGAGAATAATAATTATTTTACCATCATCGAATTTGATGAACTTAAAATTTTACTAGTTTTACTTTCAAGTTACCTTACGAATGATATGAACTTGGATATACGTTTTCTTACATCTATCATATGGATAAACAAAAAGTTATGTATTACTATGTTGGCGGTTAGTAACCGCCAACAACCGTTAGAGGCTGCACGACTTGCAGCCGTCCAGGTGAAACTGCTACTTAGACTCCTGAAGACGAATTTCTGGATTCCGGGGCACCCAGAAGACAAACGTGTCGTCCAAAGGTGTCTGCGTGTGCAGAACTCCTGAGCAACACATCTAAATAGTACCATTAGAGACCAACCTCAAAAGAGGCTGGTGGTCTTTAGGGTTGAGAAAGAAGTAGGAGATGAAATTAACAGTAAGGAAGGCAAGTTGCACTACAAGCTCAACTTCCTAAAATTAAGAATTCAGAAACCACAGCCTGTTGCAGAAGCAGCCCAATCGGTTACTGTGCAGCAGCAAAGGTGATCTTTACTTTCTGAGTAGCTGCAGCGAGTTTTGCTCCAGGAGCGACCTCAGAAGGCTGAAGAAGGCGTACGATCGACAGCTTCAAGCAGTCAGATAAATACTGTAGACTCCGATCCGTTGCTTACGAAATGGCTGGTGAAGGTGTGCAATGAAGCGTCATTGGGTCATCTGCCCAATGACGTATAAAAGGTAAATCTCTTTATAGTCAAAACGGCGAGACTAGATATGATTTGGGTTAACCTGCAACACCGACCGGGCGATTGCAGCTAGTCTATACAGGCATGAGCAGTAAGCAGGACATTGTCCTCATTCAGGAACCAGGGTTCCTGTGTGGTATGCTCAGAAGTTCCTGGTCCGGGCAGTCTACACGGCACTACCTTTGCTGCTAGCAATCAACCTAAGCCTAAGGCATGCATCTACATACCAAATCATATCAGTGCTCTCTTTCTGCCACAACTAAGTGGCCGTGACGTCACATCCGTTCAGATCAGTTGCAAGACAAGAGTAATTACTGACATAATTCTGATTTCAGCCTATTTCCCAATAAAGTCAAACCTTCTCCCTGGGAGTAGACGGCGGTCATTGATCATTGTGATAGTCACAAAAAGCATCACATTATCGAATATGACTATAAGGCAGCACCACACTGTGTGCGGCAGCTTGGACCCCAACCCTCATGGAACTAAGCACCTGGAGACTTTAAATTGAGGCAGCAAACCACTTTTGTGACATCTTGCTATTAAACAGTAATCGATCGAACCTTGGCATCGACAGGTATCTCTAAACATATCTCGAATTGGTAGATGGCCTCTAAAGCAACCCTTTCAGATCACAGTTTGTGGAATTTTAAAATAAAAGCAGCTGCGAAATATGTCTGTAAAAGATACAGGAACCCACGAGCGACCAACAGGTCTGTCTATTTAGACGACCTGGATAGACGACTTTTGGTGTCACGAGGTTTTCTCAACCCAACTACAGTAAATTGAGCTACAAAAAAACTAGTTTTTCTTTAGACCTCCATTATAAATGCTTTTGATTAGGCATGTCCAGTCAGGACAGCTTCAGAAGCTGAAAAAGATCCTAGACAAACTGTTCATCAAAGCAAAAAATACTATGACGTATAGCCGACTAAAACGCCTAGCCGCCAGAGACTATAAAACGCGGCTATTAAAAGGCGACAGAAAATCTCTAGGAAGACCATCTGTAACTCAGTTCAGCCTGTCAGTGCACTTTCTCGTATTAACAAGAATTTAGTCTAAAGATCCTTAACATCAACCATGCTGCCTGAACTCGTGAACGACACGCACACTAACAATGAAGAAGAAGCATCAAAATTATTCGCGGGCACGCCTTCGCACGCAGTGTCAGTACTCTTCACATTCGGTGTGGATCAATTTACCTCAGCACCAAATGGTGCTGACTGGGTAGTAGCCAACTGCTTAGTGGATGAAGAGAAACTTAAATGGGCTATCTCAATTATCCAACTCTTTAAGTCCCCTGGAATGGATGGTACCTTCGCCGCTCTATCATAGTGGGACGTGGAGAGGCTGCTTCCGTTCATTGTGGTACTCTTCTCAGGCTGTATTGCATTTAAATACATTCCCAAATGTTAGTCTTTATTTCTATTCTAGATAAGAAGGACTATTCCCAAGCAAAATCCTACAGACCGCTCAATCTTACATATTATTTGTTAAAGACCATTTTTATCCACTTCACTTAAACTAGCGTGCTTCCATACCAGAGAAATACACGAAATTTGCTCTTCACTTCGTTGTAAGGCGGATTGAGAAATCGTTTAACATCAACAAATCAGCCTGAGACGCATTGTCACAGCCCTGCGGGTACATAAAGCTGAGAACACCCTTCGGCAGCTAACTATGCGGTTTTTACAATCCCAGGGGGTACATATAGTGTTGGAAACACTTCTACAATTAGGACGGTAAGCAAAGACTGTCCGTAGGGGGCGTGTTGTCACCACTACTATGCAATCTAGTAGTAGAGGGCCTTCTTCAACGTCTTAATGACACAGGTTTCTACGCAATAGGCATTTTCAGCGAGATTGCTATAGAGTTAGTATGCAAATTTAAGAAAGTGTTGCGTAATTTGATGCAGACAACACTAAAGGTTACGGAGCACTGGGGCCCCGATAACTTTCTAGCTATCAACCACAATAAAACGGAGTTGGGGATATTTTCTAATATAAGGAAGTAAATAGCAACTAGACAGCCAGTACTCTTCTAAACCTCTCTGTTTAATTCGAAACAGATCAAGTACTTGGGCATTATAGTTGACAAAATGTTGAGTTGGGCCAGATATCTATACGCCAAAGGTACAAAGGCCAAGTTAGTGTCCTGGAAGTGGAAATGTTCTATAGACAAACTTTGGGGTCTCCCATCAAAGGCTGTCATATGGCTCTACACCACGAGATAGTTACACCATTAGACTAATGCTTTGCTACGGCACTTTAGACTGGTAGCTCAGAACAAGGCTAGCCTATACAGCTAAGGAGCCACTCATGTCCTAAGATCTAAACATCACAACCGTAATGCTACCTACATCTACAGCAGCCTTAGAAGGTATTCTAGGTCTCACTTCCCTGGACCTGAGTGTGATGGTGATGGCTGTGAAAGAGGCACTTAGGCTGTGGTTTCAAGGTCTATGCGTCCATAAGGGCTGCGAGGGTAGACACCTACAGTACAGTGCATTTACATTTCCAATGCTCCACCCGAAGGTACTACATTGGCCAGGAGGCGAGCTTTTTGTTGCCTGGAAATTTAGAATTTTGCCGAACCCTTGCCGTTCCAAGCAAGGTAGGGATCTTTAACGTGTGTAACAACACTCACACACGGGACCTCCATTTAACCTCTCATCAGAACGGGGGCGTATCTTTGTGAAAAATGCTCGCCTGCCATTTTTCAAGCAGTCGGCCGTGTCGTGATAGACACCTATAACATGCTAGAGGATACCGTGCGCAATACTTCTCTCCTGGGAGGACTGGTGAACTCGATCACACTAACAACAATTTTCAGGAAGCGCCCCAGTGTTTTTCTTAACACATAGGATGCGTACTCGCCCAACCAAGACCTCCATCTACACAGATGGTTCTAAAACAAATAAAGATACTGAAGCAGAATCTTTTCAGATGACGTAGACCATCACGAAAATGTCACACGAGGCAAGCTGATAAGTATTTGTCAAATAGAAGGCATAGCGACCATCCACGATTCTAACGCTTTTATAGAACGTAGAATCCAAAATACAGCTACACGCAATATGTGCGATAGTAGAGCAGCTCTTCTGAGCCTAAATAAGCAAAAACTTCTCTCAGGGGGTACTACAATAGCATCGCATGCTTGAGCTTGCTTCTAACGCTAACGCCTTCGAGCTAGTTTGAGTTAAAGGGCATTCAAGAGTATATGCCAACGAACATTTTTTTTTCAATTATTTGACTACAGAACTTGAAACCCCATTTTTAAAATATTTGGATTTTTTGACGTTTGATACCGTACAGATGTTTTTATAGCTAACCTGACCTAAACCCTTCATCTAAACTATACAAAACTACCATCACCCCTTAACCTAGTGTGCTGCCCTACCTAATGTGTTTTCCCCCTTTGTGTATTTCTACCCCACGTGTTGCTCCCTCCCTCTGATCAAAGTCATCGGCAGCCGGAAACCCAGATTCCAGGTCGTCACTTAACCTAACGGACGTGCTCTTGTCCCATCGGCAGCTGGATACAAGAGAAACACGCCCTTAACCACCGTATACCTACCTTCACAACCTAACATTGCCGTTCCTAGTGAGTTGTGCCCTTTATGTATTACTATATTACGTGTTGCTTCCTGAGATCTAATTCATCGGCAACCGGAAACTCAGATTTCAGATCACAACTTATCCAAATGGACATGTCCTACGCCATGAATATCCGCATGTATGAGAAATATGCCCATATCTTGCTTTTATTTCTTAACTTAACTTACAACTACCCATTACCCCCGTAACTTAATATTTACCCTTCCTGATGTGTTCTACTATTTGTATATTGATGCCCTACTTGTTGCCTAATGGGATGCGAGCCATCGAGATACAGAAACCCTGATCCCAGTTCACAACTTAACCTAATGGTCATGTCCCTCCGCCATCGGCAGCCAGATACAGGGATTCACGCCTATAGAACTTATTTCCTAACATTTGACTGTTACCCTTCACTACTAACTATCGTTTCCTCCTCCTCTTAATCTAAGTCTTACTTACTAATCCCCTTTTTCCACGCACGGTGTTTCCATTCCTTCTTTTGATTTTTTCCTATTTCTCCCTGTGATCCGAGCAACCGTTAGCTTAAATTCCTGGACCATATTTCAAATTTGTTCTTCTTGTTTTTGGTCAGGTAATCTTTTATTGTTTCAGACGGTTCGATATTGTGTGAAAACTGAAAGTATATGGAAACCAGTATCCAAGTTCCAGCAGTTTGAAGTTTCCGATATCAACGAACAGGCAGACGCTCTAGCAAAACAAGAATCGGCTTAGATATCGGTAACTATATCGCCATCTACAACATTCTTCATGGTAAGCCAAACAACTCACCGCCGTTATACTGACAAGTAGGCTTGTACGACAAGCTGCCAAGAGGCAAAAATATTGGTTAGGTCTCCCATGACTAAAATTGAAATATGTCATATGCTTGCCGAAACGAATACTACGACTGTTGGTCGGAATTCTGACCATGCACTGCAAACTAAGGAAGGATTTGCACAGGATGGGTCAGACAAACCCGCCAGTCGCGGTTGCCAGCAGGAGTATCAGACGTCGCTACACATTCTGATCACATGTCCGGCACTCTACCGACTTTAAGGATCGATCTGGGGACTTCTGACCTAATATGGACAGAATCAGAGAAGCACCATGGTCGGACGTCCCCAAATTCACCTGCAAGGTCGGCTGGATTAGTGATAATGACCAATTTAGAGCAAGGAAGACAGCATAATGTGCCCACTAGGAGGCCTAAGTGCGTGTGGCGTTTGCCACTTTTCCAAATTCAGTCTCATCTAACTCTAGGTATTGTCCGCCCGCCACGAGAAGTCTCCTGTAAGCTTGTGAATATTTATGCATTATCAAAACCTGAACTCATAAAAATTCTTAGTAGTATATCGATACAGTTTCATGCTCCGAAAGGAAATCTATTGTCAGTTCTGGTTGTTATTACAAGTTTATGCTTCTAAGATAAATACCATTTTTTATAACTGTACTAAACACTATTCACTTTGTTTAGGTAAACGTTTGGTCGTATATTTATGCTACCTTCTAATTTCTAGCCAGGATACACTCTCTGATTCTAGTGAGTTATACTATCAGTTTCTAGCACTGCCTTGAAACTTCTATATACAATTAATTTATTGGCTCTTACAAACGATCCCATATTACAGTAATGGGAGTTTGAAGTACGTAAAATTCATACTTAATGTTAGGTGCTTAACCAAAATAAGATTAGGTTTAGGTTTAGGATTATGCTACACAACTATGAATATTAATAATACTTTAGGATTAGGCTTTAAACTTATTTGGATTGAGTTCGTAAATAAATAAGTAACTCAATAGTTAAATGAATGAATGAACGAACGAACAAATAAACAAATAAACAAATAAACATATAAACAAATAAACAAATAAACAAATGAACAAATAAACAAATAAACAAATAAACAGATAAACAAATAAACAAATAAACAAATAAACAAATAAACAGATAAACAAATAAACAAATAAACAAATAAACAAATAAACAAATAAACAAATAAACAAATAAACAAATAAACAAATAAACAAATAAACAAATAAACAAATAAACAAATAAACAAATAAACAAATAAACAAATAAACAAATAAACAAATAAACAAATAAACAAATAAACAAATAAACAAATAAACAAATAAACAAATAAACAAATAAACAAATAAACAAATAAACAAATAAACAAATAAACAAATAAACAAATAAACAAATAAACAAATAAACAAATAAACAAATAAACAAATAAACAAATAAACAAATAAACAAATAAACAAATAAACAAATAAACAAATAAACAAATAAACAAATAAACAAATAAACAAATAAACAACATAAACAAATAAACAAATAAACAAATAAACAAATAAACAAATAAACAAATAAACAAATAAACAAATAAACAAATAAACAAATAAACAAATAAACAAATAAACAAATAAACAAATAAACAAATAAACAAATAAACAAATAAACAAATAAACAAATAAACAAATAAACAAATAAACAAATAAACAAATAAACAAATAAACAAAAAAAAAAATAAACAAATAAACAAATAAAAAATAAACAAATAAACAAATAAACAAATAAACACATAAACAAATAAACAAATAAACAAATAAACAAATAAACAAATAAACAAATAAA